>CM031379.1:8357582-8751736 GCA_018290095.1 Polypedilum vanderplanki | reverse complement strand
CCAGATCAGAGATATTAGCGGTTACAGAATTAATAGAATCATCTTTGAAAGAAATATTCAATTGCAATAAGCTTTGTGTTTCGTTTGTATAACCAAAATGGAAATATAATTATGTATCTTTAATTTTTAATTATGTTATCTTGTATTTCTAAAGAAATTTCGTTGATTTGAAAATAACGGTTGAATAATAAATAAATTAGTCCAAAATTTGCCGTGAGTGGCGCTGTAATCGTTTTCGCGCCAAAAAATTTTGTTTACAAATTTTCAATATGGAAATTTAAATTCGTAAATTCTTAACTAATATAATAAGTGACAACATTCTAATAAAGATTACCGCCAATTACTCGATAGCATAAATCAAACGTAAAAATCGTAAGTTTCTAACTATTGTAGTTTTCGAGATCTCACAACCCGAACATCCGAACAAAGTGAAATTATAAGCTGCATTGTTGTTCCAAAAATGCGCTAAAAATTGGAAAAATAAAATGAAGCCTTTATGAGCTTTTGGTGCTGAAGTAAATTTGTTGGTAAAATTAATAAATGTTTATTCGCTGATAAATGACGTGTGAAAAAGGTGACATTGGTATGATAAAACAAGAAAAAAGAAGAATAAAATTGATTTAGGGTGCGACGAGAAAAGAAAAAAAATTATTATCTTGCCGTGTCATAAATTTATCGATGATAAAAATTTCATTTTCATAAAAAAATCTTCATATGCAAACGACGACAATGGCAAGTGATGTGGAAATAAGTCGTTGACATGTAGTTTCTTCAACCGCTTTTTTCCTCCACGCCGTTGTGCAAATTGAAAATTACGATTTGTGAATTTGGGATAAACGTTTGATTCATCGATTCAAATTGAGGTGCACTCAAGTGATAAAGAAAACACATGAGAGAAAAGATTTTTTTACGGCAAAAGTTTCCGAACCTTGTGATAGTAGTAAAACATGAAAATTGTATTTTTAATGTTCAGCTATAACCGGATAGTAAAATAATATTTTTACAATTTTGTTTTATTCTTGAATTACGATTATTTTTAAAGAATTCTGTCATCAACATATTTTTTTATTATTCACATTTTGACTCATGAATATTGAAATTAAATTGATAATTTATTTGTAAAAAAAATGAAAAATTTTTATGACAAGAATTTTATTTGCAAAAAATTCAAACCCAACATAAATATACTTTAAAAAGTTTATTTACAACCTCAGCCCTCATTTACCAATATATACATAAATTAATTCACACTCTTGATGCCAAAAAGTTGATTGAAAAGATTCATGCTGTGGTAGTTCTTTATTTTTATGCAGTTCCTGAAATATACTGGTATTTTGTTATATATCATATTATGCTAGGCACTAGATGAAAAATGAATAAACTTCACACTCAACATTGGTACATTTCCTTTCATTTTTATTTATTTACTTAAATAATTTATTTTATGTAGACATTCTCAGCAGAAAAGTTTTTATTCTGAAAAAGCAAAAAGAAGCAAGTAGTGAATGTTAATTTTTACACTTGAGCTTACTTTTTCTGATTTTATTTCCAAACATTTCTCATTGCCGCTCTTTTTTTGCACATTACGCTCGAATGCCTCCAGAGGTTCTGGTAATTGAATGAATTTTTGTGTGTGTAAATATTTTACATTGAAATTTATTTTTTTTTCTTTCCATTCACACATATACATACAAAAGAATATGAATTTATCGAGAGAATTTATTTTCATCATGGAGCAGAAAAGTGTGTGGCTTTATTTATATGACATTGAATTAATTGTTTTTTGCTTGCTGTCTCGTTCTAAAAAGTATTCTTTTTTCAACACAGGCAGGGAAAGAATTCAACGATAAAGATACAAATGTGTTTTTGTGGTTCGCAAGAGAAATGACATTTTCATTTTAACGTTTAGCACATCAATTACAGGCTGCGAACTGCGGATGCATATTGTGAGACCAATTAACAATTTTAATAGAAGTGAAAGAAAAAAAGTAATTTCAAGAATGGTTTTAATTAAAAGATGAAAACGTGCGTCGTTATGGTGACATTGTGTGACATCAAAGAGAGGACAGAAACCTTGTGAAAATCACTAATTAGTCATAAATATTCCTTTTAATTTCTTGTTCATTAGCAATCAAAACATTCACATAGAAGTCCTTTTAAATACATTTCTTTTTAATCAGTCTTTTAATTATTTTTACTAATATATGACTTATTATTAAAGTGTTATTAATTTTATTGGTTATCTTTGTTATTTAAAAAAATTTAACCTTTGATTTTGTCAAAACAATGGTTTTTAAAGCTAAACACTCAATGTTTAAATATAAAGTGCTCAGCATATAATATTTAAAACTCAGCATCAATTGTGTTAGATTTCAGAAATAATTTACTAAATATCAGCAAAATGAAGAATAATTAATCTCTATGTAATACTTATAGTTGACCCTCATTAGGTTTTCAAATAATTGAAAGTGACAAATGATATTATTTACCTTCAATTAACACTATACAGGTGTTACATGCTTTGCTTCATTTACTTCTATTATCACCCACATATATGCTTTGTATTCTTTTAGTAAACACACCTCTAACATTAATTAATTTTTTCAATGCTCTATAAGCATCTTAACTACTTTATCACTTTCTTTATAACGCTTCAACTCCCACACAGACTTTAAGGATTATAGATTATAGTTGGTGATGCTACTTATTTCACTTGAAAACACTTCATCAAAAACAAGTTGACGTTGCTTTGATTCTTCTATAATTTAATTAAAAATGAGCTTTAATGTGAATGTTGAATAAATTTAAAATTATATTTATTTTACAAATACAAAAAAAGCCAAGAAAACCACAACAAATAAAATATTCTGATTTCATTTTTGTTTAAAAAACATTAAAGATCCACAGAAACCGAACAAAAATTTATTTTATTTGTTCAAGTGATTTCTTAGAATCAATTTTCATAATTTTATTATCTTTCTATACACGTAGGTAATATTTATTTTTTGAAGAGTCTGTTTTGTATATACCAATAAAAATACTTTTGGGAAGAAAGTAAGAAGAATATAAGGATAATAATTTGTTGTAATCATGACAACGTATTCAGCAGATGGAAAATTTTATCATTTGACCTAGTTAGGCGTGGATGCGGCAAAGAAAAACGAATTTTGATTTGATTTCATTTTGAAACGAACGAAATTTAAGGAAGTTTGCAATTGACATTGAGGTCACGTAAAGTTTGCTTATATGATGCAAATTTAGCAACAAACAGCAGCGAAAGGAAGCAACAGAGGAGAAAATTTAAGAAAAACAAAAATATAAACCAATGAAAAATGCCAAAAAAAATTCATGCATTAGTACTTTGAGCACATACGCATAAATTTTCAGCTGATAGGAATATACTCATGTCAAGTGTTTTCACTTTCTTGTCTGATTTCTTCCTGCTCTTGAAACAGACATGTCATTGACGTAACATTGTGTAATTCACTAAATATTAAAGCAGAACGAATCGAAATATATTGTGTTTACTCCAACACTTGCTTTCTTTTTTTCTACCAAGCTATCAGATATCAGTGTCAATAGCAAACAAACATAACATCTTTAGCATCCGACATCTATTGAATTGCATTAATCAGCCTTTTATTTTCATATCAATAACATTCATTCTTGATCTTTGTTTGTGTTTGTATGTAAGCCTAGGATTGTTTGTTATTTTTGGCAATCAAGAAAAACTAAAATTATTTAATGGAAATCAGATTATCATTATGATTTAATCATTATTTCATACCACATACATTTATGAAAAGATTAACAAGGCAAGTACAAACTTATACGAATATTAAATTTTTTTTATCCTATAGTAATCTTTTATTCTCTTGTTAAATTTATCTCTTAATCCCAACTCTCTTTTTCTTCATCTCGTTCAATAGTGAGCAATAATATTAATGGGTAGAATAATGAAGACTTCCATAGCTTGGAGCAAAAGCAAAAAAGACTAATGAATGAATCCTTCCCAAATCACTAGTGGTAACGTATGTTAACATTTATATTCATTTTTTGAAGCATCGTATGAGCCGGTGATTAATTTTTAAAATAACACGCCATAAAAATGTGTTTAATGACCAGATTGACTCGAGTTATTGTTTGAGCCAGAGTTGGAAAAGTAGATCTACTTTTCATATAAAATAAAAGTAGAAAGTAGATTTTTATATGAAAAGTAGGTAAAGTAGGTAGCTTCTTTTCCAACTCTGGTTTGAGCTGTTAAATATTTGAGTAGGACGAGTAGAACTTTATCAAAAAATCATTTCCTCAGCTTGGCATGAATTTTAAATTTTTAAAAAACCTCCACTTCATCATTTCCACTCGACTATAACGGTCAACAGAGAGAGAGAGCAAGGAAATAATGTCTGTAATCTGTTATTCATTCCATTCTTTCATTCTACATTATAAGGCCCAACAGCAGCGAGTGAGTGTTCATTCTCTACTTATTAATCAAATGCGTAAAGTGTTTTGCACTAAAAGTTTAATAGATTTGGGCAACTTGTGGGCTCGAGGTGAAGCTACCATGACATTTTTATTTTATGATTAATGGCGTATAAAGCAAAATTTCATTTTTTCCGCACAATAGAATATGCCAACTGTGAGCAGCAAACATCTAAATAGGTTGATTTCTAAGACATATTTTATAATATTTTCTTTCTTTATGCAGAAGTTAATTTCATGCATGAGTAATTTCGGGATCGTTTTTCCCCACGCTTCGACCGAAAAAATGAAGGAGGCATTAATAAGCAAAAATAATGAGAAGCGGGAGAGACGCAGTGAAATGGCAAATGGAAATAAGTAAATGAAAAACAAGAAAAAAAATTTATTGAGTCTGTTATACCCACAAAGGGATAGCAGTTTAGAATAAAATTCCAATTAAACTCAATCATAAACTGAAATTTGGGACAACTGCAAACCCCTCGTTATGGACGCATTTTTATATGTGTCTGAATACCCGCAACCTTTTTTGCTGTAGGCACAAAGAAAGAGAATCGAATAGAAAGCAATTTCTCCATGACAATTTCAATGTCGACTGTTTATTGTTGTTTTTATTGTTGAATATGGAACTTTTTTCTTCTCTTTTTACAATTCAGTCCACCATGATATGAATAGCAGTCAGCAAGCGAAAAAGGAAAAGGAAGAAAAAGAGAACGGAAGGATGGAAGGTTGAATTCAACTTTTTTTGTCACACTAAAATGATGAGAATTGTAAAATGAAATGGGTCCTCGACAACCGCAATATTTGAGGCTCATGCGTATAAATATATGTTGTTGATAATCCTTTACATAACTTCAAATTTAGATTATGTCGAGAGTGAATGATAATCAATAGCTGCTGCTTTAGTACCATTACAGTGAAAATAATTGTTGGTTTTAATTGCCTTCCGCATACACAAACAGTTTCAACAATGTGAAAATGTTGAATTTATGTGAGGCAGATAATAAAATACAAATTATGCGAAGAAGAATAAAAGAAAAGCAAGAATGGAAGAGGCACTTACGCATAATACAAACCCATTAATTCATAAGTCATTAAAAGTGAACATTATTTTCATATTTTGGCTCTGAGACTGCTTGGGATTATGTTCGTATCATATAAAATTATTTATATTCTGTGTGTTTTGATAAAAGCAGCATCTCCATATAACAACATTAAGAGCAGCCACAATCAATAACAAATAGTTACATATTTGTATAAATATAAGTAAATTAAAGATGACCTACTTAACTAATATTTAAGAATTAGACAGAACTCTGATTGAATTCTTTTTGTATTTTTAACTCAAAGAATTTCACAATACCAGATTCAAACTTTTAAACTTCCAGGAAAATTTTTTCAAAAGACATTTATAAGAATTCTTTCATCATATTCAAATTTTTATTTACCAAGATTTCCATTTAAAAATTATGTAAATAGGTAAATAAATCACTTCCTTATCCTTGATTAAATTTGCTTATTTGTATTTCATTATTATTCTTTCACAAATGCTTACAAGTATATAAAAATTCAAATTTCTTCAATCGAATAAAAGGGAACTCAAATTTGCTCTAAAGGTTTTTTTAAAATTCAAATTTTCTCTTGGCAATTTGCCTTCAGCTTAAAATCTTATTCATTGACTCTTTGCTTTGATTTCCTTTTTTTTTCATTTTTCTCGCTTTATTTCTAAAGACAGCTTTAGGTTGTGTAATTTACATAAGATTTTACTTGATGTTTACAAAAAGTTAATTGAAAGTTTAGAAATTAAGCTTACTCACAGATAAAATTTTTGTCGTCGTAAATTTTCTACATAAATCTACGACTTCAAAGTGATTATTATTTCTGAAAATTAAAGCGTTTAGAAAACGCAAGTGTTAAATAAATATACAAAATTAATTGTCAGTAATTTCCATCCGGATCCAGCTTTCATACAAATTTTAGAGTCATTGTGTTATAAATTGCATGGTGACACACTTTCTGACCACAAGATTTGTATAAATTATGACTTTCATAATGCTTCTTTTGCAACATTCAGTATTATAACAATATATGAGAATATTTACGACTTTATGTTCTGTGTGAGAAAGGAGATTTTGGTGTTGAAAATTTGTAATAAAAATTGCAATTTTAAAAAGCTCCCATTTGCTTTATGGTCTCATATGGTTAGGGCAATCATTTTTAAAAGGCAATTTTTATCGAATAAATTTTATTTAAATTTCCACATTCATCTTTGAAGAATAACTTAAAGTTTAAAATATGTAACATTAAAAATTTCCATTAATTGACCTAAAATGTCTTATAAATTTTTATTTAAAATTTCGTCCTTGAGAAAGATTACTTTTGACATGAAAAATTATATGAGCCAAAGAGCTTGAAGGAGGATAAAGATATTCTTATTTTTTATACAGAATTAGGTGACGAGGGAAAGATAAGTGAAAGGTCATTAGGCTTGCACATCATTAATTTCTCTTTCTCTATTTAACTAACTATACATGAATATATCGATGAAAGCAAAAAAGAGAATTTTTTCACATACGAGTGTATGATAACAAACTTTCATCATTCTCATGAGATTAGAGACAGCATTGTACCTTGCAAGGTAAATATCTTTTCTGATCACACATCATCACATGTAGAAAAATTTTCTTTCAAGCATGACTATTAGTAATTAAGCCTTATGTGGTTTTCATCATGTATAAAATAAAAGGTAGGAAGTGGATGCAAAGTTTTATAAAAGTTTGATACAGTTTGCTAGCAACACGTTGAAGATAAGCAAATCATTAATCACACAAAGTTGCCACTCAACAGAGAAAGAGAGAATGCTCACACTGTTTTGAAGAAGAAGTCTTTGATAGCTCAAGCGATGAGGAAAAATAACAAGCTGAAAGTTATTTGGACATTCGTTTACACCTCATGAAATTAATAAGCGACACGTTTTTGAGCTTTAATAAAAAAGTTATTCAAAAAAAAAAAAGAAAGAAATGATTTCATTTGGGTGAATGGATATGAAAAGATGAAAAAACATAATTGTCAGCTGACAACATGAGAATTGACCATCTTTTTTCTTACTATTGCTCATTTTTTGAGCTTTATGAAAAACGAAATGTATTTATTATGATCTAACACAAGCATACAGTGAACGGCAGAATGAAAACGACGGTAATAATAATAAGCAAGTAACAAAATTTTACGTGATGTTAGCCTCAGGTGTCAGTGAAAAAGAAAATTTCTCTCTTTCACTTACTCCGTTGTCTAAGTAAGTAAAAAATGAAACTCCCTTCCAATCTAAAACGTTCTTATTACTTTTTACCATGACAACAAATGCTGCTTATTGTCAACACACGTTTCATTTCTTTCATTTAGCTCCCTCTTGGTTAGTATAAGGCATTCAGTAAGTGCTTGGGGCAATAAGATATGTATTTACATAAATTTGATATAAGAAACTTTTTACACTTTTTTGATAAATTTTTTTATTTTTGTTCATGTTCCTTTGCTCTTTCAATTAAATTTATTTTGAACTTTTTATGCTAAATAGGATATTAAATAATTTATTTCGGGAAAGATATAAAACATATGAATATTTTCTTTGTTTAAAATGTTGAATTTACTGCGAAATAATTAATAGGTTTACTTGAAAAATATTTTCAATGTCGAATTCTCAAGGCTTCAAAATTATAATGAAGTTTAATGTTTTTTCCAAATTAATCCTTTTTTTGTGAAAGAAAATTTTTTTTCATTCGCTTTAAAAAAAGAATGTTAAATTATTCAACTAAGTACTATCAACCAAAAGAAAGCGAAACCAAAACTTTACTCATTACAACTAAACAAGATAACAAAAATTTTCTTTTTATGTCCATGAATTAAAAACTTTGAAGCCTTCAACATTCCTATTTACTTTTTATTTTTACTTGCTTCTATCATTTTGATAGAAGATTTGTGATAATCAGGTTTTCTTACCTCTCGAACAACCCATTTATTTATAAGAGCAAAATAAAACAGTCATTATTTTCAAAAAAAAATTCTCAGTGTAATAATTAATGTTTTAATGAGTTTTATTATGATTTTATGGCTTTTTTCAGCTTCTTTTAAATCCCCTGTTAAAGGATTAAAAACTTTAGCGCATTTTAAAAATTTACGAGTAAATGTGACAAATGTATTTGGGATAATCTCTTACCTATGTGATGAAATGGATATCTCAATATGTCGATTAAGATTTTGATAAAAAAAATGAAATTTAATTTTCCAAAAAATTTTTAAAAATGAACTTTTAAATATTCAAAACCTTTGTTCCATAAACTAACTTAAGAATTTATATGAACATTATTCTGTAAAATTTGTGTGATATAATATAAAAACTTTAATGAAATTTTCATGCATAATTAAAATTTCAAAATTATTAATCGTAAAAGTTTTAAAGTTCATTTCAAGGTTTACACACATTTGAATGCAAATCATAAGAATTTTATTACATATTTTTGCATTTTAATGGATGAAATTTTCATATCCGAAAGTAATTAAGTAAACCACCACCATTAAGAGTTTCAATAGGCCTCAAATAATAATTAAGCACTAATGAGCACGAAGCGACGTTTAATTATTAGTTAATTGCTTGCTATGCACAATAATCACGAACCTTGGTTAGACCTTACCGCAATAATTTCTGATTTTATCCATCGATCCGAATCGATTGCGGCAAAAAATGTTAAATCTATCACGTTTCAGCATTCCTACATGCTTTCTTCACTTTTTCCTTTAGTCTATCTTTTTTGGTTTTTTTATGTTGATTCAATTTTCTATAAATAAACATTGATGATGAAATATATTTTACTTGGGTTTAAAATGCCAGATACTATAAAAGAAAGGTTTTCTCTTTCATCTACCAAAAAATTATCAGACCAAATTTATTCAAACAGATTTGAAATTTTGAGCTTGATTGAAATTTAATTTAATATTGAAATTTACAAAAAGGCAGAAAAAGAGAAAAACTATCAAAGCGATTCACTGATGGGGATTCAATCCTTTTTTCTCTCTTCTTTTTGCATAATTTCATAAAGTTCAACAGATGCTCAGTCATTTATAAATTGTTTGTGGATATTAAAGTTCTTATTTAGTTTAAAATTTTCTTTTTTCCTTTTTCCTGGGATTTCTTCCTATTTCATTTCCTTTCAATATTTATTTTCATTTTATGATATTCAAGTGAAGAAATTTCAAACTGTTGCATAATTGAATATTGAATTGAAAATCTTTTTTTCTCTGACTTTCTCGATACGCTCTATCGAAAAGGAAACTTTTTCTGTGTGCAGTCAAAAAGGGAGAAAAATAAATTTTAATCAACATCAATTTATCTTACAAATAGCATTGGTTACCCTCTCTGCAGTGGTTGCATTCAATTTGTTCTATTTACTTAACATTAAATTGAATTAAAATAATCTTTTTACGAATTTATACAAAAATTTCACTATAAATGCCATTTATTTACCTCGATTCAATGAACAGAATGAGTGTAATATGAGTTTTTGGCAAGTTAATAATTTTAAATAAATAAACCATACATTAGATAACACGAGAGCACGAAATTTTCACGTGTCCATTGACATTGGTTTATTTCCTCATAATTATAGTCACGAATTGAGCCTTTTGAAATTCTAAACTTATTTATGAGTGTAGGATTTATAGATCAAGCAGTTGTCTCATTTGAAATTCATATTTTCATCAGCACATGCCATCAAATTGCTTTTCAATTTCTAATTATCATATTTTGACCTCTCCTACATTTGGAATTTTTTCATCAATTTTCTCTAGAGATATAATCTTCTAAGAAATAAAGTTCATCAAATATTAAGCAAGAGATTTAGGTTTGCAGTGATACCAAATAGAATAATAATAGAAAAAAAAATGAATTATTGATTTAAGTAAAGGAAATAGAGAATTATTTGTATAAATAATCAATTTCTAACTCTGAAATATGGTAATTAAATAAAACTAAGCAAAATATGAAACTTTTGTAAGTAGTAAAAAACATCGGTTTTTTGCCTTGAAATCAAGAAAGGGTTTGTTTTATTAACAATTTTGTAACAATATTTTTATTATTACATATGACCCTTATCTTTCCTCTTCTTTTTCTATTTCACTTCAAAGCTTTAGTTGAAGAGGAAAACAATATTTTATTTAAGGCAATAAAAATTTATGCTGCTACACACCTGAGCTTCTCTTGCTATAAATTTTCATTTGAAAATAACTATTTAAACTATGTGATATGAGCAGCAGCTCTTTTTTTTTATTATATTGGCATCAGCTGAAAAATATTGAGGGCAACGAAAAAAAAGAATAGCTTTAAAGCACACATGTGAAGTGGTTATAGTGAGAGAGAAAAATAATAATAAAGAGTAAACGAAAGAAATTTCTAGGTTTAACTAGGGTTTAGGTTGCAAACAGTGGCTTTTAGCTTCTAACTGCTATATTACAACTTTATAGTGAGTTGGAATTTTTTTCATGTTGTTATTTTATTCAAACAAAAGTAAAAGAATAATAACAAGAATATAAAGTGCGTTTTCATTGCTTTTAATGTTCTATGCCGTTTCAAGTAGCAATAAGTATGAATGTTCATGAATGTACATAAAAATATTTACAAAATATGAAAATTGAAATTTTTTGTGCGCATTTATATTAAAAAAAAAGAAATGTACACACATACATACATTCATTTTTGTTATCATAATGAGTAAGTATACGATGAGTTAAATGTGAAATAAAAAAAAAGATATGTACATAATATGGCATGTATCAAAAGTTGTTTTCTTTCATACATTTTCCTACGTTTAAGTACAATATAAAAGTTGTTTGTGTTCATGCGAGAATGATTTTCTCAGTATATATACTCCTTTATATGTCTCATACTCGTTGTTGTCAAATCGATTGCCAGTAAGAGCCATCAATATCAACGATCGTAGACGCATGCCGTATTATATTAGTAAAATGAAGAATGAATTTTTTATGAGAACATTTCAAGAGAGTATTAAAATTCTTATTGACAGCGAATAAACAAGCAAAAAAAATTCACTTCAGTTTCTTCCATTTTTTCTTAAATTAAAAATTTTGTAGACTCAAATAAAAAAGTGTATGTGTGTATGAACATGAAAGCACTTTGATAAATTAAATTTCTTTTCGTACAATTTTCAATTTCCTTCTTATTTTTAAATTGTGTGTTCTAGTAAATAAATAAATTTCAATTTTGAGTGTTGCAGCTTATGATGCTTTTACATTAACACTCTTTGTAACAGCTTATCTTCCGCCATTAAATCCATTGTTAAGAAACTGATTGACTGCTGTTAGTGTTGAAATTGGGATCTACAAATTCAAAAGAAATTGTTAAAAAGCTTGTTTTAATGAGCTCATTACGTTCAGTAGCGAGTATATAATTAGCGAAACATGGAGGTAAAGACATTAACAAAGAATTTCTTAAGTAAGTCACTCAATACTAAGATCCAAAAAGTTGTCGTAATCAATGTCTTCCTCAACTCGCTATAAAATAAAAGAAAAAGTATTAATGAGCAATTAAAAATTTACATTAAAAATGTCGTTGAAGAAATTCGGATTTCTTTGTACATGAACTCGCTTTGTGATAGTAGTTGGTGCACCAGTTTCATCTGCTGCTCTAACCTGTAGAAAAAAGTTTTTCTCTTAATTTATTTACATTTTAATTGCATTTCTTTCTTTCTATGTGCTTGAGTGTGTGTGAATGTTTTTTTAAATTTATCACATTCTCAATTTCGAACTTTATTCATTCCAAATTATTTAGTACAATGCTTATTGTTGATGCTTTCACCCGTAATTAAAAATGTTTTTGTTAAATATGTAAAATAAAATTTGTCGTTGTTTAAAATTAAATTAAAAATAGTTGTCAGTATCAACAGCACTACGTTGTTGTGATTGATCAGGTATTACATATTTTTCCAATAATACACTATTTGGTCCTTTGTTTCTGCGTAAATTGATTGCATTACCACTCTGTGTCTGTGGGTTTGGGGCTCCCGAAATCGTTGCACCGAGATTTGAGAAATATCCGAAATCAAAGAAATTGCGATAATCCTGTTGTGGTGGTGCTTGTTGTGGTCCTAATGGAGCTACTGCAGGTGTATTGTCATAGTCATCATATTGTGGTGGAGCATTTTGAACATTCTGCTGTCATATTTGTATGATATTGTAAGTGTATAGATAAATGAAAGTTTTCGAGAGATAGAGCGGAACAAAAAAAGGAAATGTGAAAGGGTTAGAAAGCTGTTCTATATAAAGGGAATGTAAAAGCAAAATGTTGGATAGGATAGATGAATAGATAGATGCTTGATTGTGATAAACTTTACTCAGTCGTACATCATTAATAATGTATGAGCGAATATAAATCATTGAGATTGGCTAGACAATAGCAACTAAGGCTATGTGCTATTTTCAATCACAAACTTTTGAAACTCTTGGAATTTTCCAGCTTATTAAAACTTTAAATCTTGTCCTCATGCATTTCAATTTCAATCATTCATTTTGCATAGACATTTCTATGAAATTGTCATGAAATTAAGACAAAACCACTCTAATTCAATGTATGTATTTTAATTAAATTTTTAAATTTTCAGAATGTTAACAAATCAGTCAAAATAAAAGAGTTAGAAATTAAAATTTTCTTGAATTTTTAGTAAAATCAATAAATGTCTTGTAACTAACTTAGATATAATAAAATAGGTCTAATTTAGCAAGAAAATAGAAGTTGAATAATTGTATTTTTTAAGAAAAAATAACTTTTTCCAAGAACAATGCATAAAACATACTTTGATTGCAAAAATTGACTTAAAAGCCAGAGTATTTTAGCCTTAAAAACAATTGACATTGATGAATTTTTAAATCATGCATTCTCAATCTGTCATTCGATGCCTATTGTGCATTCTATCTAAAATCGACTATGCTCTTAGGTCATAAAAAATAAATTGGACTTACGCCATTGTATTTTTTCCCATACGCTTTTTTTGGATATTGTGGAACTTGTGGTGCATCCTCTTGAAAAGATGAACGAGAATTCAATGGGCCGATCTCAACTGATTTTACCTATAAACGCGAATTCGTGATGATGGAAAACGAAACCAATTTATGTAGCGTTGAAAGAGATAAAAATAATTAGTAGCAGTTTTAAAAAAACATGCGTGACATACATTCGGTGGAATTTGTGGTCCTTGTGGAAAAGCGCTCAGTTCAACTTTTTTGGCCGAATATCCAGCACCATGAGCTTCACTGCCATGTCCACCAGAAGCGCCATATTCTAAAGAAAATATTTGCGGTAAAAGTTAGATAATGCATTAATAAATCAAAATATCATCATGAATTACCGTTAACATTTCCGCCAAGTGCAGCGCTAGCTCCAATGCCACTTCTGTTTTTGAAAATTTACAAAAATAAAAAAATTCTCATCCAATTACATATCATATTTTACGAAAAATATTAAAAAGTTTTTACCCTGCTGATGCTGCAGCAAAACCTCCACCACGAGGACGCCCTAAATATAATTTAGAGAATTTTATCATCAATTTGAGTAGATAATGGATTTTAATTTAAAAACTGTTTGCAACATATGATAACATGACAAAAATTTATAATCATACACAATCGTGTCATGTGACTTTTATTCTATCATAAACGCTTTTTAATTACCGAATAATACAACAAAATATTTAGTGTCGAAAGGCAAAATGCATTACACATTTTCATTATTTAATAGAATACTGTTGGACAACATCATAAAATGATTTTATTTGTGAATGGAAAATTGAATTTTCACCTCATTTTAATAAAATCGATGTGCTTGCTCGCAAAAATATTGATTTTAACACCACATAAGTAATTAAAATTAATTATCGGAACATTAAAATTCACATAAATAGGTATTATTATGCCTGATAACAAATTGAAATTTAATTTTCCTCTAACATACATACCAGCTTCATCGACAGATCCGCCTAATCCAGCAGCGGCTCGTTGACCTAAAACAAATATTTGAAAATATTTTTTACTGTTTTCATAAAAAGCTTTTAAGAGCATCTGCCTACCGAATGGAGTGCCGGCTGATGCTTGCAAACCGCCATGAGCTGCATTTCCAGACAATAAGCCTCCTAGTCCTAAACACATAAAAAAAAGAGAATTTAGTAAGTTCGAAATTCTCAATAAACTTTTTATTTTCATAAACTTTTGAATTGTTGTAATCTATGCTATTCAACAGAATATTAGCATTAAAATTTATTTCAATCCCTGGAGATTTTCAAATAAGTAAAAAGACTTGGATCAATAACAAACAATTATTTTCTCTCTATATTGAAGCTTTTAGACATGAAATTTTAGTAAAGCATCTCATAGTAGATAATCACGGAGAAAAATATTTCATAACTGACATAAAGTTTTTGATAAAAGCTTTATAACAGTAATAAATTTTTTATAACAATTAAAATAGTCTTTGACTTTATAGGGACAAATCTTAAAAATTTTATGCCAGTTATAAAATATTTTTTTTCCATGAACATTCTTATATACACATACAAAATAGCAGATACAACTGGAGAGGATAAATTAATATTGCTCTATTGAAGTGTTTTTGTATTTGATAAAAAGGAAGAAATACAGACCTGCTTCTGCATGGTAGCCTAGGAAATTTACTCCAATTTTTCCGTCCTTGAATGAGATGAGCTGCAAACGAGAAAAAGAAGGAAAAAATTTAATTTAGAAAAGAAAAATTGTCTGTTTTAACCATCAGTCATTTGTCATGAAATGCATTGTTAATTAAAAGTTCTAAAAGTCTAAATACAATGTGGAAGGAATGACAGAATTCAGGTTTCACACAGAAAAAAACCTCATACAAAAAAGTACACTGAAAAATTCTGGTGAGTTAACGAATGATGTCCATCACAGTAGAAAAAAGTTAATTATTTGTCACTGTTCACATTTCAAATTTGACTACAGAACATTCTGTGAATTTGTTATGAGTGCTGCTTGAAATTTTCCATGTACTTAAATGAGTACAATTGAAAATTTAATAAGAGTAATTGAGCTTTTTTATAGTGTCGGAAAAAACTTTTTGGATTCCATTTGATGATAAAATTAAGCGCAATTTTATTTAACAATTTATACCTTACAGTTAGTAATTGCATATCTATGGCACCAGACAGATTTCACAGTGAAAATTTATTTCGAAAGCGCAAATGAATTTTTACTGAGAGTAAACAGAAGTTGAAATAACAGACAGACTAAAAGCTCTTGGAAAATACTCATCTTATTTTTCAATTGAAAGCAATGTACAATTAAATGAAATTGGAAGCGAAGGATAAACACTTGATGAATACGAAAAATGTAGTTAATAATTAATTCAATTTATTTCGTGTTTTGATAATTGAAAGAACTTTTACAGAACAAATTTTGTTGTTTTCCCTAAACTCATTAAAAATCTATGAAATATACATGCTTTCTAGCTATAAAACACTTTATGCTATGTTGTTATGATCATAAATCACACACGAATGTTCTACTTTTTTTGTTGTGTAAGCAAGCATCCATTTAATTCCATTGCTCTTCCCTTTCTTTCTTTATTATTTATAGCGTAGTGTGATTTTCTGGAGTGAAACAACTTTTTTTCTAGTTGCTAAAAAAGGAAAATACGAGTGAAGGTTATTTTTCATTTATGAAAATTTCAGCTTGTGTGATGATGGTGCATATTAAGTATCAGAGTCCGAAACCGTTTAAAATTTTAGTTGCAAATAAATTAAAATCGACTAATTTTATTCGGTTAAAAATAAAACACTAACCGGTTAAATTTTGGTTGATTTTTAGTTGAAATTTTTAACCGGTTAAATTTTAGTTGATTTTTAGTTGTAATTTTTAACCGGTTAAAATTTAGTTGATTTTTAGTTGAAATTTTTAACCGGTTAAATTTTAGTTGATTTTTAGTTGTTTGTTCGGAATAAAGTCAACTAATCCGAACAATTTTACCGGTTAAAATTTTCAACTAAAAATCAACTAAAATTTAACCGGTTAGTGTTTATTTTTAACCGAATAAAAATTATTTGAATTTTAGTTATTCGTGAAACGGTTTCGGACTCTGTTAAGTATGTACACACAAAAATGTTACATTTAAAAACAGCCCGTCAAACTTATACTCATGAAAAATTACTTTTCTTAGAACCTTGTAATGATAAGAAGCCTATTGACAGCATGTCGACCATTAATTTAAAATGTTGACAAGGTTATCAGATCAAGTTCCTAGTATTTACGGTTTAATATGATGAAATTTCATTAAACTTAATTGTACTTTTGAAGTTTCACTTCTAATGGAGCTTTTATACTTTTTCTTTTCGCATGAATCTCTTCATCTTTCTACTTACATCAATATCAATAACATTTAATGAGAAATCGCACTTAGTTGTGCTCAAAGGTCGCTCTCTCAGACAGATTTTGATATCAACTTAGTTCAATAACATCAATTACTTAAATCTCACTCGAAGTTTATTGAGTCCTCTGTTTTTGCCTCATTTAGCAAGTATAGGAAACACATTTAATCTATATTTGCTCTTTTGATTGAATTTGAACTATGAATAGATTTAATATAGCAATTTCAGTCTCATTTCAATCGTAATAAACATGTTCATCAAACACTCACTTATTCACAATTACGGAAGTTGCTCGAGAGAAAATTCTTCAACTTTAGTGTACTCTCATGCTTAACTTTTTATTATTTTCTACTTATATAAAAGTAAAAGCAAGCAACAACAACATCATGCCGTTAGTGTGTTAATAGAAATTAAATGCTTGTTCCTTGCAAATGAAAATATATTTCATTTCATATAAGGTATAATTTAAGATGTAGGTAAAATGGAATATGTGTGTGAGCAAATGAGAAAAATTATGACTTGAGCTAATTCTTTTGCTTCTTTGCTAGCGGGTAAAAATGAGAGAGTAAATTGTAGCATAATGAAAATAATTTGCGAGTACTTCGCAGTCGGAAGTTTGTCGTTCACTTTACAAGAGAATGCTGTGAGCATTTTATGATGCAGAGATTGTATCTCATTAACATTATAATGTCATTTAATGCATAAATTATATGACGAGAGAAATTCTAGAAGCTTGTTGCTTATAGGGAAATCATTTTGTTGCCAATAAAGTATGTTTTGTGAATGAATGAATGAATGTGCAATGAAATAAAATTCAATAAATTGAATTCGTAATGTGCACAATTAATTCACCAAATTGTGATTCATCGAGTGCTAACGAATTAAAGCAACAACAAAAACATTGCAATATATCAATGTTAAGTTAAGGTTGGTTAGAGAAATCAACAAATTTTTTTGTATGTGAAAAAGAAGAGAAAGAGACTTTGAACCGAATTACGTGAATAAACACATTATTATGGAATTCTGTAGTAAGGTTAAGCGATGCGAATTTTTACCATCATTAATAATTAAATTACCATGACGTGTTATTTGACGTAATAAATAAATAAAAATTACGTTTATTCATAATATTATTAGTGAGAATTTCTTAATTCTGATCTCGTATCAAATTGTAAATTTTAAAAATATGACATAAGAAACAGATATCATCGCTATAAAATAAAAACAAAGTCTGCAATTTATGACACTAAACAATTCGAAGCGCTCAGATAATAAAGTTAGAAAATATCAAATAAAATCATATAAAAGTAAACTTTTTCATGAAAAAGTACTCAAGATATGAAAATTTCTTTCTCGTTTCAGAGAATTTTATTTTTTATATCATTCAGTTTCACACACTCAAAAAGAATTTTATATCTCGAGATAGAAAAGATTCCTTTGCGTTGTGATAAATGTACAAAATGGTCATATGTCACAAGACAACTTTATTGTATATTATTTTTCAATTTATTTTATGCTTCTTTTTTGCACACTTTGTTGCAATATATCTGCTGAAAGCACTCACAATGATCACAAAATTTATCACAGTATAGCGAGAATGGATTTTTATAAATCAACTGAGTGAGCATGAACGGAAATTAATCTTCAGATGCAGTTGTGAAAATAAATAATGTTTGCAGTCAAGTGAAATTGGTTTTTTTTAACTTTTAAAATTTAGTGCTTAGAAAAAAATTGAATTAATTTTGACATTTAATTGGCTTGTTATTGATTAATCAAGATTCAGATATAAAAATAATGACAGCAATATATTATTAATTAATAATTATTCAAATCATGATGACTTGTTGTTATATAAATAATAATTTAATTGAAACACCAGCTGCAACAACGTCATCAACCGGTAAATTTGTTTTTGTTTTATTTAATGCATTCCAAAGCATACGGAAACAAGTCAATTCATGACCTTGTAGAATACCACATTCATAAAGTTGTTGTTGCTTCTTATCCAACAATCTCATTTCGCATTCAATAAAATAGCCAAGAAAAATATAAAATATTCATTTAATAATATCAATTTTGTTATACAGCACATGAAGAGAGAACAGAGAAAAAAGAAGTTTGTTATGTTTTGAATAAAGAATGGACACTAAAACTTTTTAAATTTTTTTTGCAAGTAAAACCATTGAGTCATCTTGATGTTAACTTGGTTGATTTCTACTTGACTTACTCAAAATATAAAAAATAAAATTTAGAATTTATTCCTAACTTTTAATCTTTCCTTTTTAATTTTTTAAGTATCCACACCTTAACTTGAATCATTTTGTTTAAAGTAGAATAGTAAATGCCTGAGAGACATATGAAAAACATAGAAATAAAAGAGAAAAAACAAATAAAGCAACAAAACAAACAAAATTTATTTAACTCGCAATGGATTGTAATTAAATCCTAATTTAATTGCAAGCAGTTCTATGTGATGAAAAATTTTTCCATCTTCTGTTGTATAGTTGTTTTTATGAAATTTAACTACTACCCAGTATTTGCAATTTCTCTTGTTCCTTTTCTGTTGATATCAAAGCTGTAAGGTTAATTTAATTTTCGCAGTTTATATGGCTCTATTTCCTCGTTTACTTTTTTATAGCATAAAACTCTGTAGTCAGAGAATACGTATGAAAAAAAACTAAACCTATAATGGCATAATGGAAGAGAAAAAAAAGCATAAAACTTTTTTTATCCTCCACAGTCAAAACATTCAAATTCCCTCGGAACTCATCATGATTTAGCCGCAAACACTCTCTTATTCCCAAGCCAAAAAAAGTCTATTCATACCTGATTGTAGGCGACTGGTAAAAGCGCCAATATTAAAACTGCCGAATATCGAAACATTTCTATTTGATACTTTAGTTTTGCCGAATCAGAAGAACGAAGGAAAACTTTTTCAATTCACAAAGGGATTATGCACACACGATAGTAGTTGATGGCGAAGAGAGTCCGAATACACTTTGTACTTTTAAAGTAATGAATCAAGTACGACTAAATTCGAAACTCGTTTATTTTTTTTCTATCTTTAAGTCTCGTTGCTGTGTGTATCTCTTTCGATACCTCAAACTCAACTGATGCTAAGCTAAATAAATTTTCTACACTTCTCGCTCAAAAGTTTTCCGCTCAATTCTCTACAAAAAAAATATAAAGCAAACGATCAAATATCGTGAGTTTATATTAACATCGGCCACTGTTCAATTGGGAATTCCGAGAATGACTTGACACAATCGACTCTTTTCGTTTATTCTCTCTTTCTCTCTTCTTACTTGCTAAATTATATTTGTTATTCTGATTTGTGCAGAATTTTTTTTGACACATGAATGTAGGCACACACAAATGATCATTAGAATAATAAGAAGCAAAATTCGTCAACAACGTCATAAAAATAAGAATATTTTTTGTCTCGCAGCTTTGCAAGTGTCACAAAGAAATCTTTTTGAATGACATGAAATGTTAAACATTGCTCAAGAACGTGAATTAACTGACAAGCCATTGAGTTCAATCCTTTTTTATTTCTTAAATGATAATGTTTATGTGAAATGATCATAAAAAGAGAGAAAAAGGAAAAAGGACAAGTTTAATTACTTATTCAATTGACTATACAAAACTAGTATGTACATTCAAAACCAGAAAAATTGCCCTAACTGCATAAAAACAACATTTTTATGAATTCTTCATTAAGCTAGATTCTCTCTCTTCCATAGAAACGTTTCTTTGAACGAGCTAGAAAATGAGTACAATCAGGGGGAAAATATCTATGACGAAAGAAATTTTTTCTTTCGTTTTCCTTTCGCTTCTTTCGTCGCTTTCGTTTTTTTTCGTTTCTTTCGTCACTTTCGTTTTTTTCGTTAGATTGATTTTTCATACATATTTCTTTCAACTTTTATACCTATTCTGCTTCTAATAGCTCAGAATAACCACTACTTTTGTAAATAATTCAACATAACTCTATAAAAAGTATGATTATTATGATAAATCAAGCAAAATTTATTTTTTCGAAAAAAACGTTGAAAAAACACATGAAATTCTGAAAAATTATAAATTTTCTTTCGGCTCGTTTTTATGAGCTGCTACTTTATGAGTATAAATATTAAGATTAATAGTTCATTTTAGAATCTATAAAACAATAGAATATCGACTTTAAACTTCCTAAATTGCAATTCATTTTTTGCATCATTTATATTTTTGCTTCTCTTTCGTTTTCTTTCGTTACTTTAGTTTTTTTGAATCTTTCGTCATATTATTTTCCCCCTGAGTACATTTAACATGCTTTATACTCTATGCCACTGTAGTAATTGCGGTGTTTTTTCATCTATTTGAACTAGAAAGAGAGAGAAAAAAAGTGAAATGGTACGTGTTACATAATGAGATTTTTTACACTTGAAAGAAATTAAAAGTGAAATTTTTGATGAAAGAATTTTACGGAAGTATTCATAGTTGATAATTCAATATTTATTTTATGTTTGTCTCTCAAGCATTTCTTAAGTTTACTTTTTCAATAAAAAATTATTCTACCTACGTGAAATTACAAAATTTTTGTATAAATTATGGTGAATACCTCACGTTTCCTCATAGAGTACGAGTTGCACAGTTGAAAAGGTTCAAGTTCATACTCATTTTGTAAAAGCCACAAAATGTTGAGTAAAAAAGAAGTTTCTGATGCTTTCACATTAAGCAATAAAATTGAGCTCAATTACTTGCCATTATTTATTTCAAACTCATTAAAGACGAGACTGGAATTCTTTAGTCTAAATGTTGCTTTCTACATTTTATTTCTCAATTTGTGGTACGATTAGTTGTAATACTTGAAGAAAGAATTTACATTAATTTTACGCATGTGGTCAGTTTATCAAAAAGTTTAAGGTTCTTAATTTGTTTGAGATTTATGCAAATAACTTACAAAAGTACGGTAGTTAGGACATGAGCTTGTTATATCATAGGATATGCATAAAATTAATTAGAAAGTTTTCAACCATTGTTCTAAGTTCTTTATTCAAAACAATGAAGCACAAAAATCCATTAGCCTAACAAATTCATTCAATTATGAATGAAAGACTTTGTACTTAATTTAACCATAATTTGATTCACAAAAATTTAAATCCAATCACAATTAATTGTACTTAAAATTACAAACTTTTTATGCTTTATAATTTTGTTATCTTTTAATTAGCTTTCATTAGTCAATGCAAATTGTAAGAGTATTAAGTTTGATTAAAACTTTTATGATCGTCTTACCTTTTATGAACTGTTTCCAATAAATCAAAATACACAAATTTATCAAATTTCAATTTTATTTGATTGATAAAAATATCAATGCTTTAAGCAGTGATGAAAAAATCATTTTATTTCGAATAAATATTTTGATTTTTTGGTTGTAAAAATTAAATTAGTGAAATACAATTTACTATAAAATGAATTTTATTGGTTTTTGTGTGAAAAATATTTCTATAATTGAAAACTCGCATATGTTCTGTTAAAAAAGACAATTAAAATTTCATTATCTGAACAATTTCATTACTATCCTATTTACAAATATTTTATCATTATGTTGTACATCACGAAATGAATTAAACCTGCTCTGAATGCTATGATACACCACAATAAAAATAATTTGTTCATATTCTAAAGAACCCAATGATAAAGTTTTAAAATTAGTTTTATAATTATGAATTTTATATCAGATATTTAGAGGCTCGTATAATAAAAGTTTTTGCAGATATTCTCATAATTTGTTTATTGATATTAACAATCATTCATTATGCATAAATTTCTAAACAAAAATTCTCATTTATTTTAATTTTTTTTATGCTTCAATATTTTATAATGATAAATTTATTAGCTTTTATATATATATATATATATATTTTTTTTTTGTAAAATTTAAAAATACCTGAAAAGTATTCTGACGTCAAATAAACTTTTGAAGTTGAACTTGTAATAAAAAGAAAATAAACTGCTTCAAGAATCAAGTTTATTTTTTTTCTGATATTTTTAAGAGGCCTTATAGACATTTGCAATGCAATAAAGTTAATTTAAATTTTACCGTAAACAACGGAAAAAATATAGAGAGTTTATTGCGTTGTATAAAAAAAACAACTTTGGTCTTCTTCTTGTGGGATTATTGGGAATTTCTATAAATTTCACACCTTAATTTTAATAATATATTCAGTCAATGATTTCATCAACAAATAAAAATTCTCTACAAAGAAAGAAAAAAGAATCGCATGAATGAATAGCCTGCATAAATTTTGAATAATTCTCACTTTCATTAATATGCTTTTGCTCCCTCATATTATTTATTAAAACTTTTATGAGTTTCTCTCTGTGACATAAATTTATTTATTTAATACTGCTTCTGTTAACCACCAGCTATGTAGCACCTAAAAAGATAGCTCATACATGAAATTAAATTAAAAGGACTTATCTGAGTATATCTAATTAAGAAGATTTATTCATTTGGGCATATGAACGTATATTGTGGTGCAAATAATATTATGGCAACAAGTGAATAATTCACATATTTAAATATTATGCCGATTAATAAAACTGCTTAAAAATATTTTTTAAACTTGAAAAATATCTATCACATGTAGGAAGCATGTAAGACGTCATAACATTGACATCCTAAAGTACTTTAAACATAAATATTGTAAAAAAGTCACAAAAGATTTATCAACTACTTTAGAATTCTTAAGAGATTTCTCTATTTTAGTATACAAGGAGAAAACTTTCAAAATACATTAAGTTCTTTATATGTGGGTTAATGTTTGATTCTAACTATATAATGTTCACCATTCCTTCTTCCTGAGTTCATGGGTTTTATGGAACATAATTGCAACCAAGGCCTGAGAACTCTTTGATCCGAGTTTGATTTTTTTGATTCCTGTTTGATTTTTTTGATCCGAGTTTGATTTTTTTTGATACGAGATCAAACTGGGATCAAAAAAAATCAAACAGGAATCAAAAAAATCAAACTCGGATCAAAAAAATCAAACAGGAATCAAAAAAATCAAACTCGAATCAAAAAAAATTTAAAAACTCGGATCAAAGAGTTCTCAGGCCTTGATTGCAACAAAAGTAGAGTTGCTGAAGTTTGTATTTGAATGTAGAGATTATGCTCAGTTTCAAATTAAAAAATAAGTAGTATGTACACAGTATTCAGTACTATGAGCCATTTATAGGTAGCACACGTATGATAAAGCATAATTTATCGTTTGAAAATGGTAACGGTGAAAGAAAAAATTTATTTCCAGTTGGCAGTTGTGATAAGTTGAGTGCAATGCAGTACTTTCTTTGCAGAGACTTCAGATATTTTCGTTTGATGATAGAGTAATGTAAAGAGATAAGTGGAATGTTTACTTTCATTTTATTATAATAATTCTCATGAGAATCTGAATATTTACGAAGTAAAATAACTTCAGAATAATTGAAAATCAATTAAATTGAGATCAGAGATATAAAAACATTTTATCAAGTTTTTTCAAGTAAAATAAACCCTTGTAGGTATTATTCTTCAAAAGATTTATGTCTATTTATGTTACATTTGCATCATTTCAATAAGTATTTGATAAGAAAAAGAAAAAAAATCCTCTTATGACTATTTGTAAAATCTTATTAAAAATTATATCATACAATAACTATAAAATATGTTAAAATTTATTTCTTTTTTGTTCTTTTAATCATTTTATTAATTCACTCAATATAATGAAAAAGAGAGAAGGAAATTTGAAAATATAAGCAAGCAATTTGTTTTCATTTGCTGCACAATATTAAACTTTTTAATTTCGTAAAAAGAAAATTGTCTTGCAGCAATTTCCTCCATCATGTACACACATTTAAGAACTTTGAACGTGTATAAATAAATTAAAAAACTTCTTAATTTTGAAGAAGAGTAAATGAAAATTTCTGTAATTCAACTTTTCTCTTGCCAAGTATGTAAATACATATAATGGGATAAAAGAACTGATTTTGAACAATTTATTATATTTACAAAATACGATGTAACTTTGTATGGTAAAGCATCGTATGTGAGCACATCAGTATAATCTGAAACTTTTAATTAAGCGAATTATTCAGTCTTTTCCTTTAATTACAGACAACGATTAAAATTGAACAAAAGTAATTAGTTTTCATCAACTGATATCCTGCATTTGTTTTTTTCTGTAAATTTCTTTCTTTAATTAATTTCCCCTAAAATTATTCGCAAACGACCCGCTTAGGATACAAAATACTCTTGTGGCAATGAAACATTTACCGCAGCTAATTAATTAACAACCGAATTTCCTCGGCAGAAAATTTTATCATGAAACTATCTATTGTAAATTG
The DNA here is from genome assembly GCA_018290095.1 of Polypedilum vanderplanki. Lineage (NCBI taxonomy): Eukaryota > Metazoa > Arthropoda > Insecta > Diptera > Chironomidae > Polypedilum > Polypedilum vanderplanki. The sequence goes on along the minus strand of CM031379.1, from coordinate 8,726,441 downwards.
TCTTGATAATTTTCATACATATATGTGAATAGCAATTTATTTAAGGAAGGATTTTAAGCTTTTCCAACAATGACTGGTATTAATAAAATATAGAAGGAAATTTTTGTATCAATTTCATGAAAAAATTTCAGTAAGCAAATGTTTATATAGCACCATTTTATTGCTTCTACTTACTATAGCGTGATGAGTATTCAATTTTAATCCCTCAATAGTTTCATGAAGAAATTAATTAAATGAAATTATCTCAAACGCAAGCAACTTATGGAATACTTTTTAAGAAATATAATCTTGCAAACAAACATTGACGATGAATATACTAATTAGCGAATGAATCATGAATAAGTAAACATTTAAAATGTAAACAGAATTAACGAAAGTAATTTTCTTTTTTGTAAAAAAATCTGAAGATTGCAAAACTATGAAATGAGACTAAGTACATACATAAAATTTAAGTTGTTATGGGAATTTAAAAGTATTAAAATTTCTTTTGAAAAGAAGAAGAAACATTTAATCCTAATAAGAAACTATGTACAAAAAAGCGTTCTCAAAAGAAATGAGTTATTATCGTATCTTCATCAACTCTTAAGAGAATTTCCTGTATTTCATTCTAGGAAATGTCAAAAGTATTTCAAGTATTTAACTTCCTTTAGTATCAAATATTATAATTTTGTGATGTTCATTCTCGGACAATATTTCAAAATATTCATAAAAATTAAAATTCAAATTAAAATTTATTATCTAAAATAATTTGTCACCATTGGAATTAATGGTTTTTTAAATATTAAATCAAGTTGTAAAATATCAATTCAAGTGTAATAACTCAAGTGACATTTAAATGTCAAGTCAAAATAAAAAGTCAAGTCAAGTTCAAGATATTAAGTAAAGTTTCATATCAATTCAAGTTGTATGTTACTAAGTCAAGTGCTACAACTCAAGTTTAAAGTCAAGTAATTCAAATCAAGCTGTAAATTTAAATTATCAAACTAAACAAACAGAATAATTAAAACCATAGTGTATAAAGAACGCATAACCTACATTTTGAGTGAATTATGGAATATTTTATTAGTTAAATTTTTCTTAAATTTGTCAAAACTACTTTTACTTGCAATAAAATTTTACAAATGTAAACGATTCGTATTTTTTGGATACTTGAGCAAGTAAGAGCCGCAAAGCGGACCGACTGAACTTGTAATCGTAATAAAAAGATACCTAAAATGCTTTTGAAAGGAAGAAGTAAATACAAGTTTGAATCTCAACTAATAATGTACAACATTTTTCATTTCAACACTTTTTAAACCATTAAAAAGATGCGGAAATGAGTTTTTTTTGCACTCAGTTGAACATAATGCTGATTCAAAACGAGAACACACCAGGCAACTGAGCTATTTCTAAGAAATTCATGAACAAAATGTTTTGATAAAGGTTGTTCTCCGTAGCATTAACAATATGTCAACATTGCATTTTCCTTTCATTCGATTTTATCAAACCTTTGAAATTTTTGTTATTCGCAAAAGATTTTCTTTTCATTTTTGGTATTTCATATGTATTTACTCTCATTTATCATCATTTCTGTCATTTTAGAACGATTCTTTCATTAAACAACTATCAAGAGTTATTTAATCCTTTTTGAAATGTATGAAAAGATAAGTCGAACAAGAACGAAGAGAGAAAATCGATAGTTTCAAAGGTCAAAAATACCAACATGAGGATTAAAATGAAATACTAAAATATGCTGTATATGCAACATCATACTCCTTGACTATTAGAAAAAAAATGTTTAAATTTTTTCTTTCTACAATACTTAAACAAGTTGCATGCATGAGAGAGCAGTATGGCATTAAATATGCAAACGAATGGAACTCTATCTCACATACTTACAGCAAATTATTCGCAGATTCATCTTTTTTCTTTGCTCATGCATAGTATAGCGTGTAAGAATGTAGTACAAACTTGGGTAAACTTTTTTTGTTGCAAAGACTAATGGGAAAGATATCAGTGGTGTGATAAAATTCATTCCATTATCATGTAAAATAATCTTAAAATATCTTTCTTTCTTCACCTTTTCTATACATTTAAGTTGTTATTGGTTCTTTAAAAAAGAGTGAAATCACATAAAGATTTTCATCAATCACTTTAATGCACAATTACCTCGAGTTTTATCAAGTGCTTTCTTCTTCCTCTAGGATTCAATATTCAATAATGTGAATAATGAATAATTGAAGATAAGCACGACATTTTAATAGCGCACCATTGTGATATATTATTACAACATTTCTATTACTTTCTATACAGCACAGCACACCCAACAACAATAATGAATTTCACTATAAAGTAATGAAGGAGAACAAGAAAGTCATTGCATAGTGATGCTTCTGCTGCTGCTTTTGATGATGATATAAGGCGAATTGAGATGTGCATGTAAAAGTAAGATATCATGTTCATATACAAATATAATAAAAAGCTGTTTTGTAGCCATGAAAGAAAGCATTATTCATTGACATGGTGATCAAGAACTTAATAAGGGTGGTGTTTAATTCAATGTTATGTATGTATGATAATAGGCATCACATCCAGAAATTTGCTGACTACATAATTTCCTAAGAGACAAATCCATTATCCAATGTGAATGTGTTTGTGTAAATGTCACTCGCTGATGCTATTACTGATGGTGGTAGTGGTGATGATAATGATGGTAATGCTTTCTCTCATTTTAATTTATGTGTGAAATTAAAACAATGAAGAGAAATTATTTAGGTTCTGTTGCAGCTACAGCTCATGATAAAACTCATTCACAATTTTTATGCAAAGGAATAATTTAGGTCAGCAGCAGCAAAAGTTAATTATTTTATATTTTATTCAACTAAACGATGAGTTATTGTATAATTACTGTTTTGTTTTTCGTTTCACTAAATTTCGCACAACATTGACATTTTATTTTAATGAGTGTGAAACAAAATTTAATTTTTGTTATTTTGTAGAACATCAGAGATAAATTTTTAATCATGAATAGTGCAAAAATAATTTTAATTTCAATCGTGGGCTGAATTTAATTTAATTTCAAGTTCATGAGAAATAAATTTATTACAAGTATTGTATAAATAGAAATGTCTTATCATTAATTCCGAAAATTATATACCTACCTACATACTAATGAACTCTTTTGACATTATTCAATTCATCACATCAACGTTTTCACCTTTTATTTTTTGCCCAGACATAAATCCATTCATCATGAGAAGTAATTAAAACACACGCTTTTTCTATGTGCGAATAAAACATTAATGAATGACTTTTATCATGGTGAATTTGCACAGTAAATTAAGCAAACAGAGCAAATATTCAAATACAAACCCAATTAGTTCAAAAATAATTTATATCAACATTAATTTTCATGCCTTTGATGCACGATATTGCGAGGTTAAAAAAATTAAAAATCATCAATATGTGCTGTTGCTGTGCATATTGAATGAAAATAAAATTAAAAGCTTGATTGATTGACATGCATATTGAGTAGATCAACAAAGAAAATTCTTTGACGCAAAATTTCAATTACTTTTTTCTATAGACGATATTGCTTGTTTTTAGGAGTAAAAAGTTTTTTTTTAAAAAGCTCACAACATGTCCGACCATCACTCTCATGATTAAATTCTCGTTGAAACTTTAAATTGAAAAACCAAAAAACAATTGAGGGAAAATGATACACAATGGTTATATCACTGTCGTGATATTGTAGAAAAATAAGGAATCAAAGAAAATGATAAATAACAATTGTTTATTTGTATACATTGCTAAAGCAAAAGTAACAAGAATTTTTTTTATGGCTTTCTTGACTGATTGAAACTATAATTTTTCTTGCAACACAGCATGCATGGCAAACAATTGACTATTTCTCTCTTTATTTTCCTCTTTTTTTTGTATATATATTTACACATGTGTTTGCCAGGAATGAGATGAAAGTGGTAAAAACTTGCTCTGCTCACGTTATAGCGGAAAACTTACGGTAACTTTGATTGCTTGTATTGAACTGAATTCGGAAAAGGAAGAGAGCTTTGTGATGACTACAGAAAAAGGTTACAAATCATCGACAGAGGAAATGAACTGTCGAAGAAGAAGTCACAATTTACAATACCAAACTGGATGCAATATAAATTGAGTTCTTATGTATATGTAAGTGTATGTTAAGAGTAGAATTGTGTTGAGATTCAATTTATCATGTCAACTTCTCTCTCTCTCTCTCTATTTTTCCTTTTTCTTGTATTCATGTTGAATTTGATTTATGAATGATTTCCCTACACTAGTATAATATCGTTATTATTCGATATTTTCTTTTGCATCTTGTGATGAAGTAACTTGTCATTTTGATAAATTAAACTCTCATTGAATCATAAATTATTTTATCTCTCATACTTGAACTTTCTTTTCTCTTTAAGTAATTACATATATGAAATGAAACTTTAAGCACAAAAGTGAATTTGATACATTAAAATAGTTCTAATTCAAAAGATCATTATGCAAGAACATAAAACTATGAATTCCGACTGAAATATTTTCTATATAATCACAATTTCATCAACACTTTATATAATGTAAATGCTTTCATTCAAACGTGTTCATGAATGCATTGATAGAATTCAAAATCACAACATTGATTGCCATTTTTTTCACACTATCAAAAAAATTTAATTTAATTGCTTTTTATAAATTCAATGCATAAAAGAACACTCATCTACTTCACATTGAAATTGAAGAGAAGTACATAGAAGAACAAAATGTTCTTAAAAAACCAATTTTAGATTTGTATTAAATTACTAAGGACAAAAGCAGCATTGGTATGAGATGAATTTAACAATGAAACCACTTTGTTCCATTTTATTGCATTATATCCCATTATCTGTATTCTGTACAATTGCAGAAGCATTAGAAAAGAGTTGGTAAGTGAAATGAAAAATATAGAAATTTCAAGCTAGCTAGCAGCAGCATAACATTCCAGGACAAAAATTTCCAATCATCATCATAGTATCATTCTATGATACTTTCATTTCATTTCATTTCTATCTGGTTGAAATTCAATAATTAAAATAATTGAATAACTGTGGTTTTAGCATAAGACAGGATAACGATATTTGATTATACGTTCAGGAACTTCATACATCCATTATAAGTCAATAAATTCTCGCTTTGCTACACCACTAATAGCAAAAAGTTTTTCGATAAAAAGTGTACAATAAACTTTTTCCAACAACGAGAAATGTGGCCATCATGATTGGCTTAATTGTCATTTTATATCAAACAATGACTTTGTTGAGAACATTTAATTTAATTGAATAAAATTAACTTTAAATCCATGTACTTCATTTAATAAAAATCATTTGTCAAATTACATTAAGGAAAAGCTTCTTATTTAAAATTTTAATTTATCAAAAGAAAACAAACATTTTTTTGCTTATCTAAATTAATTATTAATTAATAGCCGTGCTGATATGAAAATTTCACAACCATAGCAACACTCAATAGCTCAACATGACCATTTTGTAATCATAAATAATTAAATTAAAATCATTTGCATTCAGCCATTTTTATAATCCTAAGAAACATTGAAATATACAAAAAATTTATTTTACATAGAAAGGACGCAAAAAAATTTTCATCAAGTCATCTTTGGCAAAAATTTAATAAAACAAAAAAAGCGACAAACTTTGCTTTGCACAAAATTAATTTTTTCTTTCTCTCGTTTTGTTGTTTTTTCGGCTTCCGTCATTCAACGACCCAAAATTTTGCGTGCGATTAAATTTCATTGTGAAAATGCCCGCTAAAAAATGTAAGAGCTCAAGAAGATGAACAAAAGATTTTGTTCCTTTTATACAAACAATTTGCAATGCTAACGATTTCTTCTTTTTACATTGTCTCATTCTCAGCTCCTGGTCCTGCAGATTATACATTAAAGTCACTCATAGGACTAACAAATCATGAAGTCAACAGTCTTTATGTAAAGAGACCCGGCTGGTCAATAAATTCACGACCTAAGACATTTTCAGGAGGATTTTCAGCAAGCGCTGCATCTTATCAAATCGGAAATGTTACAAGAAACGGAAAACCACCAGGTGTGCCTTATTCGATTGGTAAACGACCTGAAACATCAAGTAAGAATCTTATTAATTTGTCATATAGTATATTATTTACTGTGATATTATTTTTCATAGAAATTGAGCCAAGTTCTGGTCCATATAATGCTGTGAATGTAACAACTTATAAATCAGCAACTGGTCCGAAATATACTATCGGTATTAAAACTAAAGATGTAACAGAGAATAAAAGAGACAGATCTGAGCTCTATGATACTGTGCCATTAAATGTTTATAAGAGAAAAACACCAATATTCACAATGATAGGAAGAGCTAAAGACGCGCCAGAGGATCAAGGACCTGGACCAATGAAGTACAATACAAATAAAGATTATAAGAAAATGATTGCAAAGCAATCTCCAGCGTATACAATCTTAAAAAGACGAGACAAATGTAATGGCAAAGAGAAACGACCTGGACCAGCTGATTATGATTTAAGGAACTACAATCCATTCGATAATTCTCCAAAGCATACATGTAGACCAAAACATTCAGAGTATGAACATATTCTTATATTACCACAAGATAATTGCTAAATAAATTCTCAAGTTTGCTTCGAAAAAAAAAACCTTATGAGTTTTTTATCCGCACTCGCAACCAATGTTCTTCTTTATTGATGTTTATATAAAGCAATATGAAGTAAATTTTAAGTCACTGATTCATATGTCAAAGAATTATCTCTCTTAACACATATGCTTCACATAAAGAAACGTTTTTATATCATGAAAGCACCATCATACAACGTAGTTGAGTTGAGAATTTATCACACACGTAAAGAGACAGTAAATATTTTTTTGTATCGTAGAATATCATCATCATCCACATACACCTACATAAAACTGTTTTTTCTCTTTGTTCTATCATTTTTTATGATGAACATCATTACACATTCAGAAATAAAATAAAAAAGTAACATATAATGTCACACCTTCATCTCTTTTTTTATTTTCTCACAATGCAGATGCCTCAATGAAATGTTTTTATTTTTAATAAGAATGAATGGAATTTTTAGTGCATAAAATTTTTCTTTTTTTCCAATTCGATGATGTGTAAAGTTTAAGAATTTTTATCCTTATGAACTCAAAGCCATCAAAAAGTTGTACCATGACTTTAAATATTTACTTCTACAAAGTTTTAAAAGTTTCACAAATGTTCTTCTTTCAACAAGTAAGTAAGCAAGTCAATTTACATTTCATATCTGTCAGATGAATTTTCAATTCACGATTATATTAAATACCATAATTTTCAACCTCAAACTTTACTCAGACTTTCTTATTCCACCCTAAAGTAATAACGTCTTTTAATTTATGATTCATCTTTTATGCATTAAATAAATTCAATTTCTTTAATATAAAAGAGAGAAAAATAGGCAAAAATGAAGAAATTTTTCCATCATAAGCTTACTCTTTTGCTTCAACGCGTCTCCAATTTTTGATAGCGAAAGAATTTTTTCTTAAAGCTAGTCAAATTCTTTTCTCTCTTTTTTCAACATCACCCCGCCTAAAAATATCTGTGCTAAGGAAAAACAGATTCATTATTTATTTTTAAATTTTATTCAAAAATCATTCAATGTCACAATTTTCTTGCTTTACCTAGACTTCTTTTCCTTTCCCAATTTTATAAGTTAGTAAAAGAATAAATTCAGTTTTCTGGCCTTTTTCTTAAAGAGCAAAAAAAATGATGATTCAATCAAATTTAAGGCAACTCTTTTTCCCTATGCTTATAATATTGCTTACGCTATGATGTCATGCTTCAAAAGTTAAACCTCCATAAGTGTGTGTATATATACACATTCAAACGCTCTCATCTTTCGCTCTCTTACTTACTTACTCTATGCTATACTTGTATGCTTTGGTGATATTTTTTTCGACACATCTTTATTGCTTTTTATGGAAAGAGAAACGATTGAATTTTTTTACCCATCTTCTTCATCCTTCTCACATGAATGTACAATCTATAGAAGATGTGCTGCTTGCGATAGAGAGAATGTTAAAGTCTACATGAAGTGTTTGATATTGAGTCAGCTGAGACGGATCGATTGATTGTTGTGGAAAATAAAATATTGAAAATGTCAATTGAATCAATGTCAGTTTAAGTTTAAATTAGTTCACATTGGAATTTTAAACAAATTAGTGTCAAAAACTCATCGATTGCAACTGGATGACAATATTTATTTTCAAAATATGGCATGAGAATGAAAAAACATACTTATATCATCAACAGACAGCAAAGATAAGAATTAAATGTGACAAAAATGTGTCTTTTTAGCACTACCATCTGAAAATATTACAAACGGCGCTACTGTTATTGTGTGGCAGTGAAAATATCACGTTTTTTAATGGAGAAGAATCATTCATGCCATAGCAAAATGTTTGAATAAGAGAGAGAAAAAAAGAAGAGAGAAAAAAGCTTCGTTCAGCATAAAGCATTCACCAAAAATGTTATAGAGCTTGATGGAGCAGAAATACACTTATTATTTGATACCTGATGTACCATTTTTTTTCTTTTTCTTCTTTTCATTGTGTGTCAGTAGTTTATATTTCCTGGGAATAACGATGAAAGTACTTGTCTTCTTTAAAGAGATTAAAGTGAACTTGATGGTATGGTTGAATGAAAGACGTTGCTTATATTTATGATTCAGTAAACTTCGAAGAAATCATTCCCTCATGTATATACATATGCATGTTCATTATTCAATTGAGAATTCTGAATGATCATAAGAGTTTCATAGTCGTTGGCAACTGACGCAAATTGATTCAATAGAAATTAAGCACAATCTGTAATGCTTCATTGAACATCACTTGAATAATTGATTTCATTCAATCAAAATTTTACTTATGGAAATGCAATTTTATCCTTTGATTTTCTTCCTTTCAAAATTGGAAATTCAAATGGGATATCAAACTAAAACTTAAAAGCTCAGTAGAGCTATCCAAAATTCAATTATGTTATGGTACTTATGCAAGCTTATCAAATAAAAAATAAGGAAAGTCAGCAGTCTTTTTCTGGTAGCATTAAAAACAGATTTCTTTTTTCAATTTTCTAAATTGGGCAGGAGTGTATTTTTGAAATTTTGTCGCACACATAAATACGCATTTGTATGTAAATTTTTATTTTCTATTGAGTATGGTACAATACATTATAGGAAGTTACAGGGAAAAACATTATTTAAATTTTTATTTCAATATAAATGACTAAGAGATATTTTTTATATTTGTTTATCAATTTTACATGCATTTCATGAAATATAAAGTTTTTTAAAATTTTATGAAAAAATGCTTCATTGAGCCCTTTAATTTTTGTATATTACAGAATCTTCAAGTTTGCTTCATTTCATTACATAAAATACAATACGTATATAATACATTGATTTTTCGGAATATATTTATTCTTACGTTTCCTTGATTCATACAGAAATGATCGGAAAATTTTATTTCACACAAAAAGAGTTAACTTTCTCATTTATTCATTCTTTTCGTCTCATTTAATCTAATTTTTCAAGAAAATTAACCCTATAGCATTAAAACGATATATTTTTGGTCGTGTATACTGAAATCAGTTGAAGAAAAGAATTTTTTTAAGTGAACTAAAAATTCAATATGATGCAGAAAGAAAGGGAGTAGAATATGAAAGTGAGAAGATTAAAGTTTGTAGCACGATAGGGAATAATAGAAAGAGGAAAGGAATAAAAGGGAAAAGTTTCTTTTTGTGCTATAATATAATACTTATACATAAGGGATTATGGTTTTTCATAGATTTTATTTGTTCAATGACACAGTTTTCTCATGCATATATAAATATATGAACCTAGTTACTGTATTATTACCAAATATATTTATTCAAATCAATTTTCACATAGTCATCAAGAGAAAATGACTTTTTCATTCTCAACTTTCTCTCTCATTTAACTTGACTCTATTCATGGGCTTTACATTTAGCATTTGGCACATTACTTACAATTGGGTAAAGGCAAAAGGAAGCAATTTTTGAATTTAAAAAAAACTCATATAAAATTTTATGAATTTTGCAACAAAAAAGTGAAATGAGAAAAAAAACTACAAACAAATTTATATTTACATTAATATCATAAAAGTCACAATTTTATGAATCTATATAAACAAAGAAGAATTCATGTGTATCAGGAAACATTTATAAAAAAAAAGGTAATTGTATGATACTTTTTTCTTTATCATAAAGCTACACACTCGAGAGAGCTAAAATCTATTTTAATTACTTTTAATAAGAAAATAATAATTAAACTGTGACACAATTTAAAAAAATATTTTATAAAGATTACACGCTTGTGTGCTTTATTATAGTTTCAATACTTTAATTTATTTAAATTTTTAACAATCCCCTAAATATTTAATTTATTCTATTATTCTCTTTAAATTAAAGATCTTTCCTAAAACTCAATTATTTTGAAAGGTCCTTGACAAATTTAAAAGCAAACCCTTTTATTGTGAAGTCTTACAATTTCCTAGAAAATGGAATGAAAATTAAACAAGAAGACAAACAATCGAAAATTATGTATAAATGGTTTGAAAGTTATGGCAATGAGAGTTCATTCACACTGACGTTAAAAGACAAATCATTTTCTATTTAGTTGACCTTTAATCTTGTGTGTGCACAACATACGGGTGAAAAATAAACTTTGATGACTTAAAAAGATAAAAATAATATCATGACTAACCATATAAAAGATAGAAGAGTTGAGAAAAACAAACAAAACGTCATTCAATAGGGAACGATTGGTAGTAACTGATTAAAATATTTTCACATGCTTTAATCTCCAGCAGTATAATAAAAATGTTTGTTATTCACACACAAATGACTCTTGTAACCAATTATCATATATGCAATAAAGAGCAAACAATTTTATTATACAATTTTAATGAACGAATTCAATTTTATTCTTGTTGGTACAATTGCGTATTCTATAACATGTGTTTTAGTACAAAGTACATAAAATACATGTCATAAACGGGAAGAAGCAATGAAACAGGAAAAACGAACATCAACAGCAGTAAAATTTATGAATTGTGTGAGCTACAGCAAAGGAATCAAGAGGCCCATAAATTTCCTTCTTGAAAATTATCATGTACAACTTTCACTGCTGCTGCTATTTCTACTTCTTCTTTCATTGCTTTAACCAGAAAATAATATCGTATGCAGTGTTACATTTGTATATAAATATGTAAATTAGAGAGCAAATCCAGAAAAAATGGATATAAATCAGTTCTTTATTGCACCATATAACTTCAAAATGAAACATGTTTGCGAGATTTTTTTGGATGTAAACTAAATTAATAAATTTCAAATTTAACCCAAAAATAATACATGACAGAATTTAAGGTTTATACCAGCAAGTAATAAGGAGGATTAATTAACATATATTACTATTCATTATACATTATATCGCTGAATTTTACATGAGCTACAGCTTGGAAAATTTTAACTTATCACACATGCAAATTTATACTTTATGGAAAAAAAGTTATTCAAATTATGACGATAGATAAAAACAGTATAATTAATATTTATCTAAAAATATTTTTACTCATCATCACCTGCTTCTTCTTCATATTTAAAATAAATAATAACATTGTTTTTCTTATTTTAATAATAATGTTGAAATAGGGTAAAGGAACCTATTTATCGTCCTATTTTAAAAAAATAATTTTCAAAACACTCTATCTCACTTAATATTTCATCAATTTTCATTCTATTTGAAGTATTTAATGTAGAATGTGAAGCACTTTTATTTAAATCATCATTTATAAGCGAGCGATATAATTAGTTTAATCATAGTTTCACTTTAAATACGGAACCTAATTATCGTCCTATGGAACCTAATTATCGTCCTATTTGTTTACAAACACTTTATGAATAAAATATTTTAAACACTATTTAGAGCTATTCTTTTCCACTTATTAACACTTTCTAAAACCATCATAATGCACTAAATACTAAGAAAATTGATTTTAAATGATAAAATTTAATTTCGAAATTTTTTGTTTTGATTTCTGTCGACGACCTCTGTAATTTTTTCGTGAAGCGCATTTTAAATCGCAAAATTTTAGGACGATAATTAGGATCCAAATAGGACGATAATTAGGTTCCACAAGTTTCACTCAATCTAGCTCTTTTATAATCATTTAAATCATATAATAATCGTCGCAATGTATAATTCGAGACAAATGTAGTTCAGTGAAGTTAAAAGCATTGTGAAAAGTGAATTTATTCAGTAAAAAATCGTCGAATGAAAATATTGCAAAATTTTCTATTTATTTTGGAAAATCAAAAAATGAACATTTCGTGTAAAATAAAGACTCTGCTGATCAAATGAAGTGCTAAATAGTGTTTAAATGTCATATATTATCAAAATAAATCATTAGTTTATCAATGGAATGAGTTTGAAGTGATAATTTCAATTTTTCAAAATAGGACGATAATTAGGTTAGGACGATAAATAGGTTCCTTTACCCTATATAATGTAGAAGTAATAATGCCATAGATAAATCTCTATTCAATAATTCTCGCTTTTTATGATGAAAAAACAATATTTATCTAGAAGTTATAAGAATGAAAAAGGAAGAAGGATGATTTATAAGCAGTAAACACTCTGATTGGAAAATAATTTTTAATTAATGACGAATGAAATTAAAAAAATGCAAACTTATTTTAATATTTCTATGAAGTTTGTTTTTCTTTTCAATTAATCATTTTGTAACTAACTAACGTCTGAAAGAGGAAGAGGAAGCACATTTTGGTATGTGCCGCAATAGAACATGACTTTATCTTATTAATTAAACTTACATTTTCTATGAAAATAATTTTGCACATTATCAACTTATATAAATTATCAAAGTATTCAGTGTGCATAATGTGCTCTTCCTATTCAAGCAGAAAATAGTTTCAATGAAAAAGATTTTCAGTACTTATTTCCATTTCTCATTCACAAATGCTATTTTTATAAAATAGAAAGAAGGAAGTAAAAAAAGAAGAAATATGGAATTCTATGTAGAAAAAAGAAGTCTTTTGAGAATTTTGAATCATTATTCCTTGTCTTCTACTGCTTATAAGAAGAGAAAAAAAAAATAAAGATGGAGAATGACAAGCAAGACGAGAACTGAATATTTTTTAAAGCTTCCTTTTGAGAAGCTTAAAAAACTGTTATGGTTCTTATGGCCGAGATGTCAAAGCGACAAGCAGTAGCAAATTTAATAGTCTAAATTGCATTCTTCTTCTCTATTCATGCATGATATTAAATGATAGAATGTTTTTGTTATTACTTATTTTTTGCTACTGCTACAAACTTTGGTGAAATGATAAATGATTGCAGTTGACATTCACATACAAAACTTTCACAATGCACTCATTATAATGAATGATTTTGAGTGTTTGTGCTTATGTGCATTCTTTCTTGTTGATGATAAGAGAAAATTGACGATGGGAGAAAGAATTTTTGTTTTATAGCTCTTAGTAACTTTCTATTCTTCATACAACTGTAAAATGTGCGATAAAAAACTATAATAACAGTGACAAATGTTTACACAGCCTTTACAAAGCGTAAAATGTGAACAACATCATAGTACTATAACAAAAACATTAGTAAAACTCATTCAAAAAACATTGAAAGATTCAAAGAAAAAGAAGTAAATTTTTGATTCAGTAAAGGAAGAAATTTACGACATACGAAAATAACAAGCAGAAAGAAAGGAAGAAAAGATGATTGTTGAAGGAAAAGTTTATGCGAAAAAACGTTCGCTGCTTCACAAATTACTTTCAAGCAATTGATTATAAATTATGGTGCAATTATTAAAAATATGAGGTACGAGCACTCTCATAAACTCACAAATTTTAATTTTCTTTACATAAATGATGGCTGTAAAATTTTTAACACTGCTTCCTATCAACTTAATTTTAGCTTGAGAAGAAATTAAGAATTATTGTTATTAAATTTTGATAAAGTTGCTCAATGTAATTTAATCATCTCGAAAAATCCCAAATCATTAGAGTACAAAAATTGACATTTATTTCATCAATGGGCGAGACATCAAATTACCAAAAATTTCATCAAAGTCATCAAAAAAGTATGGCGAAAAAATTGACAAAAGAGAAAGCTTTAAGCTCATATCATATAAAAGAATTTTTATCCGCACGTGTAAAGTATTTAGGTAACAAAGAAGATGTTGAAACTTTGTTGAGGTAAAAAGGTAAAAGAAAATAAAAACTGCCATCGGAGCCCAAGATCGACATGTCTTTAAGTCTCGTTTAAAATTATTCGACTAAAAAATTTTGATATAGATCGAATAATTTAAAAAAGCGTTACCAATTTACTCGAATAAAAATTTTGTAAATTGAGAAAGCTCTTCGTCTTGTTTTATTTGGTAATTTGATTATTTCAGTTTTTCACAACAAAGTAATATTAATGAATGTGCACACAAAAAATTCATTAAAAACAAAAATACTTGGCAAAAGTTCACAAAAAAGTTTAGTTCTTATTAGAAAATTTTTTTTGAAGATAAGCTTAAACGAGAATTAAAAAAGAAGGTACCGGAATTTTTTAAGAATTTATTCCTTTTCGTGGAATTAAATATTATAAAAGAATTTTCTCTTAAATAAAAATCTTTTATATCAACTTTTAGAAAGGTTAAAAATTTCTGTGGTTTTTCAAATGAAAATGCCAACAAAAGATTGAAAACTTTTGAAATTGGTTTTTAATGAATTTTTTTTCAATTTTAAATGAAATAAAATGAATTGTATCCATGTCACATTCATTCATCATTCATCACCACCCAAGCAAAATTTATTTCTCAAGTGCCGATAATTGATTCTTGGAATTGATTTCTGTCAAAAGCATGGCACTTTAGATGGAAATAACGATAACGGTTGACATTTAACTTGATCAAAAAATTGAGTTATCCTATTTATATTTTATACCTTTTTACTCCTTCAAGCAACTTACCTCAAAAAAAAAATTATTCTTACAAAACTGAATGACTTGAAGATATCAACCCACAGTCAAAAAAAGTATTTTGGCAATGAAAATTTATCTAAAGGTAGATAAGATATACAAATTTCACTCATATAAAAGATGCATAACGAATTTTTTCATACCTATACAAAGATGGGTCACTAAAAAGAGAAAAATAAATCTTTAATATAACCAACTGTCATTTGAAATTCATACGATTTTGATATTTATTCATATTATTTCTAATTTCGAGAATGTGCGCATTTTTTCAATTTCTATAAATTCTCCTTCTTGATCCAGGACAAAAAAAAAAAAATTGAAACTGGAATTTTGACATGCATAATATTACAGTTTTACTACATATCTAAGTATCCATTTTCTTTTTTAAAAGATTTTCTTACTTATTTCTATTTTTAACTTCAACTTCAGTTATGTCAAATTTTAAGAAGAATTTGCGTAAAGGTTTGAATATCAATGAAATCTTGAATGTAGAAATAACAACCGAAAAACTTGAGGAATGTAGAGAGGCCTTTGACATGTATGACAAAGACGAGGATGAGATAATAACCACTACAGAACTTGTGCCGGCATTGAGAGCTTTGGGTTTTAACACCAACCGAATCGTGATAAGAAAAATACTAGAACACGATTTATACAGTGATGATGGTGTTGGTAAATTGAACTTTGAAGATTTTATACGCTTCGTTATTTTATGCAAACGTTGCCTATTCACAAAGAATGACATGATGAAAGACCTTCGCCTCATTGATAAAGATAACGATGGAAGAATTACAAAATTGGAGCTTAAAACTTATCTCAAGAGTCTCAAGATTCCATTTAGTATGGATGAGCTTGATGACGCTGTCAATGCGGCTTCTGATTCAAATAATGACGACGGTGTTATCGATTATGAAAAATTTGCTGAATTGATGTGTCCACGCGATATCGAGACGATGTAAAGCAAATTACCATCGTCATTGTTTGTTCATCGAATGACTTTGACGAATTCTTCTTATTTTTTGTTGAATGAAAGGATAATTTCAATAGAGAATGAATTTTGAAGTAAACATTTTATACCTTTTTATTCTTAAGTATACTTAGGGATTGTTATCATAAAAAGGAAGAGAAAAATTATTTAAAATAAACTCTTTTCTTTTCAGGCAATCTTGTGATGTAATAATCAGAATAGTGATGAAGTGAACCTTAAATAACTTCAATTTCATCATACCAACGCATCACATTGCTTTCAATTTCATTTACTTTTACAAATTGAATTTTTTTTTCGGACTTGGGTTTTCGCATCTGAATGCACTCATTATAAGTTGCTTGCTCGCTTGCTTTTATGTTTAGTTTTCAGTTCAATGACGCATTTACCACAATACCTTTTACTTGCTATGCAGTTTTTACTATGACATGAAAAGATACCAAAAGAGATAGAAATATTTTTCACTTGAGTTCTTCAATTACCACTCAATTTTGCTCATGATATTTTCATATACATATAGAATAAAAAAGACAATGGATGAATGATTAAATTTCTACTATGCACAACTGTAATCCCATAATCTACATTTAGTATTTCAAAAGAGGAAATTGCGAAAAATTCATTTATTATCTCATTCTTTTTTGCTACAACCCAAAGCATATTTTTTAGAGCAACAGCAGCGACTTTTATCTTGTCTATTTACACATAATTAATTATCTGTGCATACTGTTGAAAGGTTTTGTTTCATCAAAAAAATTTAAGTGAATGAATAAAGAGGAGAAAATGGGAAAAGTATTTTAAATGTATGTATACCATATAATATTTATTAGGTAAGCAAAAATGAAACCTTTTTCTTAACAGAAGGAATTTAATAAATGAGCTCATGGAGAAATAACTCAAATATCTAAAAAAGAGAGAGAACGATGCTCCAGTTTATCCCTTTTTTCCTGAAAAATGAAATATTTACATTTGTGTAGTTAACTAATCTTTAGTTTATAAAGATATATGGGTAAAAGTAAAAGAAATAGAAAACTTTAACAAATTGCTAAAAGCTATGTCAAAGAAATCTTTCAAAACTAGGTAGTACAAAGAATTTTTCTTGGAATTGCTCATATATGATCTTGTACTATAAAATTTTCTATGGTACATAACATACTTACAAAATGATATTATTGAAATTTTTACTTTAAATCTTTTAAAAATTTAAAACCCTATACCTAATTAAATTGATTTAATTTAATAAAGACAGTAAAGTAAAATTTTCCATGAAGTTGTAAAACTTATTTTTTTTATTTCATAAATTATTGTTCAAATTATAATGGATTTCTAGAGGCAAATAATAAAGTGAATCATTTATAAAATTATTATCATCTGTCGCATTTGCTACCTACTAAAATTTTTGATTTTATTTTTTTACACATAGAATTCTTAAGGGTATCTTGGTATCTTAAGGTATAAAAAAGCTTAGAAGTATGATAACAACGGTCAGTTGACATTGAGAAATTTTCTTGGAATTATTCGTTAAAGATGCTTTAGGGAATTTGGGACATAAAGTGAAGTGTAGGAAGGTGAATAGCTGCTCAAATAAGTCAGCAAATACATAAAGAAATATGGGAAATAAAGTTTGTTGATTCTTTTAGAAAGAGAGACACTTACTATGCCTTATATAAAGAATGAAAAAGGAGGAAGAAGTAAGAGTATTTTCTTTATCCGTAGGAGGGACGTTTTTGCGATAAAAGAAAGTTTATTTTTATAGAAAGAAAAAAGGGACAGATTTATTACTTTATCGTTTTCCAATATATATAAACTTTTAATCTTCCAACGAGAGAGCGAACATGCTTGAGCCTTTGAGTAATTTTCGATTTTCTTTTACCGTGCCATATACATGTCATTATACCAAAGAAAGCAAGAACGGAAAGGGAGTTCATTGAAGTGAAAAAAGTAAATGATGTGTAGCAAGTTTTTCTTCATTTCTCAAATTAAGTATATAGACAAAAGAGCAACAACAGCTATTTGGTGACAATTTAGATCATTATTGCTCAAAAAAATTCTATCAAATGCAATAAATAATGATTGGAGTATAAATTATAAGGTAAAATTTTTATTGAATGCTCTACTTATTGCCTCAAAGCATTGACATGAAAAAGAAGCTTTCACGAGTACTTCAATGAACCTTTTTTTTTCATCATCGTAAGTAAAGAATGTGCAAACAAGAGGTAGAAAATTTAATACTGGTGCTTTTTGTTTATGCAGATGGTTGATAAATTATTCAAAATTGCACAGCTTTAATCTGTTTTCTTTTAATCTTAAACTTGTTGCTTGTCACAGTCTTCCCACCTTGCATTCTTGTTTGTTTGTGACATTGTGCTGAAAAGCACATAACAGTACGCATAACTGGTAAAATTTACAAACGCAATTCTTTCGCTTCCTTTGATACACATTTTTTTCTGCGGTGTTTACCATATCATCATTCTTACAACCCTCAATACTCCTATTTCAATTTCTTTATGCTGCCTATTATTATTTGACATAAAAGTTTGTGAAACGAAATCCAATAAAAAACTGGATATGTGTACATATACAACAATATCAGACTTTGTAGGTAGGCAAAGGTACAATAATAAATATCAAGAAACGAATTTCCCACATCATGAAATTTTATTCCTTCTCAATTCCAACATATCGACGCTTATTGATTCTAAATAAAATATATTTTTATAATATCATGCTTTGTTAGTCTGAAGTTAATCTAAAAGAAAAATGATTCTACCTGACTTGAGCCTTTTTTTCCTTTCGCTGCCTACTCGACGTCCAATTGTGGTTGTGATGGTAAGCTAACAAAATGCACACATTATGAATTGAAATTGTTTCTTTTACCATTGACTGGAAAAAAATCTAGTTATTTGATGATTTCGATCACGTAGAAATGAAAAAATACAAAAGAAAATATTTCCAAGCTTTTTTTACTTGATGAAATGAAGCAACTTTCACTTATTTGAAAAAAGAAAGCATTGGCAAATAGTCTCGCGCGAGCAATGAAATACTGCTTACCACGCAACCTAACTTGACATTCACAAATTCATTCAAACCCAGCAAGGCGCGAAGCTAAAATATGTCATTCACATAATAAATTTATAATTAAATATTCCTGTCTCACTGTCATCTTGTGCACGCAATTTTTTATAGCCCTTACTTTCCCCAGTTTTTAACATAGAAAGAGAATATTTTAAAGGTTATCGCATTGAGGTCAAAAAAGCTTATTTAAAAAGAAGCCATTGTGCCTCATGCATAATTGATTTAATTACTCAGATAATTATAAATTGCTTTCCCGGTTTTATTACCCACTGGAAACGCCTATATGAATATACAGTATATTAAGCCAGTAAGGGTAAAATTCTCTTCATTCATGATTTACAGCTCACAAAAAAGCCAATTTTCGGTTCATTCTTTATTCAATTTGGTTTGACTTCCTGATTTGCATACAAATCACCCACATTTATGCAAACAATCTCGACAAGAGATTTCACAACCGCAAGTTCATCATTGCGAAAATCTAAAAATAGCACATGCATACGTTTTACAATCAAATTTCGCTAGAAGAAAGCAAAAGTTTTTTTTTTTTATTCATTCAAGGGAAAATGTCAATCTATTTTCATTATAAAATGATGAGCTTCACATACATATACAAACAGAGAGATGTGGTCGCATTGTTTTTGTCGTATCTATCAAGAAAATAAGAGGGATGAAAATGAAACATCCCGAGGCTTTTTCTGTGTCTTAATTCATCTCATAAAAAAGTGATGAATCGCTTTGGTTAGACAAGAAAAAGAGAATAAGAGGGATAAGAAATAAGAAACATAGAAGAAAATAAGGCAATGAAACTTCTATTATTTGTAGATCCGTTTGCTTTAATAAATTTCTAATTTAACTGCTTATAAAATTGATAATTTGCTGAATTTTGCAATATAAAAATTAATGTAAAGAAATTTTTAAATGTCAACAAAAATAGGGTAAAGGCATATGGAGTGGCCATATCAACGAAAATTTTTACTTAAATCGGCAATAACTCTTTAACTATTTGATGGATTTTAATTCTGTTTGAAATAATAAATGACAAAAAGGTTCTAGTTTCATAATAATATCATTTTAAAACTTTAAATTGAGCTATTTAATGGCAATTGATCAAAATGTTTGGGATATGGAGTGGCCATATCGGAATATGAAGTGGCCATATAAAGGAATTTGGAGTGGCCATATGAAAATATTATAACGATTGATTTTGCATTAATTTATTTAAATAAGATCAGCTCACTCAAAATACTTACCTATTTCGATTTGAATCAATGGCAATAATCTTTATTCATTTTAATTTTTGCTTTAAAATGGTTCAATTAAGTGAAAATGAATTTTTGAAATCTTGAATAATCTCGAGAAAGTTTTTGTTTACATTTTTTGTATCAAAATTTAAAATCACGATTTATAATTTCATTCTTCATCAATCTTATACATATTTGTATCAATAAAAAGCTAATGAAACGTAGATTCTAACTATTATAAGCTTAATCTGATTTGAGAATTTTTTTTGCAGAAGTTGAAAACGATATTAGCGCCACCACAAAAATAACAAAAAGTTTTAAAAATATTTCATATGGCTACTTCAAATTCCTTAATATGGCCACTCCATATCCTTTATATTTTAGCGTATAACTCAGTTTGTAGGCCATGAGGAGACAAAATAAGAATGAAATTAGAAACTACGAGCTTTATTACAATTAACCAATCCATTTGAGTGACATATAAGTAATTGAAAAGTAATGAATTTTGAGAGATAAACAAAAATAATTTTAATATGGAAAATTTTAAAATTGACTTTTTCATTAGATAAACATCAATAAATCGTAAGTATTCTCATAGAAACACAAATTTTTAAGTTAAATTGATATAACTATAATAAAAAATATGATAATTTATCAACGTTTGGTGGGAAATTTCATCAAAAAGAAAAAACTGTCCACTCAAAAGTATGGCCACTCCATATGCCTTTACCCTAAATAATTTAAACAAACAAATTAAAATCATTTTTTTGCAAAAAATAGAATTTTAAAAAATCTTTAAAACCTATTTGTTTTAATTATAAACATATTTAATTTATCTTAAAATATGATGACTAAATTATGGTTATTTTATATAAATTAAATAAAAAGAAACTTTATAAGAATTTAAATTTAAAAATCAATCAAAGTGTCTTTACCTTAATGTAAAGTGTAAGAAATTTAGTAGATTAGGAATTGTGTTGTTAATACTAATACAAAAATGATACCGAAAGTGTCCGCCATAGGACGGATTACTTTAGCGCATTTTTGGTGCCTAGATCAGTGTATGTTGACAAATTACAGACTTATTAGATTCGTTTGAAAAATAGATTTACAGTTTAAAATAATTTGATCAAAATAGTTTAAAATATAAGCAAAATCATGTTTATAAAATTTTGATGCAAGAAAGTATGGCGAGCGTTTTTAATTGAAGTTCAATTAAGCAGAGTCCGAAACGGTTTTACAAATAACTAAAAATCAACAAAAACATATTCGATTAAAAATAAAAGCCTAATCGATTCAATTTTAGTTGGTTTTTAGTTGACTTTTAATTATTTTCAACTAAAATACCAAACGGTTTCGTACTCTGCAATTTACAGAATCTTATAATAAATTTTGTTAACTTTAAAGTAACGGTTGAGTAATATTCAAAATATTTGAAGTTTCAATATTTGCCGTTGGTGGCGCTGCAATCGTTTTCGCAGCTAACTTCGCGTTGTTTACATTTTTCAATTTGGAAATTTAAATTTGTAATTTCCTAATTAACACAATAAGTAATAGAAATATAACTAAGCGTCCGGAATAAACCAATAGCACAAATCAAACACACAAACCAGAAGTCGCTAGCTATTATAGTTTTCGAGATCTCGCGCCTCAACATCACCAGCCAGCCAGCCAGCCAGCCAAAGTGAAGATATAAGCTGCATTGTTGTTCCAAAAATGCGCTAAAAACTTTTAGATTTACACGTTTACTTTACCCAAAACATAAAAATGCAGTAAGAGACGTGGATTAGGATTTTAATTTCAACAAATTTTATGGAAATCATAAAAACTTTCATTTCGTCCATTTCTTATTCCGTCATGATACAATGAGCTAGACTGTTATAAAAATGATACGAAAGTGTTCTGTGAATTAAGAGATTTTTCAACTTCCTCACTTGCAGATTCAAGACAAACCTACCAAAAAAGAAAGAAGAAAAAAGATGTGAAATAAAATCCGTTTTAATGCTCTCGCGTCTTTCTCTTCCGTAAAGGCAAAGGCACAGCTTTTTGTTAATTTTCTTGCCACTTTTTCTGCAGTTTTCTTTCCATTTATGAAATGAGATTTTTCACGACAATTTTTTCATTACAATGATTAAAATTATAATTTCCATTCAGCGAACTGTGAAGGAAAGAAGCAGAGAGAGTGAAAGGAATTTCTTTTTTATTATTTTATGGCTCTCTCTACGGCAACAACGACACTGAACTCAAATCTTAGTTGTGTTCATTTAAAAGACAGAAAGAGCGAGAGAATGGTGTCAACATAACCATTTAATGAAATTAATGATGATACCTGTATTGTACTACCCTCACCATCCATAAAATTTTGTATAACACATCGCAATGAGTACCCTATTCTGTCTATTGTATGTCAACCTTTTTCCATTAAACGAATACCATCTGCTAATTATTCTAAAAATGATCGTCTTCTTTTCGTTTTATTTTCCTTCGAGAAAATGAAATTTTCAATACTTTCTTAAGCCTTTTCTCTAACCGCTATTAGTAATATTCTTATTATCGAAAAATTTTCATATCATATACTATTGTATCAGTATATATTTATAATATGATTGTTGTTGCCTATGAATGAATACAAATTTCCTTTTTGTGAATGAATTGTAAAATGCATGCAGACTAAAATTGAGAAAAAGAGAGAATTTTTAATGGTGAACATGCGCATTACAAAATGCTGTCAGTTACAATAAAAGCAAGTAAAAAAGTCACCTGAAAAAGCTTGTTTCATTTGAAGAAGAGAATATGCATTCATTATTCTCTCACATCGAGAACAAGTTTTCCTCTTTTTTATTCTCATAGCACTTTGCTATATTCACCATGAAATGAGAAAAAAAGCAAGAAGCATCAGAAACTGACTGAACCAACGAGGAAGAGGAAAGTCAGGAGGAATTTTTTGGCAAATTAGTTTTATACATACTCTCTAACTGTTCGGACGCGTTTTCTCTTCTACCCTCGCGAGAGAATAAAAAGTTGACAAAAAAATTGAAGAAATTTTTAAAGAGACAAAAAAAATCCTACGATTCGTGTCAGCCCACTTACAAAAAATGAATTTATTTTATTGTGTAAAAAATGAAATTCTAGCAAAATAAAGAAAGACAAGTGGACACTTTAATATAATAAATAAAGAGTGTTTTTTGTGGTCTTCAGGTGTTGAGGTGATTAATCATTTTTGCTCTTTTGAGGATTAAGCTCTTTTTCTCTCTTTACCGGCTGATATTTAATGTGTAGTGACTGGTCTGCTCTTATGGCAGCAAAAAAAATGAATGAATAAAGCAGACATGTGTGTGAGGATTACATCCAACATTGGATTAGTCATTAGAAATAATGGATTTATGCATTCAGTGATGTTCACTTGTATTCTTATTCAATTTTTTATTCGCTTCAATGAAATAAGTTGAACAAGTAGCAACAACAAAAAATAAAAGAATAAAAGAAATAGAAGAGCCAAGTACAAAGTCGTAACTATTTACAATAATCTTAGAGGCTTATGCTATTGGTGGCTGGTAATACGATGAAAAATCATGATAATGATTCCAATACAATAGAGAGCAAACAAGGAAGAAAGGGAAAAAATTACTTTGTATATGTATATATGTCTTTTAAGAAAATAGAGATGTTAAAATGTCTGTGAAATGTTACTTATAAATACGTGCTCGTTAAAGCTCAATGAAAGAAAGAAGAATTCTTGTGATTTAAAGAGCTTTGCATGGCAAAAAAAGTAGCAAAGCAAAAGAAATAATCTTCTTTCATCTGTGTATGTTGCTCTCAAGGAAAATTTATTGTGAAACTGTAAAATAAAATTGTGAGAAACGTTTTGCTAAAATGTTATGTTCAAGATTTTTGCTTATGCATTATTGAAATTCGTTCTTTCTACTAAATATTATGTGAAACAAATTTTTTTTTTCAAAAACAAGAAATCAACGTGTGTTGTGCATGTATGTGCTGTTTATGTCTCATGACAATTTATATGTACAATGTTGTTAAGGTGATTTAATACTCTATGTTGAACATGACAACCATTTTGCCATCTGCAACTGTGAGATAACTTTAAAAATTTGTCCTTGAACTCGCCCTCATTCTAAAATCTCAGTTCATACGAATGTGAAAGAAAATTGATGACACGCAATTCAAGTATAAAAAAAGTTATTCAAAGCAAGGATACACGAAAATTTTTTTGTTAATGTAATGCAAATTGCTGTCGACAGTTTAATAAATTTTTTTGGTAGAACTCATAAATTATTAATCGGCTCATTTATTCATGCAATAGAAAGTCGATTAAAATAAATTGAAAATTCAGTGAAAATTAATTGATGTAAATTTTCCAAAGAGAGAAAATTAATTCTAATTATAATTAATTAAATATTTTTTCTTTGCTTCTCCTGGCAAATCAATTAGAAGAATTTCTTCATCATTTTTCTTCTCACTTCCGCTGAATAAAAGAACATTTTCTTAATTGGAGAAAAAAATTAAGCTCTTCTTGGTAAAAAAAATCTTTTGTAATGCCTTAAAGTTGTTTTTCGGTGCGAAATGAGAGGCTAAAAAAATTTTTTGTTGAAAGAGATTAGGGCAAAAAAGCAAAGTGTTGAAAAAATCTTATTAAGACAGTAACAATGAAAAGAATTATAAGATGATAGACCCTAATTCGGAAAATGCTTTCCATGAGCAATCTAATGAAGATTTTTTTCTAATTTAATTGCTTCTAATTTTTGTTTTATGAGAAATAATAAATTCATTTTATCTTATTTTACTCAATATAATACACGTCCTGCATAAGTATGATGTAAGCTCATCGAGGCAAAGAAACTTAAATTAATTGAAATTTTTAAAAAAGTAATTAAAAAAATTCCAATTTTTATTTAGATTTTACTAAATAGAATTTAGTTAAAAACTCTTTAAATGCTAGTTATATTCAGCATGTAAATAATATTTCTGATTAAATTTTGAATTTTAAAGAATATTGGATTTTTCAAGCAATTGAAAAAATTATTTTTAATCAAAGTGTCTTTACCTTAAAATTAATACGTATCTTCTTTCTATTCATATTCATACGTAATTTGTGTGTTCTTGAACTTAATATCACCCTAACCAAATAAAAACAAAGAATTGATTACACTTCTTACAAACAAATCACAGCATGTCATAATTGAACTGAATTTACTGAGTGTGTGACCAACATACATTATACAAGTGTGTAGTAGAAAAAAACTAATTTTAACCTTTATACATTTCCGAAAATAATCAATTATGACAACATGCTTATTCGCTTGCTTTCTCTCTGAGTGATTAAAACTATTTTTTCCATCAAAAATCCATTAAATCCAATATATCCAGCTACAACCTTCTATGCCTTCAACTTAATCCCTCCCCATAATTACTGTCCATTCAAATGAGAAATTATTTCATCTAGCAAAGATTTCGATCAAAATCTGTTTCATTACACATTCACATGTTAGTTAAACCCTTCATAATAAATAAGTAATTGCAACAATTAATTTCATTCACAATTTACTTTTCTATTGAGCATTTTTTCCCATCCATTAAAGAAAGTTATAATTCACTTTAAGGTAGAATACGAGAAAGAAAGAAAAAATTGTTGTACATAAAAATAAACTAACTTTGTCCAACAAACTTTTTGCTCCCTGTATAATTAAATGTTAACAGTAGTCACGCTGCTTTCACACCTGAAAAACAAATGAAAATGAATGAAGGAGGAGAAATGAATGTGGCAAGGTAGTTGAGGATTTGTGATTATGTAAGTGTGCAGAAAGGTGTAGAGAAGTGGAGTATAATAATAATATAAACTGCTAAAGAGCATCATTAAAAAGATTTAACTGTAACGGCAAGTTGCAATTAAGCAGAAAAAGGTTGTTTTATAATGAACAACGATTTTCATTGCTTCTTAAAGATACATACCTCTCTTACTCGTATCTATCTTCTTCTATTCCGCATTTCTTGAACAGTGGAATGAAGTCTTGTAGAATAAAAGAAAAGAAAATGAAATTGAAATATCATGGCATAATGCTTCACATTTTTTCTTTCTTTTTCCTTCTTCACCGATTTCCTTATAAATATTTTTCTGCAGCTTGATCTTTGGCTCGCAATGGAGTGAGATAAAAATGTACGTAGCAAACAATGTTATTAATTTGCATTACTTTCTTTTGAGATTTCTTTCCTTCTTTGTTTGTGCGTTCATTGTTGCGCTGTGTCTTTGCATGTCTGTTGAAGTGCTCTTGAAGCCTCCCTAATATCATTAATGGCAACAATAAATCATTCTCCTCCTTAAATCTTATTAAAATTATTTACTGTGCCTTACTGCAAAATTTAGTGTGTAAAAGCCATCAGCGTGTATAAGAATGAAATGAGTTTGTGAAAGTTTTTCTTTGCTAGCACATAAATCTGTTATATGTCTGACATTGCAGTAAAATAATGTTTATATATTGTTGAGTGATGAAGCTTTCAGCATTCTAACTCTTCTTAACAATTTGTGATAGAAAATCTCAAAATTTTTATCAACTTTTTTCATAAAAAAAACTTTCAAATCACAGCATCAATCAATGTTATGTGAAGTTAATTTGATTTTAAAAAATTGACAGTATGAATTATTTCATCATCACGTTTTATATTTTTTTGTAAATTTCTGTTTGTCATTAATTAAACTTCAATATCGCAGTTTTTTTAAAACGTGACTCAAAGCGCTTTTAATAAATATTGTCAGTGAATAAATTAGATTGAACAGAGGAATGACATGGACATGAAAATTGACGAAAATCAATAATAATAACCATCAGTGATGTGTTTAAGGCGTATTTTCTTTAATACTTTTTTTTCATTTTAAAATTTAACTTGACAAGAAATTTGCATAAAATTTCTTTTTACAGGTCTCATAATCAACACTTATAGATTAATGTAAAAAAAATTAGCGAAAACTCGTTTCTGATAAGAATAGTCAGAGAGATAAACAGACGCTCGAGCGGAAAAACAAAATATGAACAACAATGTCTTTTTATAAATATAATGAAAAATGTGCAAAAAAGTATTATAAAATGTTTATCATTTGAATGTTGACTTGTTAAAATGAAAAATATATGAATATTGAAAATTTGAGTTGAAAATGTCTTTTTTTGTGCTGCGTAATATAAAAATGCTGTTCTCAAAATAAATATCTCAACTGCAGTAGAGAGAGCTTTTAAAATGATTGGTGAATTAATTTATTAAGAAGTGATAGAATGTTTCAATATTTAAAAAAAATTATCTAAGGATTTACTAATTATTAGGGTTTAGATTTGCATGCATATTTTACTTGATATGTGCATATTTTTTATCAAGTTGATTTCAAGTGGACTTAATCAAAAATGCCTTTGATTCATTCAGATTTTATTTATTTCGTTTGAAATCCAATAAATTAAAATGAAAATCAATGATTCTTCAATTTAATATTTATTTTAATTGAATTGAATTCAATCTGAATAAATTAAATACATTTTTGTGTAAGTCAACTTGAAATCAACTTGACAAAAAAGATTCGCATATCAAGTAAACTATTCATGCAAGTCAGAACTCTACTTATTGTAAGTTATCAATCCAAATATTAGCAAAATTTTACTTATAATAATTGATGAACAAATCAAGAATTATAGTATATTCTCAAAATCTATAACTTCTTAAAAGATAAAATGCACTTTTTGATTGAATATAGAATCAATTAAATGAGCTGGCTAAATAAACTTATTTGGCTATATTCAAATACAAAAAACTTGGCCACAATAGCATAAAGTTCAAAGTAAAAGAAAACCAAATAAAAAGTTTTTTTATTTAAAACTTTTTGAATAAATAAAAAGAGCCAAAAAGAAAGAAAGAAAATTGAACTTTCTTAAAATTTTAATTCGTGTTTTTAAAAATTCAAATTAAAATTTTAAATGACGGCATTAATAAGCTTTTGTGTGCTTCTTCTTTGAAGCTATAAATAAATTAAGAGAAAATTTTGAGATGATGGTAAATTAAATTTTTAAACACTAGCTGTGTGGGATGAAAGCAATTTTTCTTTTGTAATTTTTTATGAAATTTTTCCATAGTTATTAATAAAGTTGATTTTTACATCCTACGCATGCATAAGATATATTTTGTCAATTTAAATAATAATTTCCATCAAGAATATGCAAAATTCACTATTGAGTATCATAAAGTTTTTTCTATAAGCCTAAAATTACAATCATTTGAAAATCTCTTTCACATAAACCTAAATCAAGAATGAAACGTGTCTTGAGGTTTATCTAAAAAATCTGTTAAGAGCATTTAGACGTCACTTGAGGCAATATTTTAGGCTAAAGTACTTATATATTTTTTACTCTTCCAAATGTTCAACCATTTTTCACTTTCATAGCAATAATTTCAAAAAAGTAATTAACCTATATCTTCTTAAAAAAGACGTATAAATTTTTTTTATTCAACACTGTAAATCAGGATAATGGACACTTTAAATTCTCCATGACATTGACAATTTCAGTAATTAAAATTACTTCTTTTTAATCTTAATTCATCAAGTGAAAATCTTAATATGCACGAGTGAAAACATTAAAAAGAAACTTAATTATTTTCAATTTGTGCCTATGTGTTTCTTTTTTGTGCATGAACCATAGCCTCAAGAAATTAAAATGTGTAAAAAAGGCACCGTAAAAAAACAAAGTAAGATAAAAAAAAGTGACTAAGTGATGATGAAGCTAGAAAAAGAAGAAAAATCTTGTTTTGAGTAGGATAAAAACAAGCACAACAAAAGAAAGAAAATTAAAGAAATTGTGCTTAAAAAAGACCCAGAAACAGAAAAGCCTTTTCCTTTAAAGCCTTTATGACATTAAATAAAATATGAAATTTGCGGTTGAATAAAAAATAAGAAAATAAGAATATTTATGAAATCCTAGATAAATACAATTTAACTAAATAGAAAAAGATAAAGACTTTAATTTATTAAAGCAATGAAAGAGAAAAAGAAAAACTTAATTAAAATTGTTTGTACATGTAAGTGTAGCTTTTATTCTTTACTACTCTATTCTTTATTTCATTTGCAGGAAGAATAAACAACAAGGAAATGAGAGAAAAATAAGAGATGGAAATTATATGTAATGAACCATAATCACATTTTGTGCGATGAAAAAGTTTCAAGAGTTTTGTGAAAATTCTCTAGCAATTAGCAAATTGATTTTTTTCTCTTTCGCTGCTTTACCGTTTCCAATGAGTGCATGAATCTCAGCTTAGCTCTTTAAGTATTTTATGAGGAAGCTAAAAGAGACGAGGAGAAAGAGAAGAGCTCAGAAAACATGCAATGGTATTCATTGATTACAATGATTGCCATTTGGTTGATTACGGTAACAATAGAGCTAACGTCACAATCAGAAATTCTCATTATACGACACGGGCGCTCTCGTTCTCGCCACTCATCGGAAAAAGAGCATTCTCGATGGGTCGGACTAAAAGCAATCACGAACAATATCACGATCAGTGAAAATCAAAAGGATGCATTACTCGCTGAAAGCTTGGAGAACGAAATGAATAGTGAAATGAACGTGGTGCACTTTTATGAACATAATGGCACTTTAACTCAATCAAACGAGTTCAACGGTACAAGTGCCAGCTATGAGATCAATTATACCTTTGGTCCAAATCCATCATTGCAGCTTCAATCGGAAAGTGTAGAAAACGGAAGAAGACATCATCACGATTGGCATCGTTTAAAGCACGATAGAGAACCATCAACTACCGAAATGTCTCCCATAAAACATTCATCATCATCGCAACATTCGCCTTTCTCAAAAAAACCGACAAATGTGAGCCAACAAGGCACCAAAAGGCGGAGCGGGAGAAGAAGGAAATTTATTACCGACATAAAAAGTACTGTGGATAAAGGAATTCAATATCTAAAAGCTCATGAAAATTTAGACGAGGTCGAAATTGAAATAAATGATAACAATGCGAGAAAACGGAATCGCAACGATGAAACAAAACGCACAGTAGTAAAAAGTAATAAAATTCGATCCCAATTGTCGACTACGAAGATGGATCAAAGAGACCCAATTCATTTTATGCAGCAACAACAACAGCAGCAACACAAGCCTCATAAGCAAATCAAAATAAATGGAAATGACGACGATGGTATTGTCACAGCATCATCTTTGGATTCAGTGAATAAAAACAATAACAATAAGACAAATTCAATCCCTTCTTCCATCACTAACAGCAGTAAAGATGTTTCCGTTGCTTTGATATCACCGTTCAAGTTAAAGAAATCGACGACGATAAGTGAAAAGCAACAACAGCAACGGCACGCAGCTTCAAAGCACATAAAGATTCATCAAGTTCATAATGAAATAGATATGAATATAAACTCCAATTTAGCTGATGTCTTATCGAAAACAGTTATAGAGAAAACAAAAGAACAACAACAGAAACATAATCCCCACAACTACGAAGAATATGAAGAACGAATGTTAAGCGATGAGCCAGCTGGCAACGCAGCAATCGGCAATAAAATGGAAATAAAAGAGAGTCTAATGGAAAAATCTAATCAACATAATCAAACGAGAAAAGATGATGCAAATCAAAATCGTCATGGAATAAATTCAACCACTGTTGCTTCAGCATATAGTAGTAGCAGCAGCAGCAATAACAGTATCAGTGAGCGAAATGCAACACATGCTAATGGATTCAGCAATAAAAATAAAAACTCTACTATGCATACAGATAAGGCAAATGTAGCGAAAGCAACAATACGAGATAGTAACAATAATGATATAATGATTAAGGACAGTGAAGTAAGTGTGAGCATTCCCCATGAGTTAACTAATGATGAACACGAAACCAGTAATGCTCAGTTAAATGATGTGATATACACTGATGAAGAATCTATCAACACAATTGGTATGCAAAACGACGATATCGGTGATGAAATTGTGAATACGATAGATCTTGAAAACGATTTTGAAGAGTCTGATGTCCATAATGCCATTCTGCAGGACGAAGATTTAGACTTGAGTGATTTAGATGAGACAAGTAGAAATAATCGTAAAAATTTAATGCGTGGGCGAGATGTTGTCACACGTTTCTTGCAAATTGTTGAGAGTCAGCATAGTTTGGGCAATAATTGTACTGCTGGAACAGCATTAAATCTTGGTGAAGGTGTGGTCGATCGATACGCACAGGATCGTTTTCGAGTTGAAGCCGAAGTGGCTGTGAATCGCGCTAATATGCTCACAAGGTAAGTTCATTTATTTTAATTTTACTTAAATCCGATTGACATACTTTTGCTTTAATCCACTGCTAAGCTTCTTCTTTTGCAAAATGATGAGTGTCTAATGTTTGAGACTAAGAGACATTAATGTAATAAGAAGATATAAGAAAACTTCAATAGAAACTTTTACTTTCACTTTCTATGCTTCAAGAAATAATAAGTATCATAGAATAATTTCAATTATCAAATAACTGTCAAAATTCAAATTTTAATGGGCATTTTAAAATAAATTATTCGGTTTTTATTTTAAGAAACTTGTGATTGAATTACGATTTCATTTAAAATGCTCTTGAGCTTTATCTTAATATTAGTAAAATTTAATATTTTTTTAAAAAAACGTCATTTAACAAAATTTAAGTTCAATAGTCAAATATAAAAATTGTTAAGAAATTTTTTTAAAAAAATTTAAATATTCTATAATTTCGTATTATCCTCCCTATCCATCTCTAATTCACGTTGACTTTGAATTCATGTTTATATATCTCTCTTGCTGTGTATCAAAAGGAGATAGAAAAAATTACGGAGAAAAGTGTGTATGTATGGATTTATTTATGCTTTAACAGTAAGAGGATGGCCAGATAGAATTCTTTTCACCCCTCTGTCAATAAATGCGAAAAGGAAAAGCCCGCAAATTTATTTACACAGACCCAGATATACAGAGATATAGAAGGAAAAATTTACTAAGAGAGTGAGTGTAAAGTAAAGAATAAACATGACATGAGATTCTTTCACCACTGGATACTCAACATTCTTCTTCTCTCCATCAATAACTTTGTTAATAAACATTCTCACTCCACTCTCCAACTGATTTCCTTCTTCAAAACTTACTTACTTTTTGATATAAAAGAGAAAATATTTATTTATTTTGGTAAAAAAGTGGTCCTTCTTGCTTATTGGAAAGAAATATTCGATAAAACGGAAAAAATTATCAACGACAAAATTTCTGCTTTTTTAATGGTGCAATAAAACTTTTCTGTTCGCTTTTTAGCCTTGAAATCATATTTCTTTCAAGAGAAAAAAAATACGAAGAGATAGACCAAAGAAAATGTCATTTGTGACAAATTTACTGTGGAACATTTCAGCTAACTTTTGCAATAGCTACATAGACATACTGAAAGAAAGAGCCTAGGGGTGGGTGGCGATTATCAATGAAATGAGAATTTATCATCCAATATGATTGAATGCCGCATGTTGTATATTGTATGCTCTTCTTTTTTTATAATCACCGTTCTATAAATGAAAAAGTGTGCTCAAGTAACTTATTTTTTCTTGCCAGATTTAAAACCCTCTTAGTCGCTTAAATGAGCTTTCACAAATCCTCCTTTTTACTTGCACACTCATTCACTCATATATATACTGTGATTTGATGATGAGTACCATTTTTAACAAGATTTATCTAATTGTATTAGGAAAAAAGTTAAATGAATTCACAAATCCAACCCTTGATTTGCCTAAGAACAAGAAAACTGAATAATTTGTAAAAGAAAAGTTCTTTTTTGATTGAAGCATGCAGAAAAGAATAGAAAACAATGTGAGGAAAAACAGTTTTCTTTATTCCAAAGATTAGTTTGTATGGCTCGGGTAGGCCACATCTTCAACTAACAATTTCTTTTTTTTTGTATCTATCCGTAGTTGTTAAGGTTAAAAAAGTTTTTCTTGGTCAATAACAAAAAAGAAGAAACACCTGTCAATTTCTTTTCTCCCTTTTTCAATAGAAGATAATAGATGATGTTTTTCGAATAAGAGAGAGTAAAAAATACTCATACGAGGGAGGAATAAGATTTGTAAAGTATAGGTCCATTCATCCTCCTAAACAATTTGTGTAGGCCAGTACATGACATTTAAAATCTTTTCCTTAAATTTTATATTCAAACAGGATGTTTGAACAGAATTTGCAAATAATGTAAATTTAGAAACATCAATGGTCAGTGTGATGATAAAAGCGCATTTTCATATTCAAAATTTTAGAAATTTTAATTTCATCTTAAAAAAAAATTAATTTTGTCCATAAAGTTGGACAAACTGTAATTTTATAATAATTTTAAAACTTGAAAAATAGTAAGCTAACAAAAACTCTGGAGCTTTCAATATTGAATGAATATCATCCTAAATATACTCAAATAATTCTTTTATATCTTTACAGAATTTTCAAAATGTCATCAGCTGCGCAAAAGGATATAAATTTACTTCATGCATCAGTACTTTCAATGGTGGAGTTTGACGAAGATATTTTCGCAGCAGGTTATTTTGATTTTTCAATTTTTTTGTATTCACAGCATGTATAAAAAGCACTCTTTTTCCCTCTTTCATCTCAGGTCATTGTTTTGATGATAATCAATATCCATTGAAGAAAGGTCTCTTTTGTCCATTTGCGCATCGTCTACCACCACCCGAAATAGCAACTTTAGCAAAAGATTTGGCAAATGAATATCATTATCTCACTAACGCATCAGAATGGTTTTTTCTCGCACGAAAGAATGCGGAAAAGGTCATTGCGAGAAATGAGCAGTACATTAAAGGTAATTCAATTTCACTTTGCATGTGTTGATGAGATTTATGGTGCTTTCATTAAAAGGTTCTTGAAAAATGAATAAAAATTAGTTACTGTCAGTCCTTTATCGGTATATATTCACACATTTATGTTAAGGTTCATAAGCTCTCATACATATGGCAAACCTCACATTGAATCCCTTTTTTATTCGATGCTATAAACAAAGCTTCATATCGTATGCTACAATAAATGTGAAAACGACGTTTACTGTTCAAAAAGCGGGGTTCCATTTTCATCAATCACTCAAACGACCGATCGTCAATGCATATTGATATGCGCGTTTATATATAGGTAATTTGAGTTTATCGAAATGTATTCAAATCAGGATATTGGTTGAATATTGACAACAAATCTCAATTAGCGGTTATGTTGATTTTTGAATGAAAGTAACATGATAAGTTTATAAAATATAAGGGAAGAATTTTTATAAATGTATGGTTGAAGGCAAAAAAATGACATAAAAATTGTCAGTCTGCTTTTTTTTTCAAAATGCTTAATATTCATTATCTTTATGACATTAAATTTAATGTTTTGTGCGTATGTACACAGCGCGCACTTATAAGATCTTATCTACATATTCCCATATGCATTGCATATATTGAATGTAACAGACTTTCATAAGGATTTATTGCCTCGTATGTTGTGTAAAGAAAAGAATTTTTAGCTTCACTGACAATTTAAAACGCGTCATGAAGTAAAATGAGCGAAGCGGTAGTGATAGGAGTATGAGGCGATATAAATAGAATGAATTTTCAGTATTTAGCCCCATATGTGACATGTTGCCAGAAACATAACAGAAGAACGGAAAAAAGAACAATCACCACTTAATACTTATAATATTTCACAATCATGCTGAGCACATGCTACTATTATTTGGGTCAAACTATCCTGAAAGAGCAATTGCTTACATCATGCCATGCTTTTGCTTTCAAGTTGCACAACTGTATGAGTTCTATATCTACCACGTAGTTGAGAGATTTAAACAAAAACAAACAAACTTTTTTGTCTGGTATAAATGCTCAGACATGAACGTTATTAAATAAAACTTGAGCCAATTTTATGTAAATTTTATTGCCATACCATTCTTTTTATTTTGCATTCATATATGCCTCCATATTTATATTTTTCTTGGTCATCAGACAAACACTAAATAAAAAATTCTTTTATTTGCATCAGACTAGAACGACAAGCGAGACATTCTTTTCTTCCACATACTCACGTTCTTTTATTCTTTTTATTCACAGCCTATCACTCATATTCCAACGATTCAGTTCGTCATGCAGAGGAAATTTTATCAGTGAAATATGAGGATGGAAGATGGTCTAAACCATACTATGATTGCGGTATGTAACAGAACCTCCATTTATTAATTTTCCTCTTCCTGAAGAAGAAATCTTTTTTTATTTATCTCGTCCAAAAAGTGAATAAAATTGATATGAATGACAGACAATTTGTCAACTCTCTTATTCTATCTTTTTCTTGCTATTCAAATATTGGCGTCCTTTTAGTGATATTTTAAGATATCGTTTATGCAAAGAGCATTTGTCAAAAGTACCATCACACTTTCTTTTATTTTCATTTCTTTGCCTTAATGGATCTTATGGGAATATTATGAGAAAAGATGAAATGAATAAACCTGCGTGTAATTCCCAAAAGTATAAAAACATCAATTTACAACATTATTATTCTTCAATGACGCGTGAAAAATTATTTTAAGATTTTCCATTCATATTTAAAGTTCTTTTTCTTGACTGAAGAAAATAATAAAAAGTTCAATGAAAGCTCTGCTCTAAAGTTAAAATACCATAATAGAATAAATCAATGTCAAAACAGATTTCAGATCATGTCTCAAAAATCTTTCAAATGATTCGCATAAAAAAGTTAACTTGAAACTCATCCCTTGTAAATACGAAAAAAGAGGAAGACAGAGAGCAAAAGATAAAAAAAGAGAACTCTATATAGCTGCGTCATTCTTATTTCAATATTTTGCTATAGTAATAACTTTTGCTAATATAATACAATTTTCTCATTCTAAAGGTGGAGGCAACATTTGGATGCTGACATACACTGTGCCATTCTTCGGCTACGTCAATGGAACATATTTCTTCAAGTGAGTATTTTCATTCGACAGTCTTGCCATTATTGGTTTTAATTTCTTCACGACGTTGTCGTTGACAATTTCTTAAGAAGTTTATTACATGGAGATGAAGTAATCGAAAAAAAAAATTCGATTAAGAACATCGGCTTTTTTCTGCTTACTGTTAAAGTAATGAAATTTAATCTCTTTTTTTCCTCCTCACACGAAAGTATGTCTGTGCAGTATGTATAGGTATACATGCACAAAAAAAAGCTCATTATATGAGCGAAAATTAAATCACTGCTATTCGCCTTTTCTTCTCTTGCCAGACCATTAACTAAAATTCAATTTGAAAAACAATTTAAAACTTTTTCCTCACTCTCACGCAATTTCTCCATCTCTCATTGCCTTCTTGTCAGTCTGAATACGAAAAAAAAATTGAATTAAATGTCGTGTCGACGACAAAAACCAATTGCGGCACACTTTTTTCAAAAAAAAATGTATAATTCAATTTCAGTAAAGGTTTTTATTTTCGAATAAATAAAATGAGATTTTCATATTTAAACTCACATTTTGCTTTTCATCTACAGGGGCACATCGGGAATTGATATAGATTTGCGTAGAGTTGACATTGATCAATGTCCACAAAAAAATACAGGCGCACAACAGCCTTTGAATATATTTGCGGGCACTGACAAATGCAAGCAGAGAACAACTGAGGTATGTACATATTTTTGAATATAATTCATTTAATTTAGGAATAAATTTAAATCAGTTTTCATTCCGCTTCATGAACACAACGCAATTGTGACAATACAACGATGTGCATATGTAAACATCAAAATTAATACCTCACTAAAACTAATTGTTTCCTTTTTATCAAGCCAAAAACACTATTTTTATAAAAGCTTTTTATCTTATGTATTTTCAATTAAATAATGCGTATTTTAATTTTATTTCTTAAGAAATAAATAATTTTCAAAGAACTTTTAAAATGTAAACAAATTAAATTTAAAAGAAAATCAAGCTCTACGTTATCAAAATCATTTGATTGAAGTGTCTTTGCCTTACTTAATTCATTTACGCAATTGTAATTGTGTACAATTTTTGTGAACTTTAGTCACGTGTATCGTGTGTTTGTATAGAAGCGAAATTTCTCATTGTATAAATTTTAATGAACTCTATTTTCATCCTTTAGTGTTTATCCATTTCTGGGCTAGGTTTTCGACGAGGCTCGTACAAATGTGTATGTTAATTTAAAATCCTGTAAAACGCAGTAATAAACGTGACTAAAATTTTCATTATTTACAGATCTGCCGAAAAGGTTTTTACTATCCGGACGTTAAATCTGAGTTTAAATATTTCAACGGAACTCATTTAGAAGAGGAATATGCGAAATGGATGCAGGTATATAAAAGAGAAATAAAGATGCATTGAATGTAATTTAACGACATTGCCACACAAAAACTTTTTTCATTGGATGGGACGCCATTAATTTATTTAATGTGTGAACTTCCTTCTTGTCGTCATAATTCAAGTCACGCATTATATACAAAACATTAGTACACCGATATATGTATACATATATAGTCTTTTGTGTCGTCTTTAAAATGTATATAAAATGTGCTACATATCCTATAAAATGTTAAAAGAATGCTAGCAGCAAATATCATGACAATGTCATTGTTATATAAATTTAGTTCTCTTTTTATTACATAATGCCACTCAACAATCAAGCAAAACTAAAGAGAGAAAAACTTTCTACTCGGGCTGTCTATCGCTTTTCACTTAAGGCATGAGAATTGTTGATATCTGCAATTAAATTTTATTTCATATAACTTTGCTTCCTCCCATGGCATAACATAATGTTCACAAACAATATTGCCAGATTTTTTTTCTTCTTCATTCAACCACTGATACTGGTACTGCTGTCTGTCAAAACTGAAGAAAATCCTATTAGAGAATATTTCACTCTTCACTCTATTGTGTAGCAAGTCGGCTCTCTTTCTGTGTGTTTTCTTTTTGTGGTGATACTGTCTAAAATGATTTTAATGCGATGACAAGTCAATTAAAAGAAAATTTCATTTTTTTCTCTCCCCTTAATACTATTAATAGAATGAACCATCTTCATATAATGAGCTGATGTCGTTCGAGTGTTTACCATGTGCTGAAGGCTGCGATGTATGCGAGGATGCTTCACCGTGCGTTGCCGAACTTAATTGGCCGATGAGAACGAGTATATTAATCCTAGCATGTGCCGTAATTGGGTTTCTGCCTCCAGCTGCCTTCTTTACATTTCGCTATCAACAAGTAAAGGTAAGGTACAAATTTTAAACTTATGATACTTAATAAGTTGTATAGTTGACTGACTCAATATTAATTGTAATATTTTCTAACAAATAAAATTCAATTATTCATTCCTAATGCTTATGGTTATGAATGACTCGAGGCGAGAAAAATTATGAAATCTAATTTTCACACAAGAAGTTCAGAAGAAAATTGAAAAGTTTTAGACGCACATTAAAGCACTTATTTTTGGTTTAAATGGGAAATTTCTGCTTATACATCTCAAGAACGATAATGCCAGAGAAGAGTGTAGAAATGGAGGAATAGAAAAGTGCTTTGTCTGCAAAAATTTCCCATCATCAACTTAATAAGAGAATAAAAAGATGTCAACAGCCTGTGCTTTCTCCACTTTTACAATGCCTATACTCAAATAAGTTTTTTATTAAAATTAAGGAACAAAATATTTCTCAGACCAATCCCAATTCAAATAATTCCTTTTTTAGGAACATAAAAGTAACTGCCAGCTACAGCAAAAAAGATGTTGTTGTTTGTCTTGTTAGTTATGACATTCTTCTCTGTCTTTCACTTGTAATTGAAATACATTTCAGAAAAAAAAATAAAAATATTTTGGCAACTGCTTCATTCATTTTTTTTTTTGCTTTTTTCGCTCTTTGAATGAGAATGTTGGTATATGAATGTGTACACATATTATCATCTTTTGTAACATCATATGACATAAAATAATATTATTTCCTCTTTTTCTCTTGCCGGAAGGCGATAGAGTGTATAGTGTATGTGTACCATTATGTGGGTGACATGTGCTAACGAGTGGCACGTGAAATTCATCTCTAAAAAATTGTTCATTAGTAAAACATTCATCACAAGAATGGACTGAAAACGAATAACAACTTTTTGTCATTTTCCCAAATTTCCACTCGACACTGAGCAGCTTTAATTTGCATAAAGTCGCTTGAGAATTGAGTCATTTTGAGTTAGTTAGAAAGATGAATTTTGAAAGCATTTCAATGTTTCAGTAAAAATAAACATTTTGTGTGAGTTTTCACTCAAAATTGACCCACAAAAATTATTTAGCAAAACATTTTGAGAGAAAAAAAAACTTTAAAAGCGTTGGATTAACAACAGATGTTTTTTGTTTCATTAGATTTTGAAACAATACAGACAGAAGAAATTTCTATTAAAAATAATTTAGTTTCATTTATAATTTTTATTTTATATCAATTATAAACATCAATTTGAAATCAGATTAAAGAGTCAACATGAAAAATTCATTTAACAACAAACGTTTTTCCTGAAATTCATTTCACTTCCAAATAAAACTCGTGGGATCTCAGTGAATTGAATATGAAATTTTTATGAATTTCATTTATGCATATGAAACCAAGAAATATTTTAATGTCGAATTTAAACAAAAAATATAAAATTTAAAAATTTCATTAATATTAATTTTCTACTAATGTACGCAAAAAAATTATTTTCGAAACCATAAGCTTTTGGTATCAAATTAAAAACAGTTCAATTGTTGAGTGTGACATTCAATACTCATACCAATAAAATTTCTTAGTAAACGAAGCTCTTTGACAAAAAAAATTCGAGGAAGTCTTTTTAACTAAAATTCCTCGTAAACGTTTTTGAAATTTTCTGAATCAAATCAAGAGTTAAAGTGAATTTACTTATTTCATTTTCTACGAAGGCACAAAAAATTTATTTTTTCTTTCAACATTTTTGTATATAAATTCTTGGTGGTATCAAACATGACTGCTAGCAAGTATATTCATTATTCATTGAGGGTTTTTACTTATTTTAATAATAGTTAGAAAAAATATTTTTTTTCTCGTAAAATTGAAAACTTTCAAACTCAAGGGATAGAAAATTAAATTAAAAAAATGGATCTTGTAAATTTTTAATAACATTAAGGATCGTGAATTTTTTATGATGTGATAAAATCAGATAAAAATCACAGTCTGTATTTACATATATAGCTGCTAGCTTAATTCTGACAATATATTGCATTACATCTTCCCAATTTTTCTTATTTTTACAGATAGTAAAAGCTGCTAGCCCAGCATTACTGAGAGTAATTGCAATGGGGGCATTTCTCATCTATTGTACTGTAAGTAAACATTATTCTACCATATGATTGATATACACATACATGACTTATTTTATGTACAAGCATAAAGTTTACGACATAATACCGTGAAGAAAGAAACAAAAAAAGACATGATAAAAACTTGTCAAATGTAAATAATCATAATTTCCTTTACTTTTATATTATGCTTGCAGACAATTGTGATGTATCCCAATCCTTCGCTATATACCTGTGTCGCGAAAATTTGGCTGCGAGAAATTGGATTTTCGCTCACATATGGAGCGCTTATGCTCAAAACTTGGAGGTAAATGGCTGCTAATTTAATTATACACAGACAAAGCTTTTTTATGGTTTTTTGATTAATTTTTTTCTTATTTTGTCTATGTAATGTTTTCTTATTTCATTGTGTCAAAAGTCATCCTATTGTTATTTTTAAATGAATTTTCTTTTTCATGTTATTGTTCAACAGAAAAATAAACTTTTCGGCGGCTTCCCTTTTTTCTCGCCATGATTTTATTGCCTGCAATAAAAAGTTCATATTTTTCTTTTGTTTGGCGTGTGTCAGATTTTTGGAAGAACATAAAACATTTCTCGCTTGTCGTCCGATTCCCAAACTCTCTGTTCACATTTATGTCCACCGATGAGAGTATAACTGTTATTTTCTCTTGTTGTTTTTATTTTTGATTATAGTTCTGTTGTTTCTGTAGAGAAATAAATAAAAATAGCTTACGATGAAATGATCATAACTTTTTCTCACCCACTGTCTCTTTTTCTTTATTCTTAACTATAGGGTCGTTCGTGTTTTCCGTGTGCGTTCAGCAAAAGCTATAAAAATTACTGACGCTTCACTCATAAAAAAATTGAGTCTCCTTTGTGGTTTCGTAAGCGTTTTCTTATTAATAAGAACTCTAGTGTCACCACCTGATGTAATTGTTGGTCGTACTGCTGATAATTTAAAGGCTTTTCTTTGTAAAACAGACTGGTGGGATCATACATTTACTTCACGTAAGTTTAATTTTAAAAAACACACCAAACATAAACATTTTCTTTTAAAGAACTCATAATATAAGATGACATTGTAAAGGCTAACATCTCACATCGATTTTTACATTCTTTTTCACAGTTGAAGTCTTGTTTCTTGCCTGGGGTGTACATTTGTGTATTATAGTAAGAAAAGCTCCTTCGGAATTTAACGAAAGCCGATTCATATCAATGGCAATTTACAACGAGTTTCTTTTGACATGCTTCCTTAACGTTTCAATGTAAGTAAAAATGCGTCTGTTTGTCTGCGTTTAATCATTATATTGGCCCCGTCCATC
This sequence comes from Polypedilum vanderplanki, assembly GCA_018290095.1. Taxonomy (NCBI): domain Eukaryota; kingdom Metazoa; phylum Arthropoda; class Insecta; order Diptera; family Chironomidae; genus Polypedilum; species Polypedilum vanderplanki. The sequence continues at coordinate 8,684,366 of CM031379.1, read as the reverse complement.
TATCCACATCATTATCAATGACTTGACAGTGCGTTATTGTAAGGAAAGAGAGAAGAAAAATTTAACACCCAAATGCACAATAAGGACTCGTAAAATCACCATTATTGCTTGTTTCTTTCAATACTCTGCACCCAAAGAAAAATGAAGACAAAAGTTGAAAGCTGCAAAGGCACCAATTTCACAGCTTTTTTCCTTTCCTTTGATACCTACAATATATTTATTTTGCACAAGAAATACAAAAAAGAGAGATTTTACTTTTATATCCTAACAGCAAGTAACAATTGTTTTCAATTGAACCTTTTTTCCTTTTTTTCTTATTTTTACTCGCCCTTCTTTTTTATACTACACTCCGAGAGATGTTTTTATGTTTTTCAACGCTCCAATACAAATTGTATGTCTCAGAAAATGAAAACATATTATAGAGAGAAAACGACAGAGGAGAATTATATTGTTTTTTCAAATCAACGACATTGGTGAAACAAAAGAATCTTTTTTTGTTTTTCCGCGCAGATAAAGATATAAAAAAAGAAAAAAAAATACAATTAGGGTAAAGAACCTAATTTTGGGACAGTCCTATTTTTGGGACACTTTTTGTTTACATTTTCAAAATATTTAATTTTAATCTCTTATAATATATGAATCATATTAAATGAGTTCTTATTAGACTCGTTTTTGTTCACTAATTACACTGTATATGTTTAATTTCACGATCACTCAACACTTTTTAATAATTAAATGAAAATTTCTTTTATTTTTAGAAATGAAAATTTTTTGTTGATTTTTCCGCCACTTTTTTTCCATTTTCTATTTTATTGATTAATCTTTTTAATAGTACTTTTGCACTCAAATTTGATACTTCACAAGCACTAAAACGTTTTATAAACTCACTAATGAATAATTAAAGAGCTAGAATTACTTTATTAAGTTTAAAAATCGATTTCAATTTTCGACACTAAATTTTTCTATAGAAAATAATAAAATATGGAACAAAAACAAAATTTTTCGAATTGATAATTTCAATGAATTTAGCTGATTTGAGTGCTTTAAATGTATTATAAAGCAATAAAAGAAGTTAATTGAGAGTTTTATCAACAATAGTATGTATAAAAAAGAGTAAAAAGTCGAAATTAAAAAGTGTCCCAAAAATAGGTTTTCTGTCCCAAAATTAGGTTTGATTTTATTTTGCTAATAACTCAATAATTAAAGACTTATAGCTCTGAAATGTGTGTTTAAATAATAAAGTAAAGCTCTATCTTTATGTACAAAATATAATCATTGAGTCAATTCATGCATTAAAAGAGATTTTTAACATTTTCTATTGAAACCTAACAAAAGTGTCCCAAAATTAGGTTCTTTACCCTATATACAAAAGATTTAAAAATTGATTAAAGAGTAAAAAAGAGCAATTTGTTAATTTTCAAGAAACATCACAATAATTCTTAAAAATAGCAAGAATGATTGTTGTATGTTAAATTATTACGACTTACTTACAATGACGTTTAAACATGTAAACTTTTGATTAATTAAAAAACTTTACTATGTTTATTTCAATCTAATACGCAACAATCATTGTTGAAATGATACAAAATTGCGCAGCTACTGAGAAATTCAATCAATTTGTCCCTTAATTCCTTCTTTTGATTTTTACTTATTTCTACTCTGTGTCCCCACAAAGGATGCACGCAAGCAGAGAAAAAAAGTCTAGCACAGATATGAAAAAATTTATAATGTCGCTATGCTACACACTCCCCGCCTTCTTATTTTGCAAGATTAAAAGGAATTATGATCTACAGTAGGAGGGGGCAAAATGTAAATTTCCTCACCAATAACATGTCGCCGGATGGTAGCTGTAGCTAAAAAAGCAACGTAAAATTCCATGCGATTTTACTTCAGCTTTAACCGCAAAAAAGATGAAGAACTTTCGGTTTTGTTTTTTTCTCATCCTTCGTTGCTACTTAAAATTAAAATTTAATATATTTTCAATCATGAAAAATTATGCACATAATAAAATTGTTGGGTATAGAAAAATTATTTTTCTTTTCTTTTGAAAAGGAAAGCATACATGTGCGTTGAAAAATAAAAAAAAGTCAGGTGAAATGAGAAGCATGATGAATTGTTTGAACCTTCGTCATGATGTGATGCCCTTGAATCAATATCTTTCCCACGCTTCTGACAACACTTATGCCACAAATTGCTCTGTTATTATCCACAGGAAATGTCCAACACCTGTTCCAAAAAATCAATAAAGCAAAAAAAGCTGCTGTGATAGCACTTGACACACCTGTGGTCTATGAATTAAAGCTAAACATACACAGTTTGACTTTAACAAGTTATATGATACCTACATGAATTCAAACCTACAAATGAAATTTCTAATCTCCTTATTATTGTTCTTATCATTAAAAAATTTTACCTACTTACTTTTTCTTGTCTCATCTCAAATAATCCTTTGTATCTAGTACATGTAGATGATGGTATAAAAAGTAAATCTACCTACTTAAAATTGAGTTTTATTTTCTCTCAAAAAAACTCTTTTCTTATCATTTTTTTTACTTCACAAACTCATATTCATACGCAAGAGTGAGAGCATCATCAGCGAATGAATAATATATATTATAGCTGAAGCGATATTTTCCATTCGCGAATAAAACGTAAATAGGAAATGCATGATATATTAGCATAAAAAGCCACGTACACACATCGCTTGTCTTCTCACACATAAGTACACACATAGAATTTATGTCACATAGATGTGAAATTTATCTCATTTTATTTATGTTTATTCTTATATTTTTCAACTATGTATGTCTTTCTTTCTCACATATATGATACAAAAAAGAAAAAGCTTTTTCTTGTATCACAAAAATAGAATGAAAGTCATTCTTCAAAAGCAGCCTACATGGTATGATATTTTGTTAAAAACAAAGAAAACAGAATTCAATTTATTTTCTTTTTTCTGTGGAAAATTGAATGATTATTTAACAATTGCTTGTCAAAACTTGAAGATAAAAAGGTATCTAACAAGAAAAAATTGTATTTTTCTGAAGAAATTCAAATTCAACCAAATATGGCATGTTTTAAGCAAAAAAGCTTTTGAAATATTGCCTCAAGTTAAAATTAATCAAAACAAATTGTTTATTCCAAAAGAAAATTTATCGAAAAAAATTTACCAATTCTATGGAAGATTCTACAAAAGGTATTGAGTGTAATAATCTAAAAAAGAAAAGGTTTTCATTGATTAAGTATAAATCTAAATTTTTCCTTTGACATTTATAAATTTCTTTTAAGAAATTACAAAGAATATTTAAAAATTTAAATTTTAAGGGTTTTGATAAAATTCTTAATATATTTTATTCCTGCTTTATTTGAAAAATTAATTGTTTAATATTTTTTAAAAGAAAACTCGTACCAACACAAAACCGACATTTCCATTTAAAAAAATAAAATCTAATAAATATAAAAAGAAAAAAAGCAAGAATTGTGACAGTAGTACACTTTGCTAGTGTTACAAACATATAATGCGGTTATCAAATTTATGAAAATGTTTTGTCAAGAAACCAACAGTTATTTTTTTTTCTCTCTCCCTTTCGTGCGCGCACTTACTAACTTGAAAGAAAATATTCCAATTTTTTTATCTTGACATTCTCATTACACAATGCCTTTTTCACTTTCTTTCTTTCTTATTTTTACACTCCAGGCTGTTTCTTCAGTCACCAGCTAATCCTGATTTACTGTACATCATATTTTTTTGTCATACTCAGCTGACAGTTACACTTTTACTGGCGCTCATATTCGGTTCGAAGGTAAGGAATTTTTGCTATTTTTTGCTTACAATCTATAAAAAAACACCTTAAGTATTTTATGATGACATTTTATAACACTCGTGAATTGCTAAAGTGTTGGTAATGTCAAGTTGCGGCAATTACAAGCAATAAGAATCAATTTTTTCTTCCATCGATAATTGAATTTACAGAAAATTGAATTTTGCAAAAAAGTTATCATTTCTGCAAATGTTCAATAACAACAAATATTGCCACAGCTTGAGCAAAGAAGAAAGAAAAAGTTGAAAAGTTTCTATACACATTTTGCTTTATTTTTTTATACATTCATTTTCCACCCCTACACTTTACTCGCTTCTTTCCTTCTTTTTCTTATATCATTCCATTGCTTTTATTTCATAACACACATATAACCCCTCGCGATAAAGCTTCTTTTCTCAAGTGGAGTTTAATTGCATTTGCTTCCGTCATATACCTGAAAGAAACATATTTTATTTTATGAACGCACATCAGTGTCTTCTTTTTAGTTATAAAAAAACAAAAAACAAAAAAAGTTTCAATAATTTGATTTTTTTTCGCTTCTTTGAAAATTAATGGGTAATGAAAATTATGTTGTTGATCTCAAGTGTACACATGCCTAATTAAGAAAACTTGAGAATGGGAACGTCTAGTTGTAGGTCATATTAATTACCATGTCAGAGGTGATGCAATCACTGCCATAATTTAAAGCCATTTAAATGTGTTTATAAAATCCTGTTGACACGAGCGAACAACAAGAAAATTTAGTAAACATAATAAATATGAAAACGAGAGCATAAAAAGACCATTCACTCTGGGTGCTTATAAATTCCATCTCGTGACGCTTGGATATTTTCTAATGTCTTCTTCCTCCTTCTCGGAAAAGTAATTTAAGCTTTCAAATTATAAACACGAATCTTTTTAAAAAAAAATTATATGCAATTTGAGTTTTTTATATTTCATTAAATTATAAAAGATTGCGAAAAATTAAAGAAGATCCTCAAAAGGTGATAATGTCAAAATAAAAGTTTTTTATACAACGGTCTTGAATATTTTTTAATGTTTGTGAGAAAAAAATCGTTTGCTCTTTTTCGAGGAAATTATTATTTTAATGTGAAAGACGAAATAAGAAAAATGTTTTCTCAATACTACACAGCACCATTATTCATTGTGTATATTTATTTCCTCTTATTTGAATCACGTTCTGTATGGTATATTGAACACAAACTGGTATACATGAGAAGTATTTTAGCGATTTTACTTAAAACTTGAATATTCTAACGAGAACGAAAAATCACAGGCGTGATTTTCCTTATTTGTATGCTTTCCCACTACTTCTTTTTCACTCACTTGCCATTTACAAACGTTTCATTGTTTTTTTTTGTTGCTCGTTTGATGAAAATCAAGGCATAAACACTCGGTAGAATAACAATTTGCAATAATAATAATTTTATAGATAGCAACTAAAAACGGATACGAAAACTTTTTCTAAAATCATTTTAAAAAACAGAAATGCTTGCATTGATCGATTACTACCTAATTAAAGTTCAACATATTTTTAGTTTTTCATTAAAATTTAAATTGATCTCATTAATTGAAATTTATATAAGTGTCCTCACATTGAGAAAACACCTTTTTCAATTTGAAGCTTGTGCAAACACATTCGCATTCAATTCTACTTAATATTTCTCATTTCTATTCTAAACAGGTATATCTTGTCTTCCGCAATGGCGGTAAGTCTCTTGAAGACGCCATGCATAGTAAATCAACAACTGCCAAGTTTATAAGTCGTTCGCAGCCAAGAACGTATGCGAGTGCGAGTAGCGTCAATGCGTCCACTGGTCAGCTTCATATGAATGGTAAATTAATTTTATTCTAATCACAACTAGCCAATCTTTAACGTCCTAAAGTGTCACTATTTGACATTATTCGCTTTTTCTAACACCTTATCTATCTAATTTCAATCTCAACCATATAATTCTTGCTTATTTTCTTTCTCTATTCGTTTTGTGTAAGTAGGAGATAATCGATTGAGCGAAAATGAAGCTGTCGAGGAAATCAAGCAGTTGGCTAAACAGTTACAGAATTTATACGACAGAATACCACAGAAATCAACCTCGACAAATGTCATTTTAACGCTCTTGGACATTTGCCGGGCAGCAGTACAAAACACTGGCGTGTCAAATCAACTTACGCTCAAGCCACCTCTGCATGCACATGAACAAGCAGTGGCAACAAAGGCAATTTGTGATAATGTTGCCAATGGTGGTGTTAATAAAAGTGCTTGCACACTTGTGGATAAAGAGACTAATACAAGTCTTGGCAATCTCGCGATTTGCAACTGCCGAGCTATGATATCAGATAAATGTGATAATCAAAACAATAGTAGTAAAAGAAAAAAGAAAAGTAAATGTTGTGAAGCTAATAATCAAATAACATGTAGTACGAATAGTATTAATTTTGATAATTTGCAATTGCAATGTATGTGCAGTAGTGATAATGACAGTCTCGAAGAATATCAAGTTGATGATGAGCATCATTGTGCAGCCGCCGCTACAAGCGAGCATGCAGGTAGCTTTCGTGAACGCCTTCTCAATCTAAAAAGTGCCAATAAAAACAGCGATGAATCATCACAACTTCGTAAGCGAAATTCAGAGCTTGTATTAGGTTCAAATTTCGATGGCACGTCAGCACAAGCAACGGAAACATCGTGTGTATATAAAAATAATCAAAGTTACCGTATTTCAAAAACATTCGATTCATGTGATAATATCTACTCTCAAAAACCTCAACCACCACCCACGGCTTTCAGTGATTCACACAATCAAAATCACGCTAATAAAAGCAATCACTCGTTGTCAACAGAATCTGATCAGAAATCGATACCATATAGCTTCCTCGAGCGACCGGCGATGAAATTATCACAGTCGGAAGACCAAAATTTGAGAGAGCTTAAAATAGCACTTTCATCTACGCTTCCAGCAGCAAACAGTGCCTGCAATAGTAATGTTTATGCCAACATAAGTAGCAACAACAACAAAAGTCATATAGTTGGCAATATGAAAAGCACACAAATCATTTCACATTCACACTCTTGCACGTCGACCACAACTACAGCATCATCAAACTCATCTAAAATTGATAAAATTTCTTTCTCATTATCAACCTCTTCTACGTCTGATGCGTTGACCAAAAAACAGCAACTGAGGCAAAATTATAATAGTAGTATTATGGTAGATGAAACACAACAGCAGCAGCAAGTTGGCACTGATAATCAAAATGATAATAAAAACGAAGATAATAAAATGATTTCTGCAGCATCATGCGATAATAAAGTTGCGACGTCCAATGTAAATAATAACAATATAAATAGTAGTAATAATAACAACGCTGGCAATAATAATAGTGGTAACGGTAAACGCAAAGGAAAGGGTTCAGATAGTAAATTGGCTATAGATCTCAATGACCGATCCAAATACACTGAAGAGGTATCGGTGTGATGATACAAGAATTAAAAAGGGATAATCATCCCTGACTAATATCACAATGTATGCGTGTTCGTGTGTATATTATTAGAAAGAGAATAAAGATAATTTCTTCAGAGAATTAAAAAATGAATGCGTATGAGCGGAATAAAAATAGATATGCGTACTTCCATTTATATTACTACTAGCGTTTATATGGAAATTTATGTCGAAATAAAATGTACTCAATCTTTCTTCCCTTTTCTTTATATTCTTTAAATACTCTCGATTCTTCCATTTTGTTGTTGTCTTTTAAAAGTCTTCTTTATATTCAATTCTCATCCTTTCATGTGTTCTGTCTCACTTTCTTCAAAAAAAGTCATGTGTTGATGTACAGATGTGAATGTGAAAATAAAATAACAACAAGAGGAATTTTCTTTCCCTTCTTTTTTACTGTTGAGCTTTAACTGAACATTAAGAGCCAGAATATGAGGAGAATGAAAGTGAAAAAGCTAAATTTAATTTTGTGCTTCAGTAATTCGAGCCATGCATTATATTAGGGAATTTCTTTTTCTTCATTCTCAGAAAAGTAAATAATTAGATTAGTTATGTTATTTGTAGTTCATTTCACATTGACTCATATGTGAACTTTAGTATATTCTAATCAAGACTTCTTTTAACAGAATGTTTCACTTTATTACCCTGAAATTTATTCTTAAATTTAATGTTTTTGGAGTTGTTATAAACAAAAATAGCCGTAGGAGAAATTTTATAGCATTTTTATTTTATCGAGAATGAGAGAGGAAGAATGAAAGTAAAAAGAATGTTTGCTTATTAAAAATTTATTGCTATCTTATGTTTAAACACGAAGATTTTTACGAAAAAGCAGAAATGGGTAAACAATGACAATGAGAAGAAAATTCCTTGTTTTGATAGCGTGTAATTACGGAATTTGTCAAGTTTGTTGTAGAAAGAAAATTTGTGCCGTAGGATTTTTTTTCTTCTCATTCTCCTACTTTCTTTCTTTATTTTTAATTTCAAATTTCAATATTTGCTGATAACTTGTATGAGTATACAAATGTTCACATACATATACACACACACACATATACGATTCATCTGTTGTTCATCTTGAAATGTTTACGTTTGATTTCTCTTGAAAATGTAAAAAAATAAAACTTTTAAATGAAAGAAATAAAGAAACTTTTTCTTCGTCTTACTGTTGCATTACGATAAAAGATTTTTTTTCATTTTATTCTTTCAAGAACTTGACTAAAATTATCAACTGTCGTTATTCATAATGGGCTTGTTAAGAAAATTACGTAAATACCAAAACGACGACGACAATGAAAGTATGCGTTAGTGATCACAGATTGAGGAATGAAAAGTTTTATAATAATAATAACAAAAATATTGTAAGAAAATAAAACAAAACTGCCTTCAATTGTTTCTCATTTTATAATTTTTAATGACGATAATAGAGTGTATAATATTTTTAAAACTCGTGTGTATTTACGTAATTTTTTAAAAAACAACCCTCGCGCGCGCGTCACAATCAATAAGAGAAAGTGTGTATTTGTAAATTATCGAGCCCCTTAATTTACACAAGCTGATGTTGACGACAGTTGATTGTTTTTAGACGGCAACGTCTTGCTTTTTGAAGATTATAAAAATTTATTTTCTATAAACAAACATATCTCTCTTTCTTAAGTTTGTATGTGTAAAATCTCTTGAAGTTATAGATATTCGATAATTAATTATTGTAAGTAACTGCAAAAGGCGAATATTTTTAAATAAAAATTTTTTCTCAATAATCTTAAAATTGATAAACATTTAGAGATTTAATTAGAAAAATATGATAATTGCTAGGTGCATAATAAAATAATTATATATCAGAGAAAAATATCATGAAAAAATGTTGAATGTAGCATGTGAAAATGAAATAAGTTTTTAAAGCATTGAATCATTTTTAAATTTGTAAGTAGAATAAAATAAATTTTGTTACAGAATTTATATAGACTTGTTAATGTTTTTATTACTCACAAGAAATAGACAAAATAGACATTTGTGTTCCCAAAAAATACTCTTTTGATAATCAAAAATTTTTTTAAAATTATTTATGACAATTGTTTCAAATATTTTATAAAAATATAAAAAATTCTCAATGAGAAACCTAGCGAATTAAATTTTTAATTTTAATAAGATAAAAAATTTTATTTACTTTCAACTTTTTAAAAAAGAGAAAAAGTTTTTATCGTATTTGAAATGAGAAAAAAATATATAGAGAGGATAACATGTATATATAACTCAATAATAAATGAAAACTTGAGTGTTCGGAGAAAAAATTTCGATTTGTGTTTGACTTTATTCATCAAAGACTTCATACGTAAACTGCATGCAATCTACGCACTTTACATACAAATACAGATCACAAAATTCAATTTTAATCAATTTCAACTTCACATGTATTTACCGTATTTTCAATTAATCAACTCAGGGTACTTTTTACAAACTTTCATCACCACACATTTCTCCTACATAAATTGTTCATTCATAAAGACGTACTATTATTATTACATTCCATTCAAAAGGTTTTATTTTCAGATATTAATTGAGTTACATAAGAACAAAATGAAGAAAATACTGCCTTGACTCTATGAGTATACTCATAATTCGGATTTATTCAGCTGAAAATGATATATAATCAACATCCACATATCACAAAGATTAGTCTTCAACTTCCTATTTCAACAACGCGAGCAAAAGAGGGAGAAAAAAAGAAAAATTGTTTTCACACACACTCTCACTCTCTCTCTCTCTCTTACATTTTTCCTACATATCTTCTACAGAAGGAGACAAATAACAAAGAGATGAACCATAATTGAGTGTGTGTCTTTGTATGTTTTATCCATGATAAATTGAGAAATTATACTGAAACATTGGAGAATAAACAAACACTCGTGTGTCCTACTTATGTAGGCATTAATTAAAACATAAAGCACGCTCACTAATTCAATGAGAGAGATTGAGAGGGGAAAATTTGTTGTGCCATCGCCTTAAGCAAATTTTGTCAAAAAAAGGAAAATAAAAATAATGAAGTAAGAGAAAGTTTTATTTTCTTACTCGAATAATATTTACATTTTCATTTATTACAAGTAAAAACTCTTTATTTCTCCTTAAGTTTTATCTTTAACGTATGTTAAAAAAATATAGCACAATGTTTCGGTTCATATATTCCTGCATATGGTATACTCCCAAACTTAAATATGTTATAAATTTTCACTTTATCTTCTCATGATCATTGCTATTTATGAAGCAGCTGAAGATACACTAATGATAAACTTTGATGTTTACTGCAAATGTTTGTACAATAACAGCACTGATTTTATTACACTATTCTACTTTATTTGTACTGTGAGAAAGTAAAAATTTAAAATTATTATGGATGTCATTTGCAATATTTTTAGGCATAACTCACTGTTATGTTTTAATATAAAATTATGCCCATGAGAAAAAAATATCCTCGTTAAATCAGGTGAGAGGATGTAAAGCAAAAAATCGATATCAAATATTTTTATGATGTGGAAAGCTCATCGTTTGGCTGACACGAAGAAAATAAATTTTGTTGTGAGGAAATTTAATTTTATACCAAAAAATTCCTAAACCTCTTTTTTCTTCTTTTTATTATTTATAGCATTAATTTTTTTGATGATGCCGAGGATGTTGACAGAAGCATCAAGCAAGTAGAATTTTTATTTTTTGGTCAGCAAAGAATCGTAAAATTTTTAAGACTATGTGAATAAAGTGAAATTTCTTCCCTCTAAAGTCACGTTTTGATAATGCATGAGCAGAGATTAAGCTTTATGTGATAATAACTTCATCTATTAAATTTTCATCAATTTATGTGCAACACAACACACATATGTTGCAGTGATTTAAAAAATACCTATGGAATTCATTTTTAAACACCAATCAGGGAAATTTTATTTGTAATTAATATGAGATCAACGTAAATGCTAAACGGATTGCATGTATAAAAACTTTTGGAGTCCGATGAATATTTTACAGCATCAGTCAAGTACGATACAGTTAAAATAGTAGTAATGAAAAAATTCTAGTTGTTACAGCCAAAATTGACTTTTAGTGCCATGAATATTCATGAATTAGTTAGTTCTATATCGGAATTTTTAGCGCATTGGTTTTCATTTCAGAATTCTTTAGTTGAAATTGCAAATTGAATTGATCAAAAAATGTTTGTGAATAAAAAAAATTCATTTATTTTTCTGATGTAATCGTTTTGCTTATTCTTTGATTCACAGTATGCGTGTTCTTGAAAATTAATTCCTATGGATGCTATACTAGATTAACACACCTACACTTGATGTTAAGAATTGTTAAGAAAAAAAATTTCAGAGTAAGTAGATGAGAAGTTCTTTCATTTTACTAGTAGGGTAACGGAACCTAACTTTGACCTATTTCATAAAAATCTTCAAAATAAACTTTAATAACTCTATTATTATTTCACTAAACACTTCTACTTTCTCACTAAAAGATGAAATAAAGCGTACTCTTTTGCACTGTAACAATACCTAGAGCGAGCAATAAACATTTTCGTCACAATTTCAATAAATATGCTGGAACCTAACTTTGACCTATTTGTTATTAAAAGTTTTTCACTTCAAAGCACTTCCAAATTATTTTTAAATTATATTTCTTTTAATAACCGCTCGATTTCTACCGATTTCGATTAATTTTGACAAGTATTTAAGCAGAAATTTGCAAAAACTGCTTTTTAAGAAATGTTTGTTTACAAAAAAGGTTCGGAAAAGTATAGCCGATTTTTACAAAACAGTAGGTCAAAGTTAGGTTACAGCATATTTAGTCAATTTTAGCACCTTATTTCTTAATTAAATGGTTGATTTGAAGTGTTACCGTTTTATTTGAGCTGCATTGATTGAATTAAGTGCTTAAGTGAATCATGAAATCAATTATTTTTGGTAAAAATTGAAAGAATAATATTGTGCAAATTTTTTTGAAATTTTCATGAACAAGAAAAATAGAAATATTTCAATAAATACACATCAAAGTGCTTCAATTCTCTATTGAAACATATTATAAAGTTAAAACAAATCATATTTAATGCATTGTTTGAGTTAACACAGTGATTTTGATAAGAATACAAGATAGGTCAAAGTTAGGATAGGTCAAAGTTAGGTTCCGTTACCCTACTTATAAATTATACTTAAGAATAATTAATTTCCAAGAAATTTTACTCGTCCTGTTTTAAATTCAAATTTTTATTAAAGTAGATTTTTCTTAGAAGTTATTTTTTTATTTACTTTTCTAGTTATTAGGACATTCTTTTGGAATTATATCAAATTGATTTTTAATTGCTATGAAGCAAATAGCTATTAATACTTCAGAAATTATTCATGAATAAGTAGGAGCGAAAAGAAGGAATTCAATTTAAGAGATTTCAATCAAAAGTTTGCCTTTTAATTGTTTTTTACATTTTATTACTACTGAAGTATTGTTAAATGCTCTCAACCAATGAAAAGGAAAAGTTTTTCGATTTCAATGATTATAAATTATTCAAAGTATTCTTAAGTAATCACGCTTGAATGAACTTTTTTTACATTTCAATTGAGCTCAAAGGGACGATGAAGAGAATAGTTGAGCTTGAGAATGAAGACAAGCTTGCTTAACCCTTTTCAAATGGGAAATGATAAAATAAAATCGTAAAACACACACACATGCCAGTTTAAATTGTGATTGAATGAAAATCACGTAAATTTTCCCACTTGTGCTTTCATAACTTTCACTTGGTGATGGTAGCAAAAAAAAGCTCTTTTGATCTAAGGCAAGAAATATATATAATTCTTATAAAGTGTCTCTATGTGTGATTGTGTCGTAAATGCCTTTGGTTCTTTCTTCTTATTCACTCTCTAATACTTCTTTTGAGTCTAGTAACACTACGTGACTGCCTCAGGTGTGAACAAAATATATTTCTTGTGACGTTAAGGCTGTTTTATGGATCTAATTCTAGCCCATTCGATAACTCTTTCTCTCTACTTTCAATGTACAAACACATATCAACAATGAAACCCCCATCAAATAAAAAAAAATAGGTATAAATTGCTTTCTCTTTTACTCACTTATTCGCCAGTTTTTTAAATGTGTATGAATAAATAAAAAACAGTTGTCAACAATGAGATTAAAGAGAGATATTTCTTACTCTTTTGTCTTTTGAGTCAGCACGACAAAAATCTATTGCAGAGGGTTGAAAACTCGGGCGAAACGGGGTGAAAAGGGGCGAAAATGTTGTTAACAAACAAATAAGAAATACGTTCCATTTTTACAATTTGACACTGTCTTTTAAACTATTTATGGGCAATTCTCTGAGTGAGCGAAAATCGAAAAAACGCATTTTGTAGTTCTTTCTCTACTTGTTTTGTTCGAAAATTCGAAAATCATTCAAATTCTTTATTTCTTACATTATTCTCTATAATTGTGTTTTTATTCTCTTGTTTTAGTTCTAAACAGTGTTTTGCAATGAGAAGTTCATAAAATATGAAGTTAAATAAAAGAAAAATTGAGTTTTAAGATTTTGTAAACAAAAATTTTCAACTCTACAAACGCTTTTAATTTCTACAAATTCTAAATTTTGTTCCTGATAGACGCTTATTTCTCCTCGAATACAAGTTAAAATGCTATAAAAACTAGTATAGAAGATAAAGAATGATCTTCTTAACTATAAAAATTATTTTCTGAGTGACTTCAGTTAGTAATAAAGCAAAATTTTGCAAAAATGTGTGAAAAAATAAAAGTTTTGTTCCTGATAGACGTTTTTCGAAGATCAATTTTTAGACAAATTAAAGTCTTTAGAATCCTAAAAGTATTCTCAATCACTATCTGTATTACTTTTACATCTATTAAGCTTATTTGAAATAAGTGAAAACAAGTATTAAGAGAGAAATTTGAAAAAGTAGAGATTTTTGTAGACAAATTTATTCAGAGAATTGCCCTTATATAAATAATGAGTACTTTATGAAGCAATTAGTATCATATCATTTTGAGCCTTAAAATCGATTAAAAAGAAAATAAAAAATTTTTTTTGTTTATCATGTCGCACCACAAATGTTGCGAAACATGTAGAAAAAGGGGCAAAACTTCACCCTACCGTTTTCCCCAGGGGGAAAATAACTATGACGAAAGATGCAAAAAAACGAAAATAACGAAAGAAAACGAAAGAGAAGCAAAAATGACGAAAAGAAGCAAAAATATAAATGATGCAAAAAATGAATTGCAATTTAGGAAGATTAAAGTCGATATTCTATTGTTTTATAGATTCTAAAATGATCAATTGATCTTAATATTTATGCTCGTAAAGTAGCAGCTCATAAAAACGACCCGAAAGAAAATTTATAATTTTTCAGAATTTCATGTGTTTTTTCAACGTTTTTTTCGACAAATAGAATTTCGAAATTTTGTATTCGAATTTCGGAAACAAAACATTGAAAAATTAGGCAAAATAAATTTTGCTTGATTTATCATAATAATCATAGGGTAAAGAACCTAATTTTGGGACACTTTTGTTAGGTTTCAAAAGAAAATGTCTGAAATCTCTTTTAATGTATGAAATAACTAAATGATTGAGTTTTGTACATAAAGATAGAGCTTTACTTTATTATTTAAACACACATTTCAGAGCTATAAATCTTTCATTATTGAGTTATTAGCAAAATAAAATCAAACCTAATTTTGGGACAGAAAACCTATTTTTGGGACACTTTTTAATTTCGACTTTTTACTCTTTTTTATACTTACTTATGATGATAAAACACTCTATTAACTTTTTTTATTGCTCTATAATATATTTTAAGCAGCCAAATCAGCTTAATTCATTGAAATTATCATTCGAAAAATTTTGTTTTTGTTCCATATTTTGTTATTTTCTATAGAAAAATTTAGTGTCCCAAAATTAGGTCGAAAATTCGAATCGGTTTTTAAACTTAATAAAGTACTTCTAGCTCTGTAAATATTTATCAGTGAGTTTATAAAACGTTTTAGTGCTTATGAAGTATCAAGTTTGAGTGAAAAAGTGCGTTTTAAAAAGATTAATCAATAAAATAGAAAATGGAAAAAAGTGGCGGAAAAATCAACAAAAAATTTTCATTTCTAAAAATAAAAGAAATTTTCATTTAATCTTAAAAAGTGTTGAGTGATCGTGAAATTAAACATATACAGTGTAATTAGTGAACAAAAACGAGTCTAATAAGAACTCATTTAATATGATTCATATATTATAAGAGATTAAATTAAGTATTTTAAAGATGTAAACAAAAAGTGTCCCAAAAATAGGACTGTCCCAAAATTAGGTTCTTTACCCTACTTTTTATAGCGTTATGATGAATTATTTTCAAAAGTAGTGGTTATTCTGAGCTATTAGAAGCAGAATAGATATAAAAGTTGAAAGAAATATGTATGAAAAATCAATCTAACGAAAAAAACGAAAGTGACGAAAGAAAAACGAAAGCGACGAAAGAAAAAATTTCTTTCGTCATAGATATTTTCCCCCTGTATATTTGCTTCTTTTCGTCATTTTTGCTTCTCTTTCGTTATCTTTCGTTACTTTCGTTTTTTTGCATCTTTCGTCATAGATATTTTCCCCCTGGTCATAGATATTTTCCCCCTGAGAGCCTCCAAAAATTTAAAAATCTGAGCAAATTTCAGATTTACCGTATTTTTTTCCAGAATAAATCAAAACAAAATTCAGCAGATGGCTCTTTTATTCGAATACAAGAGCTGGCTCTTGTAGTTTTCAATCCGCTCATTTATCAAATAATAAACTTCTTTCGTATTATTTTCATCCTTTTTTAATATGTTTTGATGATGAATTAAATTCTTTTCAATTAAGTATAAATATCATCTCATTTAATTGAGTATTTTCTTTAAAAAAGCTAATTTTTCAGAGCTTTTTTTTTAATTCTTTGTTTACAAACAAAATTGAAATGAAATTTATATCTACTATGGACAAAAAAGTAAAATTCTTATCACTTGAGTGATTTTCTTCCTAGACTCGCGCGTACACATTTCAAAAATCAATTTGCGAACATTATTAAATTTACATAAAGTTGAATTTCTCGCTATTGTATACAATTTTGAGCATCATTGATTTCTGATTAAAATGATTGTATTTTCTGGTATGCGGGGTATATATTGTAAATAAAAATCATTGACCTGAAGTGATGTCTTTGCCTCGTTTATTAGTGATTAATTCCTTCAAGTATGTCTTTTTCGTCCCAATGAAGAGAGATGAGTGGATGAAATGTAATAATCCTGAACTAAAAGGTATGTAATGATAGTACATGCACAAAGCATTATATTTTAGGCTCATTTCTCAACAATTTTCTATGTTCATAATGTCGAATAAATTCAATAATAATAATTCATTTATACAACATTCCGTTCCATTAATGTAGCAATAATTTTTAAGTCTTATGAACCTTGCATCACATAAATTATGATGACTGTCACAGTTTGATATAGTTTTTTCTTTTCTTTTTTGTGGATATGAGGTTAAGTCATAAAAATGAGCATTTTTCACACCTGGTTGCGCACATTTAAGAAAAGTTATTTGAGCAAACTGCGAAGGACCATGGACTTTACTCCATACCCGCATGTTACTTACGATTTATTTCTGATATGAGCTGTGACTAATGCTGATACGTGAAAGACATGACTAAGCTGCATACACGTTCTGTACCAAGAAAATCCAATCGTTTTTCACTTCTTTTTAAAAATTATTATATATTAAGTATCAAGAAACCTTTAATTTAGCATTAAGCATATTAATTCATACAATAAACATCTCAATTATCTGATAAGTATAAATTATTGTATTATAAAATGAGTCAAAAGCAGTGATGTGAGAGTGTTGATAAGTTTTATTGGATTGTGTTATTTCCAATTACATGCCAATTATGCATTTTTTCACTCATTAACCATGGAATATAAAATTGTGGATCATTTTTTAAATCTGGTTTATATACGACTGTCATTCCCCCATTCATTAGTGCATGAAGAACACCCATTTCATTAGATATAATAGTACCATTACAGTTTGCCATCATAGTAAAATCAAATACATCACTTGATTTTCGCATAATCCGAGTATCAGCCTTTTTCTGTTTCTTCTCAAATATATCACGACAAAAGGAGAAAATTTGTGTTTCACAAATTATCATGAAAATCTTGGGTCCACCATTTTTACGATGAAAGTTCATTGCTTGTTGATAAAAATCAGGCGGGAGCTGCAGAAAGAGACAGAGGAAATTGGGTGGAAATGTTGAGGAAATGTTCGCAATTCAGAAAATTGACTTGCCTTATCATCACTTCTAATATAAACACCAACAAAATTCACATCATCATCACGCGATGTTTCAATTTGTAAAATTGTTTTAGCTACTGTAAATTCCTGTTGCACCTCATTCAATATATTGTTTTTTAATCTAAATAGTTATTAAGTGATAAATTGACAAGTTGGTTTTCTCTGAATGATATAAAGAACTTTTTTTTAATAAATATCATAAATAAATAAATACCTCCAGAAAGGTCGATTTTTTGGTGACCATCGTTCTGAAATTTCCTTCCAACGTTTCGCTTTTGGGTCCAATAAAAACAGTGTGTTGACAACAATTTCCGTTAAACTTAAAGGTGAAACATTGCCGATGATCTTGGAGTGCTTTAAATCATAACATGATGTTGGAAATTTTGAAATTGTTTCAAGCGGAAGTCTGCACTTACAGAAATGAATAATATTTTAACGTACTCTTCCAATGCATTACATTTTTAATTAATTTGTAAAATGTTTCATAACAAAAACATGCTAAAAGTTATTTTTTGTTTACCCATCAAAAAGTTGTTCTAGACGAGTTTTCATTCTCTCGGTTACTAAAGCCCTTAACGTTAACTTTTTACCACTACCACAACTTATTGTCATTCGTTCTACAGCATCTAATGAAAAGTACTGCCACAATACTTCATAAAAGTTATTTTTTTCATCGGGTCCAGGTAGACTCGTCATTATAAACTCTCTGCCTCTTTCATGACATTTTAAATTGCCATTTTCACCAGAATTATTTGTATCACTCTCTAAAATAATTCCTAATTGATCCTGAAATAATTCAATTGTTTCATTACTCCATTCAAATTCATCATCAAAAAAATTGTCATTTTGATATAAAGACTTTTCACAATTGTTTTGAAACGATTTTTGTTGGCTTGTTATATTAACATCATCATTTTTATTGAAGTGTATAAATGTTATTGAAATAATGATGAATACAAGAATAGAGAGTATCAAAAATACACGCGAGTTTGAATATAAAATTCTCGTAAATTTTCTCGAAAATGCTCTGATTTTGCTAATTTTATTTTCATTCAACTTAAAAATATCCATTTTTATCTACTCTCTTCGAATTTCACATGAACACTCTCACTTATTGAAGCGGCAAAATGAAACTAATTTTATGACTTTTATGAAATAAACTTATCAGTCCGGCACTCCTACAAATATATGCATACTATATGTAAATTATAAATCGAGAACTTTTTTTTTGTGTGATAAAAATGTTCTTGTTTTTACATATAATGAAATTAATATTACAATTGTATTTTATTTTAACTTTCATATATCGTATTTATTCAAATTGTATGAAATTTTATGATTGTATATGCTCATGCTCTTTTCTCTCTCATGTGCATCACATTACAGTCAACTTCAAATTAATGTGTTGACAGATTTGCTATTATAATAAAATTTTACTTATGTGCTCGTCTGAGTGTGTGTGTTTTTCTGTAAAGACTGAAATTGAAAATATCTACAAAATATTCTTTATGTATATCTATAGAATTATTCATAGTTTAGTAAAATTGCGAATTTCTATGATAATCAAACAAGAATCCAAATCAATTCAAATATCAAGAAACTTCTTTTTTTTCTCCTTTCTTAAATAGTCACGTTAGAATTAAAATGAATTCATTTAATTAATCTGTTGATGGTGATAAAACTAATGATATTGAAAGGTTGCATGCATGATTTAATTAATGCATAATAGAGTATAATAGCATAGAAAAGAATTTGAAAGTGTCCTTCACTAAATTCTCTATTTCACTTATGAGTAATACGATAGAAAAACTAAACATGCCAAAAATCATCACGTAAAAGACTATAAGAAGGTAGTTTTATACAGTATAATACAGAAAATCACGTTCATACAATAAAAGAAGATTCATGGCATTTAATGAAAAGAAAAGAGAAAATGTGCAATCAACAGAAAAATAGAAAAAAAATTGTTACTATGTGATTTTCACATTGAGACATCCAATTTTCATTTTAACAAAAAAGCTTCAATAAACTGCATATAAAAAACTCCTAAGTGCCATTAAAATAAAAATCGATTTGATTTACTCGTCATAAAACATATTTTTATAGCATTTGTATGTTAATCTTGACGCTTGTTAATTTTGTTGAAATATAAAAAGATATATTAAAACACAAAAAACAATTTTTGTTTTATTCTGAAATTTTATTTCATTTAAAAATTAGTAATGTGCGTATCAAAGAATTATGAAATGCTCATTATATTGTAAAACTCTACTATTGATTCTATGAAACAAAAAAATCAAAAAGGTCACTAAAACCCGAACTTTATGTATGTAATAAAAAGGACACATTATTGTTTATTTGTTAAATTCTTATAAAGCAAATGTTTAGAGAAATAATATATCAATTTTTGAATGTCAAAAAAGAATATCTTCATCAAATAATGAAATTGAATCTATCAATTATAAAAATTTTGGAATAATTTTTTGGGACCAATTATCTATGATATTTATCTTATGATTTTTTTAAAGTGAGAAGCATGTCCTTAATAATTAAATTATGAAGGAGGGCAATATTTTTAAATCATGAAAAGAACATACCACAATGTTACAGCGATATCATCCTTAACATATACATAATATACTTTCTCTTTAATTTCATTATTATCAAGCAATTCTTGTCACATTAAATGTTAGAGATGAAAAAATATTTTATCACAAAATTTGGAGAATTTTTTTCGTTCTTTCCTTTTTTCGCACTTCTTTTTTTTGCTTTCACCTAATCTAAAATAATTTTATTTATACACACATATGCCATTATTACATTGAGTATAGATGGAAAGAATTCTACTCATGTATGAATGAATGTGAACAAGAAATGTATGCATATATGTATATATGTTTCAGTGTATTTGAAGAATAATGAGAAAATTATCACGACGTGCGAGAAGTAGAGTCGATGCAGAAGATATGAGATATGGATTCATCTTCTTTTTTTGCTGATACAGATTCATTCGATGCCATGTGCGAAGATCATTACCTGTACAGAATATCAAGTGTTATTAAGAATAAAGATATTATTAAAAGAAAGTAGTAATAGTTGAATAACAATTGTTTCATACCAATCCTGGCTCAACCATAACATCCTCAGACATATGAGAATTATCGCATGGAAGGACGAGAACAGCTTGCTTATTTGGCACTCGTCGACAAACATAGTTATCATATATTCGACGATTATTCTGTCTCGTCTCCAAAGAGCTCAAACCTCTTGGCCATCGACGTTCATGACAATTCTCCATAAGGTCTTCTATAATATGTGGTGGACAGCCTGATTCAGAGAGCGCTCGTTTTACCATCATCTGAGATAAAAAAAAAAAAAGAAATACATTCACATGAGTATGATTTTTTTTTCTCTTGTATGAATAATTTAGTTACTTGAAGAGAATCATCAGGTGTCGATATCATGCCTCCCCAGCGAGTTACTCTTGCTCTAGGTAGTGAATTTGACCAACGTAATACTTCGTCACGTTCCATTTGATCGGCTATCGCTCTCATAGCGGGATTAGACACTCTCATAGCGCGCATAAAATCTTTTATTAAATTCAGTTCTCGTTTCAGCTCATTGATTGTTATATTTTGATCGGCTACTTCAGTCTTGAGTTCTGTTAGTTTTTGTTGCTGTTGATGACAGAGTGTTCGTAATTCTCTTACACAATTGTGATCTTTAAATTCGTCTTTTGGGATAACAAAGCCGCAACCATTTTCACATCCGATTGGTCTTTTAGGATTATGCTCGCATTCACTGAAATGTATTTAATTATTGATTCAAAATTAAAATTTATTCAAATAAAACTTACTCTAAATGAGATTGAAGAGCATCGAGTTTTAGCACCTGATTGCATCCATACATTGCATTATCACACGTTATGTTTAGACGTGAAAGTAAATTTCTTAAGATTCGCGGCACAGATCTTAAGTTGGCAGTTGTAATTGACTGCCTATCAACAGGACATGTCGGTTGTCGTGAAAGCCATTCATGAATACACGCTTGGCAAAATGCGTGTTCACAAGTAACTACCTATAAAATAAAAGAAAATAAACAATAATTGTTGTAATACATAGTAAAATTTAACATAATAAATAAATAAAAATACAAACCTGAACTGGTTCTTCAAGCACTTGACTGCAAATAGGACATATTAATTCTTCATCAACATTTCCACCTGAGTGAAGAGAGTATCAGTTATCAATAATTAGGTCAATAAGAATTGTCATAAATATCACTTTTACCTTCAAAACGAACAACTTCAAACCCCATATTTCAATTTTTCTTGTTTGCTCTTAACTTTATTTAAAATTATGCTCCAATTGCTGCTAAATCAATGTGTACTTTATCACTTTTACATGCATTAAAAACTATTTATGATAATGATTACATTTAAAAAATTATAATGTCGATATAATAAAAGATTTTAGCCAAAATCTGCTAAAATTTTTACAATTGGAAAAGAAATAAATTTTTCAATTGTTGTTGTTTTTGATATAGATAGAGAGAAAGAGAGAGAGTATAAAATTTCTGTGTTGCTATCCCTTTATAAAATTCACTAGAGTAAATTTGTCCTTTTGGCTTTCAAGTTTATAAACAAAAAAAAGTATACTAGCTTAAACGAAACACACAATATTAAAAAATGTGCAAGATTAAATAAGTTTTCACTCGCATTGAAGGACTATTCGTGATCGTTAATAGTGATATTTATTAAATGTGAGTCAAAAATGTAGTGTTACTTTCATAAATTGATCGTATACATATTGTTGATGACGAAAGCTCTTTTCTAAGGATATTTACATACATTATAGCTTTAAAGTTTAAATTTTTAAAAAAAAATTTGTGTCACATGTGAATGCTAGAAAAAAATGCGTAGCATGACTGAGCTAATAAATCAATCATCATTATAATTTAATTGAGCATATGAAAATATCTCGAGACTCGTATCACAATTTTCTAATTAAAAGAATATGGCACTATAGGAACATATGAACAATATTTTGATACAATTATTTTAAATAAACAAAAATTTAAGTTTATCATTGTGAATTATATCTGCTATAGTATGACAAGCTATTTAAAAAAAGTTACTCTCTTCAATTTTAGGCACCTCTTTTACTTGTTTAAACCAGTCTTTCTGTAAAAATAAATTTGATTGATAGTTGTTTATAATTTAATGTATTGCGTTTTTAATCATCATGTGATTATTTGGCTAAAATAGTGACCTTAAACACACACTTGAATCATGCAAAAAAAATTTCATACTATTTTTCTGCAAATCAACAGGTTGTCCGTAGGTTTAAAAAAGTGCTCTTTATATTTTAATGTCATTGATCTTTTTTATGAATGAAAAAATAAAATGTAAATGCGCTTATATCGCTTACTAAAGCCACTAAACCTTTTTCTCATTTTATCATCATTAAAATCAAAATATTATTTTTAATTTCTCTTTATAACTCGCTTTATACAGTCATTCAAGTCGGTAAAAAATCCAAATAGTTTAGGTTTATTACGTCTGTAAATATTTCTGTGTAAGGCCAATTATTTTATTCATCGTTCTATAAAAAATATTAACTAACAATTGATTCGTTTCGCAATATTTATCCCATTGTACTTTAATTTACCTCTTTAGTGAATTTCTATAAAGAAAGAAAGAGAGTTCTTAAAAATGGGCTTAACGAAGATTGAAAAAATTATCCCAGGTGCACGTTGGCTTCGAGGATATTCAACAGAATTTTTTTTTGCTGATTTAATTGCTGGGATAACTGTGGGATTAACAGTTCTTCCTCAAAGTTTAGCATATGCCACACTTGCCGGTTTAGATCCACAATTCGGTTTATATTCTGCATTCGTTGGAGGAGCAGTTTATGCATTAGTTGGAGGATGTAGAGAAGTAACAATTGGACCAACAGCTCTATTAGCTTTAATGACAAGCCAACATACAAATCTTGGTGGAATATCTGGACCGAATTTTGCTGTTTTATTATGCTTTTTATCGGGAATTGTAGAATTTTTTATGGCTTT
Source organism: Polypedilum vanderplanki (assembly GCA_018290095.1). Lineage (NCBI taxonomy): Eukaryota > Metazoa > Arthropoda > Insecta > Diptera > Chironomidae > Polypedilum > Polypedilum vanderplanki. The sequence goes on along the minus strand of CM031379.1, from coordinate 8,660,646 downwards.
ATTAAAATTAGGTTCTTTAGTTGATTTAATAAGTCTGCCAGTGACAATTGGATTCACTTCAGCAACAGCTCTCATCATTGGTGCATCTCAATTAAAAGTAAGTCAATTTTATTTTAATAACTTTATCAATACACAAAGATTTTTTTTTGTTATCATATGTAATAGGGTCTATTAGGATTAAAAGGTGGATCAGGCAGTTCAAATTTTTTACCAACAGTAAAATTTGTAATAACAAGAATTCATGAACTTAGAGTCTCAGATACACTACTCGGAGTTGGTTCAATTTTTATTTTACTTGCACTAAGAGTAAGTAATTATTTACTACAAAAGAGAGGATTCTTATTTACAAATTTATTCATTTAAAGAAACTTAAAGACTTTAAGACACCTCCGAGTGCAACAAAGAAAAGAAAAATTTTAGGAGCAATTTTGTGGTTGACTTCAACTGCAAGGAATGCATTATTAGTTTTAATTTCAAGTGCAGTCGCCTATTATGCATATGAAAATGGACAAGTTCCATTCATATTGACGGGAAAAGTTAAATCAGGTAAAAAAAGTCATAGATAATTATAGTTTCTAGATAATTTTAATTATTTTTATTTAATATAGGACTACCAACATTCAGTCTACCTCCTTTTGAAACAACTATAATGACCTCAAATGGAACAATGACTGATTTAAATTTTACCGATATGGTATCTGAACTTGGAACTTCAATATTACTTGTACCAATCATAGCAGTTTTGGGAAATGTTGCTATCAGTAAAGCATTTGGCACTGTTGGAATTAATGCTACTTGGGAATTGATAGCGTTAAGTCTAAGTAATATAATCGGGTCATTTTTCTCTTCAATACCGGTCACAGGTTCGTTCAGTAGAAGTGCAGTAAATCATGCAAGTGGCGTTAAAACTCCAATCGGAGGAATTTATACAGGAATCTTAGTAATTTTAGCATTGAGTATTCTTACGCCTTACTTTCAATATATTCCTCGTGCAGCGTTATCAGCCGTCATAATTTCTGCTGTAATATTTATGATTGAGTATGAGGTAATAAAACCGCTATGGCGTTGCTCAAGACGTAAGTATAAAAACGTTTGTTTTAAATTAAAATTTCCTTCATGATGAAATTTTTCACTATATTTTATTTAATGACATTTAGGTGAGCTATTTACTGTGGCCTTGACACTAATTCTAAGTTTACTAATAGGCGTAGAAATCGGATTACTTTCAGGGGTTATATTAGATATCGCTTTTGTTATGCATCGAACAGCTCGACCAATTTTATCATTCGAACAATGTCAATCTCTCTCAGGAATCGAATATACAATGCTTAAACCAAGACACAGTCTTTTATGCTTTCCAGCAGCTGAATACATTCGAAATGCTATTAATGTAACTATTGCACAATTTGAAAAAAGTCCATCATTTATTGTGATTGACTTTAGAAACATTCAAGAATTGGATTATACAGCGGCAAAGGGACTTGGTGGATTGAAGAAAGAATTGGCTGAAAGAGACATTATTTTAATTCTTTTAGGATGCAATGATAAAGTGAAATTGATTTTAAAAACATCACTCAAGTCACAAAATTGCTATCAAGTCGAAGATGAAAATCATTTAGATATCATGTTGCAGGATCAAAAAATAAATTCTAAAGGTGAACTTAAAGATGTTATTGCACCGCTACTCATAATGCCCAGTAATGATGAAGATATTAGTATTGCTCAAAAAGAATCTCTACGACGTGAATAATTGATATTTATAGGTCAGATATATATACATAAATACACATTTACACGTACATCATATTAAAAAGTCTAGGGTGTAAACTATTTTAAATGATTTTACAATTTTTATTAAATAAAAATAAATTATCGACAGATAAAAACTTTAGTCATTTGATGGTTTATTTCTTATTTTGCGATACGCAATCAAAGCGAGATCTCGATTTTCTATTATCCACGCTAATAAAGTGAATATTGTGAAAATTCCTCCAAATAATATATGGTAAATGATAGACTTTGGCAATATGCGAAACTATAAAAATAAAAATTGTTAACTTCTTGACTAAAGAATTTTCATATAATCTTACCTCAGAGTATTTGCAAGCAATAAATGAAACTATTAAAGCGAAAGAGAAAAGTTTTCCAGGTATTAATCCCTCTAAAGGGAAAGGAACTTCACTCGAGTACTTGTATTGTTTAGTAATGTACGATGTACTATATGTTATACGAAAAGCCATATTGCAACAATTTGCCAATATAAATCCAACGGGTCCAAATAAATTTGTCAATTGATAGGAAAGTAATAAAAATGTCACAGAGAAAATTGCCATATAATAATTATATGTGTCAATCTGTTTGCTCGTATTTGTTGCAAACCTAATTTAAAATCAGAAAATATTTTGAATTTCAATTTTGTCAATTGTCAAATCAGAAATTTCTATATAATTTCTGCATATACTCACATGTATCCTTCGGTGATTCCATTCACAGCCAAAAGAATTATAGCAAGTGCATGCCATCTTAATAATAATTCTGGCAATCCTCCAGCTACAAATTCTTGTCCTCCATAAAGCAATAAAACTGTTCCAGCATACGATTGTCCAAAAACAAATCCAATAAGTCCGATTGATGTCACACCTTTACAAACATTTCGAAGAACTTTACTAGCCTCTTTAACTTTTTCCTTATCTTGATCCTTCAAAGGGATGTCTCTTGCAATTGTTTGTGTAAAATAAAAGTAACTACTATCTTCAATTGGACGAAAAATAAATCTTGCTGCAAGACTACCCATGTTATTGACAACATCATAAGTTGCTTGCTGCTTAAAATCTAAGACAGGACTTATTGACATGACATATTTTTCACCTTCTGTTAGCACTTGTTTTAAAATGCCTTGCTTTATGAAGCTTAAAACTAGAATATTGAGATCGGAATTGAAAATGCTTCCCTAAAGACAATAAATAAATCTAAATTAGTATAGATTTCAAGTCTAAGATTATTGATGATATCTTACCGGATTTTTCAAAACTCCTGGTATCATATCGATAACTGAATTGAAAGGAAAATCTTGCATATTCTCGTAGTAAATTCCAACTTCATTTCTAGCTTTTTCTTTATCATTATCATATTTTTTGAGCACATCTCGATAAATCTTTAATCGTTTAATATAGATGTGAAAAAATAAATAATTTCCAACAATGATTGTTAGACAGCTAGTAAATTGAGCTATACCAAATGCATAAATTGCAATACTCTTATTGTTCATCACAAGTATGACAAAAACAGATGATCTAACAAAAATGTGTATTGTATCTAAAATCACTTTGAGCTTAACGAAGCAAAAAACTTGCCCAACAAAAGCCGGTGCTTCTGCAGTTAATTCAAAAATACATGAGATTACCATTGCAATGCATCCAAATTTATATGCACTTTGATGAATGTCATTCACTGGTGAAAGAACGTTAAGCCAAATGTAAAGACAAGGTAGTGCTAATATGCAGCACATTGGAACTGTTATCCACATTTGATTTATTAATTGTGCCCAAGAACATTTGTTCTTTTGTTGTGTTGTAGAGCTTAGTGCTGCTCTACTTATTGACTCTTTCGATAAAAACAGTAAAGTGCTTTCTAATAGCAAAAGACGAACATTCATAATACCCAGCACATCGTGTTCAACATTTCTCAAGATGAATGCGTTTATTGCAAATGTTATTGCTCGACAGAAAATCTACAAAAAAAAAGAAGAAAGATACATATATATATAAGGATAAGCATGAATATGAATAATAAGAAGAAAAGCTTTTTTTTTTTGAATGAAAGTCGCGGGAGAAAATTCTCAAAGAAAACAGCTGTTTGATGATTTCATTACATATTCAAGGTCATTGTCGGCGTAAATAAGTGTTTTCTTTCACGATTATCTTTCTATCTTTCATCACTTGTTTTTAAGTATAGCGTCAAAGCAAATATATTAATTCAAAATAGCATTATATCGATCAAGCATAAATTTATAATTCTTTTGCATGAATTATGTTTTTAATTAAACATTTCATATAAAAGTTTAAAATCCTATGTATTGTTCAAGGATTATTCTAATTATAGCCACATCATAGGAAATTATAAATCTATTTGTTCTCAATAATTTAAAAAAAAAATAAAAATAAAACTCACTTGAAAGAATATTGAAAAGGATGCATTTAGCAAGCTTGATTTCAATACGTCTCTGCCCATATTAATCAGCCTATATTTATTTATAAACTTGTACGTATTTTAAGTTACTTATTCTACATTAAATTATTTCAAAAACTCAATTTTTGTTTCACAACAACATCGCGCAGTTTTCAACCCTTATATTTAACGATTCAAAACTTTTGAATTTGTTTTGTTTCAGTTGCTTCACCCAGTTGAAGGAGAAAATTGTCAAAAAAATAGGAAAATATTTTTCATCCTCAATTTCATAAAATAGACAGAAATAATTAAATTAACAAGATGGATTCGTTGGGTGAAGTTGGGAAGAAGATGAGAGTATGTATTTTGCACAAATATTTTGTGAATTTCACACTAATAACAATCCGGATCGATTTTTAACATTTTCCAATAATTTTTACTTCTTTTTTTGGGTAGTCTGCAATAAAAGCAAAATTAGTTGAATTAGGAAACGCAAGTCAAACGGGCTATATTGATGATGAATTACCAGATTATGGTTAGTTTCATACAACTTCTTTCTAAAATTTATAAGATTTTGTAAAATTATAATTTTCATTACAGTAATGATAATGGTAGCAAATAAAAGATCAAAACAACAAATGTTGACCGATCTCAATCTTTTTCTTGGTTCAAATACAGGTAAGAAAATATATCTTTGATTTCATTTAATCAAAATTCAGTTTATATGGTAATATACTCATTTTAGAATCATTTGTAAATTGGCTACATCAAGTTTTACAAAAGCTTCAAGAAGTCACATTACCAAGCAGTTGTAAGTATATTTTATATTTAATTCATAATATTTATTTAATAGTAATAATACTTTTAATAAATTTAGTGGCATCAAAAGCAAAAAAGAAGAGTAATGATTCATCAAGCAAGAAAGATAAGAAAAAGGATAAAAAGAAAATTGGCAAGGAACCGTCAATTACAGATGTTATTGCTGTTGAATTGATGGAAAAAGCCAAAAAGACTATAGATCCTAAAGTAAAAAGCGAAGATGAATATGATTCAAATAGAACACCTTCACCATCAATCAATCCACCTGAAGCGCCTAAAATTACTTCTTCATCATCTAAAGATAAAAATAATGATGATGAATTTAATATACCAACAATAACTGAGATTACATCCGCAAATAATCGAAGTTTGCACAAAAAAGAACTGATGCAACTTGAAGAAATTCAAAATCGAATTTATGAACAAAAGAAAAAGCTCAAAAGTATGGCAGATGATGAAGATGATCCAATGATTTCAGATAAAGAGAAAAATGACAACTCTGAAGATCACAGAAATAAAATAAAATCACAAGACACTCAAAATAATAAAATATCGATCAAATCTCGATTAGGTACTAAACCTGTAGATAATCCAAAACCGTCAACTATTATAAGTCTTTCAGCAATTCGTAAAACTGAAAATGAATTGTTTGCTCCAACAGCATCGTTTAGAAAGCTTATTGAAAAACAAAAAGAGGAAAATGAAAGACGAGATGATCGCAGGTTAGTTAGAAATAGAACTGATCCATACAACAGACATCGACGAGATAAAAGATCACGTTCAAGATCACTAGATCGTTACAATAGAAATCGTGACAAAGGACGTAGACGATCGAGATCAAGATCAAGAAGTCCATTAAGACGATCTCAAGAAAGAAAGTCTAGACCCAGTATACGTCAAAGAATAGGTAGTCGTGCCTATTCTCCCAAACAGCATCATAGGAGCAAAAGCAAAAGTCCTGACAATTTTAAAGTAAAACAACGACCAGCATTATCCAGTGCAATTACAGCAAATGCTGGCAAAAATTTATTATTGAGAGCAATGGCTGAAGCAAAAAGATCAACATCCTCGTCAACTGATTTAAGAAAACGAAATCGTGAACAAATTGTTGTTCAAGTTAGAAATGAAAAGAGAAATATGACAGCTGATGAAGAATATGTTCCTGAATCTATAAGCGGACATAGTGAATCAGAAGCAGAATATCATCCATCATTCAAAAAAGAACCGCTTGAATCAATGGAAGATGATGATGTTATTGTGTATAATGATGGAAGTGTTGATATAGATGATTTGGATGATAATAATGAAACAACAAACAGAAGTCCGAAATTTTTTGTGACATTTAATAAAGATGCATCTGAGAAATATGATCAAAATTCACAATCTTCACATTCACCTACACCACCGCCAGTGATCAAAGATCGTAGAAAGTCAATCAAAGAGCGTATTGGTGTAAAAAGTAATGATAAATATAATAACCATGAGATAAATAGTAAATTTGAAGACTCTAGAAAACGCAAAATTCATGAAGAAAATCAAGATAAAGAAGAGGAAGAGGAGAGCGAGTCACAACGTGCTTATAATAAAGTCAAGAAAACATGAGTATCACCGATAAAATTTGATCTCACCGATGACGAGAATGATGATGGAAAATCAAACAGTTCGCAGCATGATAAAAAATCACCTGCAAAGAACAATAATGGCAAAAGTGATTTAAATGGTGAAGAACACAAACGAATTCGATTAGAAACTACACGTAGTTTTGATCATGTACCATCATGTATGTTCAAATTTTACTTTAAAGGATTTATCGTTATTAATGATTTTTTTTATATTTTTAGTATTGAGTTCTGTTGCAGTTCCTGTGGCTGAATCAATTAAACCTGTTATAAAATCAAAAGAGCGATGTAAATTCTATCCAGCTTGCTCAAATGCAAACTGTCTATTTTATCATCCAACACTTCCTTGTAAATTATTTCCAAATTGCAAATTTGGTGATTCATGTGCTTATGTTCATCCAAAATGCAAATTTGATGTCACATGTAACAGAATTGATTGCAATTTTACTCATACTCCTATTGCTGCAGCAAGCAATCCGATAATTGGTAAATTTATTAAAATACAATAATGTATGATTGTTTTATCTCGCTATTTTTATTTATTTATAGCATCTTCTGTTGTACCAGCTCAAAATTACAAGTCCATCACGATCACACCAAATTCAACAGTCTGTAAATTTTTTCCAAATTGCACTAATACAAATTGTATTTATCAACATCCAAAAATTTGTAAATTCGGAAAGAGCTGTGCTAACAAATTTGACTGCAACTTTTATCACTTTGAATTATCGGGAAAAAGCAAATTTAAATGGATTTCGCCATTATCTTAAATAGTGGACACATGTATGCTGTTTAACAAGAGTGTTCAAAATTGAAGCAAAAGTGGAAAAATTTAGAAATGGAAGTTTTTTCACCAATTAAAATTGTTCTTTTCCTTTTCTTAGATTTCATTATAATTTCCTATAGACTATAGTTTTTAATAAGTATTTAACAATGATGAATATCACAATCATAAAATGATTGTATGACTTCAAATTAAAGTCAAATTTTCTTTTTGAACTAAACAAACAATTTTGTTTCACTGGATCTTTCTATTGCAGATGATTAACCAAACTTTTAAAACAATAGTACTTGGAATATTTTTAATTAAATGAACTTTATTTCTACAAATTATTCTTTGTACATCTATCGTTGGGCTTCTCTAGTTAACCTTCTTGTGTATGTTTTGCTAATTAAATTGTATGAATCCATGTATCTAAAAAATAACATTGAGGAACAATAAAATATATATTTACAAAATGATGCATATCATAATTTCAAAGAAACTAATTTCCTTACCGATCCATACACATTGCTATGCATTTTTGTTCTGAATTATCAAGTCCATCGCTGCCTGGTTTATTAACACACTTTTTGAAACATTTTTCCGTCATTTTTCCTAACAACTCTTGTGTATTTGCAATTATCATTTGCTGTCGTACCTGAGTCATCAACTCATCTTTTTGCGTTGAAGATAACGTTCCAAAATCCATATTAATTGTTTTTTATTCAATTTCCAACTTTTTTGTGAAATTATCAATACTCATAAGAAAAAGATCAAGAGAAAAACAATTCAAAAATAAGCGAACGTTAGAGATTCTAACAAAAAATAAATTTACAAGTTGACGAATAATTGAAAAGTTATTAAGCAGCGCCTTGAAAAAGTATTTTTCTTCTCATTTTAAGTTTGCTTTATATTGTGCTTCAAATATGGAAATTGAACCTAAAAAACCTTTCCTAATAGGTAAGTATTATTATATTAACTGATTGATGTAAAATTTGTAAGAATTGATTTTGATTTCAAATGAAAATTCTAAATTTTTTATGAATGAAAATTTTTTTGTTGTGCCACATTTTTTCTTATTCAAAATCTTTATTTGCCATCTCTCATTTTTCTCAGGAGTTGCAGGAGGTACCGCAAGTGGCAAAAGTTCAGTATGTAAGCGAATTATTGAAAAATTGGGACAAGCTGACATAAATGAACGACAACGTCAAGTAGTAAGCATTAGCCAGGATTCCTTTTATCGTGAACTTACAGAAGAAGAGAAAATTAAGGCGCAAAAGGGGCAGTTTAATTTTGATCATCCTCAATCTTTTGACGAAGAGTTAATGTACACAACAATGAAGCAAATTTTATCAGGCGAAACAGTTGTATTGCACTCATATGATTACAAGACAAACTCTAAATCTACTGAAAAGATTACAATTTATCCAGCTGATGTTGTACTTTTTGAAGGAATTTTGGTCTTTTATTTTCCGTCTATTCGCGATCTCTTTCATATGAAGTTGTTTGTTGATACAGATTCGTAAGTATATGAGTAAACAAGCACTGTAAATTTTTATCTAATTATCACTCTTTTCTCTTTTTTTTTGTAGTGATACCAGGTAACATAAACTTACGTTAATGGTTTGGAAAAATTAATAATTTAAAATAATATTTAAAGACTTGCAAGAAGAGTACCTCGTGACATAAAAGAAAGAGGAAGAGATCTTGATCAGGTTTTAAATCAGTATATGATGTTTGTTAAGCCAGCTTTTGAAGAGTTTTGTTCACCAACAAAAAAATATGCTGATGTAAGTTTTATTTTAATACTTGCTATCTTTTTTGTAATGTGAGCAAGGTGTTTGGCATTCGTTTACACTCATTACCTTTTTGTTAGTTTTCTCAACCTTTACAATGTTTTTTTAAAACGATCTTCTATTGATAGATAGATAGATAGATAATTTTTATTGACAAAACTGATTTGAAATTGCATAAATCCTAATGCTACATGAAAATGTTTGTGTCTTCTATTGATGATTACCGTTCTTAAATTTAACATTTTAGAAATGATAACAGACGGCTAAAGGCTTTTGCTGTTTTTTAAAATTGATAAACGTAAACAATTACAACAACAAATTGCATTCATTTAATTTCACTCAACAAAATATGCTATGACTTTTTCTTTGTTGACCAATTTCAACAAAACTTTGTCAGTTTATTGTTTTGAGTATTACTAATATTTGGTCCAAGTTACAAAATTTTTGAAATTTTCATTTTCGACTTGTATTAACCTAAATGAAGTCATGGTCGAACGATTGTCTATAGTCGATTTCTCAGAAACGCTCAATGCGCTTTTTTTAAGAAACACAGTCAATTTTGAGTCCGTCACGGCGGATCGCCATATTTCTTAACGGTGTTTAAAAAATTTTTCTAGACCGTTGTGAATAAAGTGACGAATTAATTTAGTCCGCCGAAATTTTTATGGCGGACTAAAAATTTGGTCTATCGTTTTTTTCATAGTGGACTGATTTAGTCCGCCGGTTTTTTAGTGGTGAATCAAAAACTCCGCAAAATTTTTTTAAGTTCGTCACTTTTTTGGCGGCGGACTGAAAATTTTTTTCGGTCCGCCGTTTTTTTCCATAGCGGATTAAAAAATTTTCAAAATCTGTCAAAAAATTTTATGGCAATCATATTGAGACAAGCATAATATTGATCTGTCGATTTTCAAAACCAATTTTTGTATGGTTAATTGTTGTTTTCTTTTTATGCGACTTTTTATTTTGTGTTGCGCGACAAAAGTTAATGTTGCTTGTCATCAAGCTTTTTTCGCGCATAGATTTTTCGCGCAAGTGTCCGTCTCCCTGCCCTAGGCAGTCTGATATCATTTCTTAAATGTTAAATTTAAGAGAATTAATCGTCCACATGAAACCGTTTTAAGGAAAATGTTGTAAAAGTTGAGAAAATAAAAAAAAAGTTAATCTGTCTAAACGAATGCCGACACCTTATCTTAGAGACCTCGAATTTCATGTTTTTTTCTTTTATATTCATTAGGTTATTATCCCACGAGGGGTCGACAATTTGGGTGAGTTTAGAGCTATAAGGATGTCCAGAGAATAAATAGGTCACTTTTTGACCATTACCTATGGTTGAGTTATTCGTTGACCAATCGACAAACGGTGAAAATTATATTATCAATATAGTTTTTGAGTAGTTTCCAAGATATATTTGGTTTCGATTAATTTTCATTAAGTATTTTTAATTTGACTTCAAAGTTTTTATTGAAAATAAACTTTTTTGACTCGAAATTTCAAAGACGATTTAAATAATGATAGTTATACTGTAAAATATATTTTATATATTACAAATTAAGATTCTTTTAAACACTTTAAAAAAACGCAAATAGAAACTCATTATATTTTATACAGGGAGCTGGAAACTTGGGTAAACGATTTTGCATATTTTACCCGTTTTTTTTGTCGCTTGTTGCATGTGACATGTTTTTTGTTGCAATGCATTTGTGTACAATTTTTGGAAAAGATTAAAAACTTATTTTTGATCCTTCAAACAGTTTTAAATTATCAAAATCTTTATTAAAGATATTCCATTCATATTTTAAAGACTTTGAATAAGAAATAGAAAAGGAAATTGTAAAAATTCAGTAAAAATATTTTTGTTTTCTGTTGCGTGTGACATTTTACTGCATGTCACATGCAACAAGCGACAAAAAAAACGGGTAAAATGTCCATAACCGTTTACCCAAGTTTTCAGCTCCCTGTATAAAATATAATGAGTTTCTATTTGCGTTTTTTTAAAGTATTTAAAAGAATCTTAATTTATAATATATAAAATATATTTTACAGTATAACTATCATTATTTAAATCGTCTTTGAAATTTCGAGTCAAAAAAGTTTATTTTCAATAAAAACTTTGAAGTCAAATTAAAAATACTTAATGAAAATTAATCGAAACCAAATATATCTTGGAAACTACTCAAAAACTATATTGATAATATGATTTTCACCGTTTGTCGATTGGTCAACGAATAACTCAAGCATAGGTAATGGTCAAAAAGTGACCTATTTATTCTCTGGACATCCTAATATTTTAGAATTTAAAAAATTTTTTTTCGCACAAATTATTTATTCAAAAAATAATGAAAAAATTGTCATTTGAAGGCTCTGAGTTTGTTTATTTTACATATTAAATTTTTTTCAAAATACATGCAATGATGTATTAATTTAAGTTAAAGTTATTAAGTGTTTCATTCAACATCGAGTGTAATGATATCTCCATTTTTTCAGTTGCAATAAGCCTCATTGTGCATCACATCAACGAAATTTTACACCCGACTACTAATTCTACCACTACGAATGGAACTAATGGTCATTACACAAATGGATCCTTGTATTTATAATACAATCGATGCTATCATATAATTATTCCATCACATGAATAACAAACATGTTTGTTTATCGATTTTTTTCAATCAGTGAAAAACTTTCCATACATTAAATTTGCACAAAATTTGTGTATTGCATTCCTTTATTTAGACTCGTATGAAGATTAAACAAAATTGGATTACACATTCCTTGAAAAAAATTACAAAAAAATTGTATACTGGCATGCTAAAAAATGTCTCATCTCTTTTTATACCTCGTAATAATCACTTCCACAATTCTATATGTAAAAAAATAGTCTATATCTAAAAGATCATTGTAAAATAAATGTGAATTTTTTGTATCAATTTTTATATGATATAACAATTCAGAGCCTTTAAAATGATAAATTTATGGAGAAAGATATGAAATGAAATAAAAACAAACCATATATCTTAATAATCATGAAAAATCTTCATTTACTTTTCTTTATCATCAAATAGTTGCTATTGACTTGATTGTTCAACATCTTAGAGACTTTTTGAGTGACCGTTTATCTGCTGATTCCATGACTCTCTCACCAACAACAACACCGGCATTAAATAACAATGCCTCGTCATCAGCTACTGCTATGAATGGAGGTTCACGCGGAGGTAAGAACAAGAACATTCATTTTAATGGCGATCCAAGTCTAAGAAATAGACCACACTAAAAAGTAACAGTCAAAATTTTATTAAACTCACTTCACCTTTTTGCGAATCATCCCTTCCTTTTCCAAATTTTAACACAGAAGCCAAAGTTTTGACATTCGCACGGATCGTACAAGAGTAAACAAATATGTTAATTTAAGAAAATAAGAAGAACTTATCTTAAAGACTACATATGATTAGTGTTTAATGTTGAATCATAGATTAATTATTAATTTAGTTGCTAAAAAAAGAACAAACCTTTTTAACTCACCTATATCATTTTAATATCTATAAAAGTTTATATTATTATGCTTATAAATATATTAAAATTAACAATATTTTGTGCTTTATTTAAATTTTGTTGTATTGTACCTTTAAAAATAAGTAAGTAAATAAGTAGACATTAAGTATTAAATTAACTTTTGCCTATTTGATTAATTCAATATGAAGGAATATATTGTAATCGCTTTAATTATTAGAAGAACATCATGCATCATATAACAAAAAACAATCACTTTATCATCATCACTTTTATATTCGCTAAAGATTTATTTAAAACGAAAAAAAATAATTTTTTCCTCTTTGACAATTTTTTTTCTTTAATCTAGTCAATTTTTGTATCAGCTTGCATTAAAAATTTAATTTAAATGCAGTTTGAACCGCAAGACACGATTACCAAAAAAATAATAGAACGATTATAATGAAAATTACCAGTTTAACGATTTCAAGCTTCTGTAGCATGTAAGGCTATTTAAACAAAAAATAAACATAATGCATAATTAATTCCCATTCATAAAAAATCAGTATAATACACTTATGTGGATTTATGTCTTTATTTTATAACTGACATTAAAATTAAATCAAAATCATATTTTATTTTTTTATAACTATGGTTTCATCTTGGAATAATACATTTTTAATCTTAAATCATTTATTTTTATTATGTTTATCACCTGAATTCCTTAAATGTTTTCAAAAAACATGAATGTTCATTATTTTTCTTAATTAATGATTTATTTTAATTATTGTTTATTCCTTCGCTTATTTTGCTTAATGTGTCAGATGAACTCCTACAGACGGCATTGAGAAGACTCTCATCCTCTGTTATCAATCGAAAATTATTTACAATACTCTATGACAGACATATTTAATGAGAAAAATAGCAATAGACAAAAAAAAACCTTACTAAATATCGCATAAATGATATCATTTGCCTATAATAAATTTATAAAATTTCTTCGAATTTAAAAAAAATTTCGTTACTAAAGAGTTTGATCTCTCTATTTCTTGATTTAAAAATTTATAAAACTATTATTATTTACAATTTGAGGCATACATAAATCTATTTTTATTATTTGACAAATTTATTATAATGAAGAAAGAATTTATAGGTTTTAAAATAATACAATGTAGTTTAATAGTTAAAAAAGATAAGAAAAGAAGTAAATAATATTTGTGATGGGTGTATTTTTTTTTTCTCAAAACCTTATTTTGATGATGTAAAAATATGTTGACAACTTTATATTAAAAAATGAGATGTAAAATAATAAAGCAAGATGGATATTTTCTTATCAAAACTGTGTTTTATTTATTTATTTATGCCGCAAAATAATGAGAATCACGTTTTTTATACAAGTCAACGTCATGTGGTATCAAGCGGCAATAGCATAGAAACGTGTGGTTAACAGGTAAATGTATTGTTGTGTTTTTCTTCATTTCTTTCATTCACATTTCATTTATTAACTACGATATAATTGTATTAGTGTAGCTACACTTTACTCTCATGCTCAGCAAAAATACCGTGTTTTTTCTCTCTCAGTTGAGCGTTGGACATTAAAGCGATCGGAGCGTAAATGCAGACGTGCTGTTCTGCAATTTTTAAAGAAAAATTTATTTTTTTATAGTTCTGAGTTTTTTAAAGATATTTTATTAAGAATTTCAATGAGTGCAAAGAGCCTTTAGTGATCAGAAACATGAAATTTAAAATTAAAATAAGTTTAGCATTTGGTAGGTGTTAATATAAATTTAAATCATAAATAATCGTCATCACTTCATAGAATCAACTCACATCAATTAATTACAAATTTATATGTGTAAAAATACAAATTATAAAAGAAAAATAATAAATATTTGTGATTTTATAAAGCGACATGATTGAAGGCGTCAAAATTAAAACTTTAAGAACCTCAAAAGATGTGAAGAGGTTCAAGTGAATATTTCACAAAGAATTTGTGTTTTGATTGTGTTTGTGTTGTGACGGTGTGTTGCCAATACACCTGAGAAAAGTTTTTTTTGAGTCTAAGTGTTGCCTGATGAATTTCACTTTTTAAGACCAGAGTGAAGAAGAAAAAAATAAAATATTCGCTTATGATAAAGAAAATTATTTTCACCGATGAAATAATTAGTGGTTATGCGCAAATAGTGTAAAAAATGGAAAAAATTTGCAAATATATAATGAGACAATAATATAGCAATATGCAGATCAAAAACGATTTGTAATTCTTTTGCAAAAATAGAAAGCTTAAAAACTAAAATTTTGCAATTTTAAAAACTCAAAAACATAATTTAATATTTTCATATAAGACACCTGGAGAACGTCAACTGACGGAGATGAAAAAGAAGAAATGAACAAGAAACAATTCGTTTACTATATCGGTTTATCTATATTTCATTCTCTTTCTCTCTTATTCAATCATCTTACCATTCTTTAGTCGCGCGCGCTTATATCACGTAGTGAGAGAAAGAAAGAGTGAGCATTAATGAATCGTGTAGAGATGGAATTTTTTTTTTACATTTCGATTCCTTCATTTTTTCTCGTTCTATTATTACGATCACATTTGAGAACTTGATTGTGCGTGCCTTCATGTTTACAACAACGACATACATACAAGTCTAAACGACAAAGTAGTTTTTCACTCATTTTAGTTTTCTACCTGACCCCTAAAATATGCTTCTCTACATATATACCTGTTTCCTTACTTCGCTCTTTTCTCTTCCTTAAAATAATTTCTCATGTCGATGATTTCTTTTACACAACGTCTACTCATTTATTACTTTTGGAATGTTATTTAGAATATTCTTGCTTGAGAATTTCATGTAATTTCATTTTATTTCTCTTTTATCTCGGCTAATACTAATGCTACGTTGTAGGTCTATAGACAGAGTATAAATGAGAATTTTATGATTTTACTGCCGCTTAAACCTGATGATTTTTTCTCTTCTCATTATATACTTTCTCTCACCTCATGAGGTGCACTATGAAGAAGGATGAACTATGATAATTTAATATGCATAGAAAAATTTCCTTCTCCTAGTAGGTCAAGGTGAAATATCATATATATTATCATACTTGTCCTTGAAAGCGTGTGAATTCTCGAATTTCTTGTTATTCAAAACTTGCTTTCTGTGCGTCATCGTGCTGGTAATTAGTAAGTCACTCGTGAGCCAAAAATATGACTTTTTCAATACTTGTTTTAATTTGATTACTTTTTCTTCATTTAAATAATTAATTCTGGTCGATTGTGTTTAATCGATTGAATTCACTATTGTTATTGAATTAGAATTATCCACAGTTCTTAAAATTTTTCATTGAAACAATGATTGTGAAATTTTTTTAACTCAAAAAAATCTCTGAACTTACATGAAAAGTTAATTAGAAAACTATGACTCACGACAAAGGTATAATCTAATTACAATCATTTAATAATATTTTAATTATAATCACGACATTTAAAAAATTTCATTTCCTTTGACATTTGACAATTGCAGTAGAAAAGTTTATTTTATTCATAGTACACGCGTTTTCATCGAAATGCTAAAATCATTAATTTATCATGTACATGCGTTTAAAAATAAATGACATTGAACGAATGAGTCATAAGTTGTTGTGACCAAACAAATTCTCTTAAAAAATTCCTTCGTATTATTGATTTTTGGCTTAAATAAACTTCATGATTGTATTTATGTCCATTTAATAAAAGCCTTATGTAAATGTCGTGCCATTACGAATTAAATTTACTTTTTTCTCACTCACCATAAACTCAATTCTATTTTTTCACGTTTTAAGCCAATACTTTTCTCATGATTGTAGAAATATCTATGCAAATGATGTAGGGAAATCGCATTGTAATTATAAAATCTCAACTGAAAATGTATTTCAAAATAGAAATTACAGAGTAGAAAACTTAAATATCGATGACTTAGACTCTCTCTAAAATTTCATGCTTAATGGATAAAAAAAAGCATTTTTATGATCATTCAGCGAAAAAAAAATTTACTGTCGATAATAATGCAGTAGAGATAGTGAGACACATTCAAAAAAAAGTCAAAAGAGAAAGAAATAATTTTTACGCGTATTCTCTCAACATGATGATAAATACATATCTCTAAGCAAAAAATAGATGAAATTCTGCAATTAGCAATTTCTCGCTAAGATATCCCCATAATTATTCCGTTACTAGACATTAAGCAGTAGCAATTCGCTTGATACTGTAAAGAATTTATCATCGATTGTGAATTCAGCCGATTGACACATTTACTTTTTTGTTGGTTGTACTTCACACGATTATTTTTACCTCATTCTCTGCTGTTATTCTCTCTCTCTCCTTTCCTTTTATTTCTTCTTTCTTTTGCTCGCCTATATTTTTATTGACGGTGTGAACCGGCATTCTTTTTAATATTAAAAAATCTTTTCTTCTCCCATACATACTTACTTAGTTGCTTACATGTTTTTATGAATACATATTTTTTTATACTGTTTATATGGTTAAAAATCTAGGTTGTTGATCTCTCAACGATATATAGTATGTGATGACGCTGTTACATCGTATTTTAATCATCATCGTCACGTTACACACTTCTAAATTAATGTACAATATTATTAGTTTATAGACTGCTAACTCTCATTATTTTACTGTATTAATTGAAAAAATTGTTTACTTATGGCATTTGATAAGGTTCAGTAATGAAATTCTCTTTTATCGTTTATTGATAACGAAAGAGTTATTGTGCATTCTATAAACATTATAAAATAGGCTTACTAAATAAATACAAGTGTGTAAATTGATAAAACTTCACATATATGAATTCATCTTTATTCAATACATGTTTGTCTGGTTTTATATAAAATTGGTATTTTATCATCAATTTAAATTTTTTGCAAGTATAAACAATAAAAAAAGGTAACTGTATAGTACAATATTAAAATTGATGATGAACTAGATACCTATTTCATTTAGATTTATTCTCAACAATTTTTAATGTTCTTAAAACAACTAGAGAAAAACTTTCAGCCAAATAGCAAACAATAACAAGTCTCGGACAGTAAATTAAAATTTCGTGCACCAAAGACTCAAGCGTGGAGAAAAAGTTTTTTTGCAAACAAATTGAATAAAAAAACTGCGATTTCTTTGCTTCAATTGTGAACCTGCATAAAGAAGAATTTTCATCGCTTTCGTAGTCGTAAGAACACAAAGGCTTTATTCGTTCAATATCTGGCGTTAGCGAAAAAAAAAGAGGCTTGAACAAATCGTGAGAGAGCAAAAAATGTTAAGAAAAGAGGTTTTTTTGGTCTTGTGTTTGTTTTATTTTTATACATTCATAGAAGCGTGACGTTGTTGTAGTGTTACAAAAGACTACTTCTCACTTGCTCACACTATGTCTACTTTTCATTGAAAGAGGGGAATTTTGAAAATGTTTAACTAATTAATTATGAAAATCAAGGTGATGAAGTAACAATGGACAAAACCTTTTTTGTACACTAAAAACATGTAATTGAAATCAAAGCGATGATCGTCATTATTTTTTCTTTCTCTTTTCGATGATCTAGATGATACTTTCAAAAAAAATCTACTTCCTCTTTCTTACACACATTCATCATTAGATGATGATGAGCACTGGCCGACATGATGTGAAATGTACATATCAAAAAATTATTATGAAACTTATATGAGAAAAGGCTTCCATTTACAAAATTAAATGTTAAAATGAAAAGCAAACAATCATACATCCTGGAAGTAAAAAAAATTTAATTCAAATACAGATAGCTCTAATTCATGGAATTTGAGATAAAACGAGGTGATTTATTCACAAGACAACTGTGACAAGTTTAATGTAATCATTAACTGAATCACTCTACCGTTTCAACTAAACTCTTTAGTTTCATCAACGGAATCATATTACTTAATAGCTATGAACTTGAGAAGAAGAAATGATGTAGGAAATATGAAAAAAAGAATAATTCAAATTATACTTTCGACTCAGCTCTTTATTTTAAGTTATTTTTTCCTCTTATTCATTCTATTAGATAATTTTCTTCTATATTTTACTGAAAATCTGTCAGTTGAAGGTCATCAACCGTTGATTTCCCACCAACGACATTCCAGGGGTGATATCTTGAAGTTGGAATGAACACATCACCGTACCTATGTTAAAACAGTGAGATTAGCATTTGGTCTTGAATTTATAATAACATTGTGACTCACACTCCTCGTCTATTTTCCATATAACCCATCTTAAAGTCTTTTGGAATATTTGTGGCCATTCGATTTGATGTACAATTATAGAAATTATCGCTAATAAAGTCGTTGTCGAATGCCGAATTATAAAAGAATGGCTAAAGAAAAGGAAGGAATAATTGATTGATTGTCATTTTATTTGCATTAATTTAACACTCACACAAAGACCATGAGATCCAAAAGGCTTTCTTGCTGCACCAATTTGTTTTCGACCACAAACTCCCATTCGAAAATTAACATGACAATTGTAAAAATTTGTTCCTTTATCGATACTTGTATTTATGCAATAGACATTTTTTGCTGCTCTCTTTGGATCAGTTGTTCGAAAAATATGATCAAAGCCTGGTCCAGGTGGATCACAACCATGAATTGTGTCAATTAATTGATATCCAATTTTTGAACCAGCTTCAAAGCATAATCTTGCACCAAAACTGAAGCCAAACATAAAGACATTTTCATATTTAGTTGTTACTAATTTAATCTTTCGTACAAGTAAATCAGCGAGACGATAAAAATGTGTAGTTAGCAGAAAATAGTCGGCAGTCGAGAATCGATTATAATCCATAAATATGACGCATCCACCACGATGAAATGTTAAATTCCTGATTGTATCCTTGACCCATAATGAATTGATATGCTCTTCCCATCCATGAATCACGAATGCAAACTTACCATTCGGATCGCATATATATTCCGCTATGCTTTTATTATTACTCAAGATGTATGAGTCATCAGTGCTTAAAGAAATGAATAGAAGACTTAAATGCATGAATGAACGGGTTTCTAAGTTGCTCTTACAGATTATTGAATACAGTGAATGTCACTGATCGCTCGTAGTGGCTTAGTCTGTCGCAACTTATTACATTTATTAAGATTACAGTAGCGGCAATAATCACAAAAATTCTTCTCATTTTTTTATTACCTCCGATCTTTTTAAAGCACTAAAACAAAGTGAAAAGATGCGATTCAGAATTTCTTCTTTCACAAAACTGTTATTATGTTGTTTGACAAGTCTCACTCTTCTTTTACATCGATTCTCCTTTATATGTACCTATGTGTCTTTTTTTGATGACCCAAATTTTCTCCTCACCAATAAAGCTCAAACTAACGATAGAGCTTGAAAAATTGGTGAAAACGATATGATGTGATTTCTGATTCACGTGAGGCAATTTAGAAGTGATGATGATTTGACAACTTTGATGATAAGAGTGGAAATTGTGTGGAAAAAACATATACACATAAACATTGACCTCATTGAGTACACTCAGTCAATTTCGTGTGTCGATTCTCATCTCGTTTTTTTCTGTGGTTAAATTATCATTTTCTTTTCTTTTCACTCTCTCTTATTCTCATCGTAGCAGTAAATATCAGTATAATTTTCTTGCAAATATGTGCACAATCATCATCATCGCATGCGCTGAGTGTTGAACAGCGTGAAGCATACTTCAATGGATCTGCATATCTTCGACTCAAGACGCCCATGGTTGTATGGGGACATTCGGCAATAAGTTTTCGGACATGTCGAGGTAAGCAAACAAGCATTCATTATTAAACATAAATATTCACTCTTTTACATGCGGAAGCATATAGAATGGTGTCGCGACTTTATATTCGATTGCAAATTATTGTTGATGAAAAATTAAATAACAAAAGAGACGTACAAGAGCAGTACTCGTAATTATTGAAGATTACTAAATGCACAAATTCCAATATTTTACCGTTAATGAGTTAAGAAAATAATCTCTTTCATTTTTCACTTAAAAGATTCTTAAAACTTGACAATGTCATTCTATATATTGCTTTTAACGTATGTAAACAAGTGTGATGGAGAATGACAGACGACGTGTACATAAAAGTAGAAATAATGAATGATAATTTAACTTTGTCTGTAATTTTCTTAGTATAGAGGCATTCTTGCATACATTTTCAATAATAATGCATGATCTCAGCAAAAGTTTTTATCCTTCTTTCTAAAATTGTCATACATGATTGAATTCTAAGAAATTGACACATTTATTCAGTAAATTTTATTTTATGAAACGAATTTTGACGGATTTAAGCAATTTATTATACTTGTTGATTTAAAGGTGCAGTTGTAATTTATTAATGATGACCTTTATGCATAAAACATTCAATATTTCATATTAAAATAAATTAGATTTAAGAGAAATAATTTTTTGTCTTTAATGAGATCAAACTTGAAGTTTTTCCAACAAAAAAATCTCTCATCATCGTTTCACACTATAAAATCATTAATTATTCAAACAATAAAACTAATTTTTTCATGCATATAGCAAAACACATGACAGAGTCTCATTTTCAACAGCTTTAGAAAAACTATACGTAAAAATAACAATTACTCAGTTTGCCCTCAACCAACGACGAAGATCGAGATAGCGTAAAGAGTTTGCAAAATACAGAGAAAAAACTTTTAAATCTATGAAAGTAAAAGTTATAAAAATGAAAATATAAAAATTAATTACACGACAGCAGCCGGTGTTAAGTAGTCTTGAGAAAGAAAAATACTCATTGTAAGAGAAGTGTTGCGATTGCAATTTCACTTTCAAAAAAAGCATTTAATAAACAGTGAAATAGATTTGTGGTAATTATAAAGTCTATAAATTATGAAAGAGAGAAGAAAGATAATAAAATTTGGTTCAGACTGTCGCTAGATAATTATAAATTTCCCGTAGAAAGCTCAAAACAACAATGACTTTAGAGTTAAATGATTAAATCAATTTTTTATTACACAATCTCTTTTTTGTCTGTGCATTTCAAAAAAGCAAAAACAGAAAGATTATTCACATGTTTGTTGAAAGATGAGTAAATTGATTTATGTACAACCGCACACACAAATTGTCATTGTGCATTATTATTATTTAATAAATCATGCAACACATATGTTATGAAAATTGAGCACTTAGTTTTCTTTACTTTACTGCTTAATTGTCCACACCTCGTAAATTTCTATCTATATTGCTCTCTTCCAATTATGTATAATGATGATGGGGCGTTTTCTCAAAAGCAGAATGTGTTCAAATCGAAGTTCATTACAAAGCAAAACTTTTCTTTCACTACAGTAACAAAACACCACGCACAAAAGTTAGTGAAGCGAGTAAATTCGAGTACATTGTTGCCAAGTTCAACACAATAATGAAGTACATAAATTTTATATAAACAGAACATTCTTGTCCGGTGAAAAAAAGTTGGAGCATTCTATGACGGCACAATGAGAATTGCATACTTAATGAGCGTAATCGACAAAAAAAATAGGCTGGAACTTGACTGCATTCCCTACATTCAAAATACATCGAGTAGAAAAAGAATAGAATGAAATAAAAAATAATTTGGACAGGTGAAACTCTTGTGTATCATCATTCAGTGAATTACACATATGCTCTCATGTGTAAAATTTTTATTTCCCTTTAAGCTACGAAGTCATCATCGTATTTCGTTCACTTGTTTTTACAACAATATTAAATTATATTATTTTGTATTGACAAGTGCATTTCCTAGTTACTTAGGTGCAAAAATAATCAATATGAATACAGTGAATACCCTCACATTGTTGAAGCTTTATTGATTTTGCTCTTTTTGTTTGCCATTTTCTACATACGTTCCAATTACCCGTATTTTTTAATGCCTCAAACAAACTATGAGAAAATAAGCTGAATAATAATTTGAAATTTAATCTACAAATATGCGCATTAACTTATTACTTAGACAGTGAGGTGAAAAAGAAACTCGAGACATTCTGCTAATCTATTCTTTGAAAATTCAAAAAATTTCACGATGCATATTTTTAAAAAGAGAGAAATTTTTAGTAAATGACGTCGAATGTGAAAAATATTTATTATAATTACATGATGCTTTAAGGTATCGATTGTTTGTTTTAAACAATTTAATTGAATTAGTATAAATGCTCAGTTTTTAGTGTTTTGTGCTCGGCACTTAGAGTAAAGTGTTTGTGTTCAGCACCATTTTTTATTGTTTTCAAATGTTTGGATTAATTAATTTAAAAACTATAAATAAAAGGTTTAATTTACACAAAAAAGTAACATGATCTTACATAGTAACACAAATAAATGAAACAAAAAGTAAGTAGCTGTTCTCGATGACAAATTCAACAAGTATTTACTTTTGAAATAAATAATATGTCAAGGGAAAAATTCATATAGAATCGAATTTTTGAATGATGATTATACAAACAGAATAAAATAACTTTAAGTAAATTATGATATCAGTATATTGTGTATAATAAAAATATAAACAGATGTGTTCTTTGAATTTAAACTCAATAATTAAGATAAAAAAAGTTATATGACTCTACTCTGCAATACAATACATTCGCATACCATAGAAAATGAAGCGGGAATAAATAAAAATAGACAACAACACAGATTTTTAATCCATTGAACTAGCTTTAGTTACCTATAATGAGTAATCATATTGTTGTTATTCTACTTTTCATATATCTGAGTAAGCGATAGAAAGAGATTTCAAAACAGTCTAATGTGTAGCAACTATAATAATAACTAAACCCACAACTAACTACCTAATGACTAAGACACGTTCATACTTTATTCATACATGAAAACCAGCCACAGAAAGAGAGTAAAAAGGAATTAAAAAGAAAATCATTGTGCCTTCTTAGAATCGCCAATCTTCATGTCGATCGATTTGAATACAATCGCGAGTCTTTGAGCAATTTTTCAAATCGAAAAGTAAATTATGCAGTGATTGCTTAAAAGAGCATATGAAGCCATTTCTTGAGTAATAATTTTAATTTACCTACAATTCGAGTATTCAGCGAGCGAGTATATATGAAGAAGAGAGAAATGGTCTTGTATTTTATTAGAAATTCGTCACAAACGTATAATGCATGGAATTGCCGGTTTTCTCTCTTGCTCTCTCTCGTTATAATACAGAATCAAACTAAAAATACATGCAAGAATAAACTTGAAATACATTCATCGTTTTCATATGAATTAAAAAAAAGAGAGAGAAAATAAATTTTAAAAATACACTCATGCATTTGTGGTATTACATCACATTTAAGAAAAGACAAAGATCTAGTGGTAGTGTTTATTTTCTCTCTCTATACACTCTTTTACGGTCTAATAATGAATAATATAACAATTGATTGGCGTAGATAAATTATAGACATTAATGAGAAAGAGGCAAGAAAAATGAAAGAAATTGTTTTCTAATTTTTTACTCAGCCATCCATCCCGCGATGATCGACTTCTTTCACTCAAATTATTTTGAAACTTTAGCTCTTGACTCTTATTGTTATTTTGTTGTTTCATAGCTACTTTCATTAATAATATTTTTTTCCTCCTAAATTTCTTCTCTATAGGCGGCGAATTACTGTCACAAACGTACATGAAGCACGAACTGACTGTAACGTTGTCGAAAGAAGGCATAACAATTGGTCTTAATCATCCGCAGCAGAGTTCGCGCGTAGACACTAAAATATCGGCACGACTACTCGACAATCAATGGCACACAATTCAATTTATTTACAGATTGGGCACACTCAATTTGGTCATTGATCGCAATTCGATTGTACTCGCTAATTCGACTTACAATCGAGATTTGCTATACGATCAGGAAATCAAGAATGATGCAGCAGTACTTATATTAGGTCGACAATATTATGGATGTCTATTACATGGACCAGGATTGATGTTTAATAATAGTGAAATAAGAGCAGAAGGTGTTCTTTTTGGAGCTTGTCCTCTCGCACCTGGTCAATGCAATGCTGATCATGATGTTTTAATTAGAGAAGTAGTCGATCATTGTCTTAATTATCCATGTATGCATGGTCAATGTATATCAAGACCAGACTCTTATGAATGTCATTGTCCTGCTCGTTATGGAGGCAACAATTGCGATAAAGATTATGGACCACCTTGTGATAAAAATCCATGTAAAAACCGTGGAATGTGTGAAGAAGATGAGAAGGGAAATTTCAAGTGTATTTGCGATCATGAGCACACTGGAAAGTTTTGTGAAATTCATGTTGAATCGCATCCGCTGTGTGACAAAAATCCATGTCTTAATAATGGAACGTGCCGAGTCTTGCCGGGTAGTAATAAATACGAGTGCCTTTGTTTGGATGGATTTACTGGCATGCGTTGCGAAACAAACTTCAATGATTGTGATCCACAACCATGTCAAAATGGTGGTCGATGTATAGATAAAATCAATGGATTTTCATGTGATTGCTCTCAAACTGGTTATACTGGTGATTTATGTCAACGAAATATTGACGAATGCAATAGGAATCCTTGTCAAAATGGTGGCATTTGTTTCGATAATTATGGCTCTTACACTTGTGAATGCCCAAGTGGATTTGGTGGCGATAATTGTGATCAAATTATCAACGAATGTCAATCGACTTGCCTCAATGGCGGCTCTTGTACTGAACAGGAAAAAGGTAAATTCATGTGCACTTGTGTCAATGGTTTTTCGGGTGAATTTTGTGAAATTCAAAACACACAACACTGTAATCCTCCTTGTCCCCACGATTCTGAATGTTTGGATAGTAAATGTATATGTAAAGCGGGGACAACAGGTAATAATAAATTTAGCAATTTTAACCTCACTCACAAGTAGATTTTTTTTTTTCAATTTTTATTGTTGATGATTAAGAAATCAATGTTATTATAAATTTAAGATTTTCTTTGCAAACAATAGTTATGTATTGGCAGCATCTTTATAGAAAATTTGAAATGATTTCTTGATCATGTTGAAAACTAACATTTCTCATTCATTTAATATTTAGTTGTAATTCGATATTAACTCACTCACGTTAATTGCTTCTTACACATATCCATTAAAAGCTTATGCACCTTTTTAATTCAACTATTTTATTTTCAATAAATACAAATAATAGAAGAGCTGTAATAAAGCTCAATAGTAGTTATTAATCATTTGAGCAAACATTTTTTATTCACTATTTTCGGCAAATTATACACACACTTTGAGAATATAGAGATTATGTCATTATTTTGCATTCATTCATTAAATTATATGTAAAATTATTATTTATTATTTTTGAATCGCGTGTAAAATTGTATTCAAAATTGTAGGTGTAGTTGGACAGTGTGTCAAAAAGTCTGCTCGTACAAATGCATGCTCAAGTTTTTGTTTAAATGGTGCTACTTGTATAGGAAAAGAAACAAACGTAACATGCTTGTGTGCATCGGGTTTTAGAGGTTTGATTTTTTATTTATTTATATTATACACACATTTTTTGTCTATCTTATTTTTTGCTGACCGATATTTATATAATGTCAATGAACTTTGTTTTTTGTTGTTATCGTTGACACCTCACATTATTTAAAGTTAGATAATTGAATAACGCATAATATTTGCAGGCACACGATGCGAAACACCAATTGCATTAGCTTTCCAAGGGGAATGTCAGTGCCAGAATGGTGGTTCATGTGTTCCTAACAGCAATGAATGTATTTGCCCAAACGGTTTTGAAGGAAATTCTTGTGAAATCGAATCACGATCAGATTGTGTTGACGGAAATTGTGCTTGTGCAAGCAATCCATGTCCAGCAAATGCAATTTGTTCTCCAAAATCAGGAAGTACATTAGAATACAACTGTGAATGTCAACAAGGCTATGCAGGTGATAATTGTGACGACATCGATGAATGTATAAATAAAGACATTTGCAACCATGGTGTTTGTTTCAATAAAAACGGTTCTTATGAATGCTTCTGTCGACCTGGCTACACTGGTAACAATTGTCAATTTGATTTTGATGAATGCTTGTCAAATCCATGCAAGAATGGAGCAACATGTTATGATAAAATTAACGCATTCGAATGCAAATGTGCACCAGGATATGAAGGAAAGCAATGTGAAACTGATATTGATGAATGTAAATCAAGTCCATGTACTAAAGGATCCACATGTATTGATTTAATTGCCAATTGTGAGTAGAAAAAAATTTCTATTAAATAAACAATAATAAATAGTGTTGAATGAATTACAGATAGTTGTGCTTGTATTGCGGGAATGACAGGCAGAAATTGTGAAATTGACATTGATGATTGTGCTTCGACACCTTGTGAACATGGTGGAAAATGCATTGATCAGTTGGGTGGTTTCAAATGTGATTGTTCAAATACTGGCTATGACGGCGTTGTCTGTCAACAAAACATTAATGAATGTGAATCAAACCCATGCATGAATGGTGCTTCTTGTATCGATAAAATCAATGATTATACTTGCGAATGTTTCCTTGGCTATGAAGGAAAAAATTGCGAAAAGGTAATTAATAAACTCATTTAAAGTTTTATATTAATTAAAAATTAATTTTTTTCGATTTAGGATATAAATGAGTGTGATCCAAATCCATGCCAATATCAAAGTACATGTCTTGAAAGATCCAATCAAACATTATACAGTTTGCATGACAAAACACAATTACCTCAAATATTTAGCCGCAAGTTTGCATACGAAAATGCGAGCGGTCACGAGTGCATTTGTGTGCCCGGTACGAAAGGCCGTAACTGTGAAATAAGTGAGTTCATTCTAATACAACCAATTTTTTTTCTTAACCAATTTCATTACTATTTATATAGATATCAACGAATGTGATAGCAATCCTTGCAGTAAATATGGAACTTGTGTTGATGGAATCGGAATGTATACATGCGAATGTGAGCCAGGTTTTCAGGGTGTCCATTGTGAGGAAGATATTGACGAATGTTTGATGAAACCTTGTCTTTTTGGAACATGCATTGACGGTCGTAATAATTATGAATGTGATTGTGATGAAAAGTATGGTGGAAAGAATTGTTCTGTTGAATTAACTGGTTGTGTCTCATCGCCATGCAAAAATGATGGATCTTGTGTACCTTATTTGAATTTGGAAGACGAAACTGAACATCTTTTTAACTGTACTTGCAAAAATGGATTTTATGGAAGAACATGTGAAATTGTTAGCACTATGTCACTCGTCGATCAAAGTTTAATTACTGTTAAAACAAATCGTGAAGAAGGTTATGATATTCAACTTCGTTTCCGCACAACATTACCAAATGGAGTGTTGGCATTCGGAACAGCTGATAGTGCAAACAGTTACATCTTAGAGCTCGTAAATGGTAGACTTAACTTACATTCGTCATTATTAAACAAATGGGAAGGAGTCTTTATTGGTTCACAACTGAATGATAGTAAATGGCACAAGGTTTTTGTCGCTATTAATTCCTCGCATCTGGTATTATCAGCGAATGATGAACAAACAATTTATCCCATCAATTTCAACTCATACGATAGTACAAATGGCAGTCACGTTAGTTTTCCTGTCACCTATCTTGGCGGTTATGTCAATACACCTTTTTATTTACGACATTTGACAAACCATGTAACACCAACAGCATTTATTGGATGCATGGAAGATGTTGTAATTAATAATCAATGGGTATTGCCAGGAACAACTGGTGATGATGTTGTAAATTTAACAAATATAGAAAAAGGATGTAAGAGAGATGAACAGTGCAATCCAAATCCTTGCCATTCAAAAGGTTTATGTACAGATTTGTGGTATAAATTTTCATGTGAATGCCAACGACCACATCTTGGACCAACATGCAAATATAGCATCATTGCAGCAACTTTTGGTCATGAAAACACAACTAAATCAGCAGTTTTCGTAAATGTCAGTGATTCAGCTAGACGAGCTGTTCGTTCAGTTCTTGATATTTCAATGTTTATAAGAACACGACAACCAACTGGAAAAATCTTTTATCTTGGATCAGATCCAAAACAAATTTATGGTCCGAATGGTGAATTAAGAGAACAAACTTCAATTTCAGCTACACTGTTAAAAGGTGAACTTCTTGTTTCAATGAAATTTAATGGTACACCAGAAAGTTATGCTGTTGGAGGAAAATCTTTAGATAATGGTTTTAATCATCTTATCGAAGTTATCAGGAATGCAACACTTGTGCAAGTAAAAATTAATAATACAGAATACTTTAGAAAAACACTTTCAACAACTGGACAATTGAATGCTCAAGTTCTTTATTTGGGTGCACCCGAGACATCAATTAATCCAGAAGATAATATCATTGATGACAAGGATTATTTCAAAGGAATCATTCAAGATGTTCAATTGTCAAATGGATCGCATGCAATGACTGTTGAACTTTATCCATTAGAAGATGAAGAAGGACTTAATCTGCCTCCGCCATTTGGTGAAGTTCATATAGATAGAGATTCAGTTCTTAGAGGAGAAGTTTCTGACGATCTTTGTAGAAATATGCCATGCGAACATGGTGCGACTTGTCATAATACATGGAATGATTTTGTTTGTGAATGCACAAAAGGCTACAAAGGCAAATACTGCCAAGATATTCAGTTCTGTGAACTGCACAAGTGTCCTGGACATGCATTTTGCAAAAATCTTGATGATGGCTACGATTGTATTACAAATGTGACTTTCAGAGGAACTGAAGACAGTCCATTACAGTATTACTTCGTTTCGCAAGGAACTGATGATTTAGAAAAGACAAAAGCTTATGAGAAAGTAATTGAAATAGCCTATAGAACAAAAATTGGTGGTACTTTATTATATGTTGAAGATGAGCAAGATATGTACTTTGAAATTGCTTCATATAAAGACCAACTTACAGTTCAATGGCGTCTCTCAACTGAACTTGCAAATGTTCATAGATTCACACGAGAAAATTCACTGATTTATGATTGGAATTATTTGTATTTGCGTGTATCTGAGAATAAACTAGAAGCAGGCTGGAAAGGATGGGAAACTCAAGATATTCAACCTCCACTTTCGACGCACATCGATATGAAGGCTTTTGAATACCTCTTTTCTGGAAAATATCCAATTTCTTTGGGAGGCTCAAATCCAACACGTTCAAATGCAATTTTCAAAGGCCTAAATCTCAAAGGTTCAACATTCAAAGGATGCATTGGAGAAACGAGAATTGGTGACCTTTTACTGCCTTTCTTCCCACATTCTGAAATTTATACAGAAAATCTCAAACCACGAGCTCACTATAGTCTAAATTCAAGTAGAGTAGACGAAGGCTGTATTTTATGCTTTGAACAAGATTGTCAAAATGGTGGTGTATGCAAAAATCCTAAAGAAAATTATACTTGCAAAGTAAATTGTTTTATAAATTTAAATCAAATTAAAAATCAATAATTAAATTTTTTTTATAGTGTCCAATTGGTTATGAAAAAGATGATTGTTCACAAAATATCGATGAATGCCTTCAATCAGAATGTACAAATAATTCTACTTGTATTGATGGAATTGGCAATTATACTTGCATGGTAAAAAATTAAAATAAATCTTTTTCTTACAATATTTCATTATATTTTATATTAACAGTGTTTAGTTGGCTACGAAGGAACTTTCTGTGAACATGAAATTGATGAATGTAAATCTCAGCCATGTCATAATGGTGGCAATTGCACTGATCTGATTGCTGACTTCAAATGTGATTGTAGTGAAGAATATGCTGGAAAACAATGTGATGTTCTACGATTAGTGACTTGTGAAAATTCACCTTGCAGATCAGGTTCAACTTGTCAAGATGGACATAGTTAGTTTAAAAAAAAAAATTTAATGAACAACATTTTTTAAAAAAATATATTTAAATTTCAGACATCACGACGGGAAATAATTTTACATGCATATGCAAAGAAGGCTTTGAAGGGGCACTTTGTGACTACGCTTACTGTCTTGTTGAGCCGTGCAAAAATGATGGAAACTGTTATACAGATTCAGAAGTGCCAGAGTGTAAATGCCAACTTGGTTTCATGGGAAAATATTGTGAAATTGATATTGATGATTGTGCCTCAACTCCATGTCAAAATAATGCAACATGCATTGACTTGGTGAACGATTATAAATGCGAATGTGAAGGAACTGGTTTCACAGGAGAAAATTGTGAAAATGACATTGATGAATGTTTGACAGAAAATATTTCATGTGGCGGTTTGGGAACTTGTATTAATACAAAAGGATCTTATAAATGTCAATGTAATGAAGGAATGTGTGGATCAGATTGCAATTTAGTAGATCCTTGTCAAGAAAATGAGTCACCGTGCATGAATGGTGGTAAATGTATTGAAACATGTGTCACATTCCCTGACTATAGGTGTCAATGTGTTGATGGTTATGCTGGCAAAAATTGCACAGAACAAGTAAGAATGCAAAAAACTTCAATTTTTTTACCAAACTTACTGACTTTTAAAAAATTATTTCTTAGGTGCTTTTAGCAACAGGACCAACTGCAGGTGACATTTTAATAATTGTCATTCCAATCGTCGTCAGTTTATTAGCTATCGGTGGAATTGTTCTTGCAGTACTTTTAATGATGGCAAGAAATAAAAGAGCAACGAGAGGAACTTATAGTCCTTCAGCGCAAGAATATTGCAATCCTCGACTTGAAATGGATTCTGTTTTAAAACAACCACCAGAGGAGAGACTTATCTAAAGAATACTTAGTAATTTATCAGTAATTAAAATTATGTGAACTGAATGTGCCTTGTGTGAGATTGATATAAAAATGAATGTCCTTACTCCATCACGTGCGAATGATGTGTTAGTTATTATGTGATATAAAAAAAAGACAGAAAAAGAAAGAAAAATTTCAAATTTGTACTTAATATTTTTTTACGCCTAGCAATAAGACGTATGTAGATGTATGAGCCTTTAATGACTTTTTCTCATGTATAGACTAAAATTTAAATTTTTAATTATACATGTAAAATAAATTACCTTCTATACATGAACAGTCATTTAGACAAAGTATTGAGATTTGTTGATAATTTCAAAAAAACAAAAGCAATGACCGACCGTCCGATATTTTACGATGAAATAAAAGTATGAACAACTAAATCATTCGTTAAGTTAAAGCTAATTAGTTAGAACACATAGAAATTTAATTAAAAATGATTAAAGAAAGAAACCAATTTTAAGAATAATTATGTGGCATTTTTTCGATAATATTGAAATACTTATTATCATAAGAAAAGCTTTATCGAAGATACATAACTGAAAAGAAGATAATAAAATTTATTAAAAAGATCCAAAACAAGTGAATTTCTTTCTTAACTCGTACAATCAAATTTGGTTTTATTTTCATCTAAAAACAGATGTATAGCAACAACAATCGACTGATGTTTGAAATTTGTGCTTGATATCAATTTTCCTAAGTTAATGGACAAGCTCGCGAGCTAAAGCTTTCACAAAATATAGATCATTTAAATGTGATTTTCTTGGACTTAATAAATTAATTTTTATCCGTCTTTCCCACTTATTGTGTGAGTCCGAGTTTTTTCTTGAGTGATTCTGGCATTTCTGGTGGTGGTGGACGAGGCATTGAGAGGGCAACTTTGACACCTAAAAAAATGTTTAAAAAATAAATCAATTGTCATAAATTTTTATTTTTGTTGCACTAATTAAAATTCAAAACTTACCATCATACACGAACCATTGAGCAGCTGTAAGAGTACCAATCATAACAATACGTGGAAGTAAACCTCCCCACAATCCACCCCAGCCGAGTTTCTTTGCGACATCAAATGCTGATGCACCCTTAGCTTGATTCAATTTTGAAACAACGGTATCAGCAGGATGTGAAACGATGGCACAGAAAACACCAGCAATATAACCAGCAGCAAATGTAACAATAAGTTGCTCTCCCTTTGTGCATTCAGCACGTGGCTTAGGTACAACATAGGCATACAACATTTCCAATGTACGTTCAAAGCATGAGAATTTCATCATTGTGTATGGAATTTGACGCATCCAAAGTGGAACAAGACCTTTATAGAAAGCATTAAGTCCCTCTTCGCTGTACATTTTTGGCATAGCCTCTCTCATTGTATTAGCGAATCCAGGTGTTGTTTGAATTTTCACCTTTGCGGCTTCGAATGGTGACAAAGCAATATCAGCGAAAAATTCAGCTGAAGCAGAAGCAGCCAAATAAAGAGTTGTTCTCCATAAGTAAGAATTCTCTTCGCCAATAATATCAGAATAAATAACTTTGAAGACTTCATAGAGACCGAATTTGCACAAGCCTTGTGCTGAGTAACCGAAAAATGTTGGAGCCCATCCTTTTGAAAGACCCTTAACACCATCTTCTTTGAGTGTAACTTTGAAACCATAAAAGACTGATTTGTATTTTGCTGGATCGACTTGAATACGACATTTAACTAAATCCAATGGAACGACCTTATTAGACGAAAGAATTTATTAAATATTTTTGTTCAAAAAAATTAAATTTTTTTTTAAAAATACCATTGTGTGAGTTGTACCGCATGAAATAATGCCACCCAAACCGCAAAGAAGAAAATATTTGCTAGAACCAAATGCACATGAATCTCCAGGAAGGACGACATTTGAAACAGCGGCAGCAGCTGCAATTTCACGGCCAGGTACAAGTGATGTTTCGTATTTGTTATTATCAGCCTTTTCACATTGTGCTGTTGAAGCAAATGGATTGTTTCTGAACTTTTCGAAAAGCATTATTTCGATTTAACTGCAAAAATAATAATTCATTGATCATATAATCTCGCACTTATTCTCTTGACGCAATGCCAAAAGTAAAAATTCTGACTCTGTCTCTGAATGAAAAATATGCGTCATCGTCGACACATGTGATCATCGCCAAGTGGAAAAATTGAAAATGAGATTTTTGAGAGAGAAAATGAGAAAACAAAAAGGTATAAAAAGACTCCTCGTTGCGAAAACAAATGAAAATGTGCTCATTTTTTTTTACTCTTTCTCTCATTTTTTTTCACATTGAGATTGACTTATCTAATTAAAACTAAGAGTTCTATTGAACTACATAATTGCAACCTCGATCGATTTACATGACCTTGATTGATTGGAAACTTCTGAATGGCAATTATTTTTATCACATTTTATTTTATATGATGCTAAAATGCGAGTTCAAAACAATAATTAAAGGATGAAAATTATGTAATAAAAAATTTATGAAAATTGTTTAAAGATTGCATAACCTAACTTATGTCCTTTCATTTTGAAGTGAAAAAATTGATGAAATGACTATTAAAACTTTAAAATTGAAAAAAAATCACGAACCTTTTTCGATTAAAGTTGTTAAAAAGGATTTATTTAAATTAAAAATTTGCACTTTCTCGCGCTCACTTTTCTATGTCGAGTTGCTGTTGCTGCTCGTCGAGTTCAATTAGCACTGAATGTGAAAATCTCATCTCAAAAAATCTTCTTTTCTCACGGATCATTTTCTTCTTCAAACGAAAATAAACTTCACGATTTTTCACGATCGCTAAAATGTTTGATCATTATCATTCAGCACACCCTGTTCAAGAGCACTGTCGTTTTCTTTACAACACGTGTTCATAAATATGCACATTTTTAGAAAGAAATTTTATTTTTACTAAAAGTACATCTATCGATAGTACTACTGCATATGCAACTTAAATTTTATATAATTAAAGAAATAAAATTTTTATTTTAAAAATTACCTCTTATTTATTCACGATAAAAATAAAAATTATTGCAAATAGGACGAATTACTATATTTAAATACATAAATTAAAAATTGAATTGTTCATTGAGAGGAACAAAAAGGTGATAGTGAATAATTTTGCATCGATAATTTAGAAATTTATAAAAATATTTTTTTGCTAGTCTAAAAACTAATGGTACATAACAATTTTTTTTATCATCCTTAAATTTAGTGCATTAATGCTCTTACCATTAAAAAAATCACATTCTAAAATCATATCAAACTTAGATGTTGTTAGTTATGATAGGATCTTCATTAATAAATGATCTCGTTATATTTAGAAAATATGGAAACTCCCAATTGAATTTTCGGCATTTTTGAAGTGGTCGTTTGGTATCACGATCATTAGAATCAAGAATTTTAGAATACAGGTGTAAATTATTATGGAGTAATCTCTGCGGCTTTGTTTTCTCTATACAAATAAAGAACAATTTATTAAATTGATAAAAACAAGAGAGTTGTAAAAACTTACCCGTAAACTCAATATTTTGCATTCGATTCATACTCTTTAATAATCCACTTACATGACTCGTCATTGAATATTCCAAAAGTGCATCTAAAAGCCAGAAACATGCTTTTTCCATATGAGTAGAATCTAAACAATTACTATCTCCATAAGCTGCTATTCTTCCTCCCTTTCTTGAACTTAAAGTTGACACTGTTTGTTGCATTCCCAAAATAACCTCTTTGTGTTTCACTCGAACATTCTTTAAATCAATTTCTGGAAGGTCTTTTTGATGACTACCATTTTGTGGAAGTTTCAAAATTTCAGATCCTTGATCAACTAAATCTCTTTCAATCAAAACTGATTGATTTGCTTTTGGAAATTTAACGATACTTGTACCACTTGCATAATACATGTCATGATGATCGCCCATAGTAAAATATCCTTCTAAAACTTTATCACCAAATTCTATTCCGAATGAATTTAACAATTCATTGAGTGCAGGAACATTACAACCACCAGTATCAGGAACCCACCATTGACGTGTATTTTGATCATAAAATTTCATATGTTTCATTACAGTTGTATTGTACCAGTCAGCAAAAACAATAAGACTCAAATTTTTATTAGTAACATCATCATATAATTTTTCAATTTCTGCATCGAAAAACTCTTCTTCTGGGTCAACAAGCAAAAGAGTTCCATAGTGACTTGCGTTAAAACAAGTAAAAGGTTGACCTAAAACTTCAACATAATAACCAGATGATCTTAAATGTGTGTACATATCTTTGAAATTTGTATGAATATGATCTGAACGCCAATCAAGTGGGTCTTGTTTTACTTTTAAAGAATCTCTTGGTAGATAACCTGGCGGATATCGAAGATTATGATATTGATCCCATAAAATTCTCTTTTGTCTCGGTGGTTTAGGAATAATTCGACATCGAATGGAAAAGTTAACTGTTGAATTTAATTTCTCACTAGGATCATCAGCTGAAGGAGTCTCAATTGTAATTGCAACATGCCCTTGTGCATCACCTTCAAAATATTGTCCGTATTCATTGACAACGATATGCAAACTCATCCATCCAGACCAAGGCCATAAAATTTCTGAATATCCAATTGACACATTTAATAAATTTCCATTTTCATTTTGATATGGATACCATTGAACTTCAGCAACACGACCAGTAACTGATATGCCATTTAAAATAGTAACATTTACAATTATTGGTTGCATTGTGTAATAAATAGGTTGCGAACTGTAGGGAAACATGTAATCGTCGGTCATATCTAAATTAGTTGGAGACAAAGTTATCTTAGGTTGATATTCTGATAAAATTTTAATTGATTTGAGAACATTTAATTTGCCATGGCCTTGTTCAAACATATTATTGTCATTTAATCGTGTTGCACCTTCAATGAGAGCCTGCTTTACCGACGATGGATTAATATAATCCATTTTTTTCAATACACCTGATATGATAAGAGTGACTGCTCCTGCTACGACTGGTGATGCAACGCTTGTTCCCGAAAGTGATCTACAGCCACCTTTTAAATTTGAACCTTTCACTTGAGATCCGTATGTGACAATGTCAGGTTTTAATCGTCCATAGCCTTCTGGTAGTTCCCATGTTGTCATACCGCGTGAGGAAAATTTAGCAATCTTTTCTTCAAAATTCATACCTCCAACACCAATAACATCCATTTGATCACCGGGATTATTTAGAGTTCCATATAATGGTCCATCATTGCCTATTGCTGATACCATTATAACTTTATTTGCTGATAACTCAAGTACTTTATCAACAAATGGACGATCCAAAAAATCAGGACCACCAATGCTCAAATTAATGACATTGATTTTTTTAAGTATTGCATAATTGAATGCATCGAGAAACCAAGAAGTGTAGCTCACTTGATTACTTGTAAATACACGATATATATGAATGTCAGCATCTGGTGCAAATCCTAAACATTCTTTTGAAGAACCGATAATGCCTGTGACAAAAGTTCCATGAGAGATCCCATCACTCAATGATTTTTCATTTGTCCAATTAGTCCTCTCTTTGATTTTCTTAAAATGTGGATGTGATTTACTTAAACCTGTGTCGAAAACAGCAACTTTCACTCCTTTGCCAGTGATGCCGATGCCTTAAATTAAAAGAAAGTTATATTTATTTCATATGATTTCTAAATGCGTAATTTATTTACTCCATAATGCGTCTGCTTTCAAAATTGATGTTATTTGCCTAGGAATTGCTCTTAATAAACGTCGATTAGAGTGAGAATTCACATTATTTTCTATCGGTAACTGTTGCTGCTGCTGTTGACTGGTATCAATTGAAGTTGATGATGATAGACCTCGTCTAAAATTTTGAAATTCAGCCACACAACATTCTCCTTGCTTATTTTTTAAATTGGCAGTTCTCGTATCAAGTTTAAGATGCTTTGAAATATAATTGATAATATCATCTTCATTATCATTCACCTTGTTTGTATCACCATCATTTTCATTATTTGCTACTATTTCTTCTTCTTGTTCATCATCTTTATTTAGAAATTTTAGCGTTCTATGTACTATTCGTTGTGGACTAACACTTTTTATAAGAGGATGTTTAATAAGCAAATCAAGTCCTTTTAGTGGAGTTTTTTCATAGAGATGAATAACGTCAAAGTCACTTGGGTAGTCGCTTGCTGGATTTTGTCTTTCAACAATTGTAAAATTTTTGATCTAAAATAAATTCAATTGGTCTTATCAAAAAAGAATTTGGGGTGCATGACATTTACATTTACCTCGGAATTATTATCAAGAGCTAAAATGATGTATTTCCTTCGTGTTTCTTTCTTATAATAATTATTAAAGTGTATTATGTATTCATGTTCTACAATACTTGATGAAAATTCAACAATTAAACGTTGATCTGTTGCATTCTCGCAGCATTTTAATCCTTCATCTTGAATATCTTTCTCATTTTCCAATGTCGTATTACAATTGAATAAATTAATTATTACGAAGATAAAGAAAATTACGAAATCTTTTCTCTTTTTCATCATTTCGCATTCATTTTCGATTTATTTCAATTTATTTACGACATTCACTTATTCGGCAGCAGCTTATATGATCTATTATTATATTTAATTCATAGAATTTAGCTTAAAAAATCCTTAAATTATTATAAAATATATTCCCCGAATGTTATTATTAATATAAAATGTGAGTTCGATGAGAAATGACTGTCGATGAAATGGCGTAAACTTTATTGCCGACTTTATATCAAATTGTCTGCAGAGAGGAAAAAAATTTTTGTTTTTTATCTCTGAAAATTGTTTAATTCAATTTTTAATTGATATTTGTAATTACAAACGAACAAATTAATCATAAACTATGCCGGTGAGTTGTAATGTTTATTGCATTTTATAATTATCCTTATGAAAAATTAAAGTTTTATATGGGTGTGTATGAATGATTCATAATTTTGTTTTTATCTTAAAAGGCTTATCACTCGCAAATTAAGGACTATGACAGGTCTATAGCTAATATGGCATTACTTCCTTTGAGAACACAATTTAGAGGACCAGCACCAACTGGTGCAAATATTGAGCAAGATGTCATAGATGAAGCAATTTATTACTTTAAAGCCAACATTTTCTTCAGAACATACGAAGTGAAATCAGAAATTGATAGAGTTCTTATCTATGTTACTCTTTACATACCAGAATGTCTCAAAAAGCTGCAAAGATGCGCAAACAAAAATCAAGGAATGCAAGAAATGTATACATTGGCAATAAGCAAATTTGACATTCCAGGGGAGGCTGGATTTCCTCTCAATTCAGTTTATGCAAAACCTTCAACACCAGCAGAGGGTGGTAAGTTTAATATTATTATATTATTACTCTAATTTATCCATTTTTGTTGAAAATTAATTTTTTAGATTTAATGCGTCAATATTTACAACAACTTCGACAAGAGACTGGTAATAGAATTTGTGAAAAAGTGTTCAATACAGAAGATGGAAAGCCAAGTAAATGGTGGATGTGTTTTTCTAAGAAGAAGTTTATGGAAAAGAGTTTGGGTGTGTACTAAAAAAATAAAATCTTTAATTCACAAAGTATTTTAAATCTTTAATCATCATTAATAAAAAACTAAAGTACATTTTCATATTATACATAATTAAACAACAATATGTTCATATAAAATTTTTCGTGCCATATGCTTATTTCCAGATTGCTTATAAATAATGTGTAGATTATAAGCGATTTCTCTTTTCAAATCTAAGATTTCTGGATGTTGTTCAATAAGTGGATGAGTTGATTTAAGAGCCTTCTCATAATAATCTTTTGCCACTGAAACTATTCCCATTTGATGATAAAGTCGACCAGTATTGTACAAAATTTCAGCACTTGCTTCAGGTTCACGAGTTTTACGATACTTTTCCATATATTGTATAGCTTGTAATAAAAGACTTTGTTTTCCATTTGTATACTTTTGATTAGCAATTTGAGAATATAAAATTGCAAGAATCATTGCGACCATAGGAAGTTGAAATTTACGATATATTTCATCGTAATGACTAATTGCATATTTGTAGCTATTTGATAGTAAACAGTAATTTGCAATCATCAAATAAACTAGAGGTGGAATATTAGTCGAATATGGTGTGCATCTATCAAAAAGTCTCAACATAAAACGATGATATCGAGTATCATGTGTTACATAAGCAATTAAATTAAATAGATTCCAAAATCTTGGTCTTTCACGATCACTACTAAGAAATTCACGAATCTTGTTATAACCATAAAACTCTTCCTTATTGAAAAGGCATGCAATAACACCCATAAAATCTATTGTTCTTACATGCAATTGCAAACGACGTGATGACATTCCAGCAAAAGATATTCGTTGTAATTGAACATATTTTTTATGAGACCAGGCTGTTTTTATCAAATCACAGAAAAAGTTCCAATCATCCGAAACTGTTGGTTCATCTGTTTTGCTGAATTCTGGACTATCTACATCATCAATAACTTCTTCTCGATTTTTTCTAAGATTTTTCAATTCATTCAATCGATCACTTGTTTTTGTAAAATTTGAAACAATTTGAACTTCTTGTCGTGATCTATAATGAATGCAATGTCGTAACAACATCATGTATCCATTTTGCAAATATTCATCAATTTTTCCAAGATCTTTAAGTAGCAAACACTTTTCTTTCAGTAATTCTGTAGACATGATTTCCGTTTGCGGATCTTGAGTTAATGCATCTAATGACTCAATCATTCTTCCTTCAAATTTTAACAATGCAGCAAGTGTCAACCGTGCTTCAATATGATGACTCAGTTCAACGACTTTCTTATATGAAACGATAGCTTCAGGATAACGATTGAGAACTCTTAAGCATTCTGCATGTTTCAACCAAACAGCAGCTAATGAAAATGATTTGCTTTTAATGAGTGGATCAAGCAATCTTAATGCGTTCAAATATTCTTCTTTCAAAATTAACGCTTCAGCTATATCGATATAACAATCACCACCTTTCTCAACATCAATGTAATGAAGAGCATTATCAATCAATTGGGTAATGAGATTCATTGCATTCAAATTTATCAAACAAATGCACATTTTCGTACGTAAATCCATAAGCATATCGTTTGGAATATATAGTTCAGAAAAATCTGCAGTTTCTTTCCCTTTCTGCTTAATTTTCACTGTCAATCCAGTATGAGATATTAGAACATCAAGACATTTGAAAAATTGTTTATTGTGCATAAGTAATTCTATCAATGAATGAACGTCTTCAGTTGTAAAATGTTCAGGAACTTTTTTGTATGCTTTGAGCATTGCATCTAGAGATTTTGTTATAAGACCTTCTTCATGATATTTTTGAGCTACCCATTTTGCTTGACTAATGAGAAATTTATGATCCTCTTTGGGAATAAAACCAAGCATACAAAATGTGCAATGAAGAACTACAAAAAAGAAAATGATATGAAATAAAGATAAATAAGATAATACACTCATGTTCATTTACCATGTTTTTCATCTCCTAACATTTTTAGAATTTCCAATCTCTTTATGCGATAACTCAAGTTCTTTGGATCACATCTCGTTGCTTTTGCATAGCAATATGATGCTTGCTTAAAATTATTTCTCTCTAGAAATATTTCGGCAACTTGTACCCATTGAACTGCTGTCGAATTGACGTGAGCCGCAATCATTTGGAGATCAAGATATTTTTGATCATCAACATTTTCGTAAATTTGTGACAAAGTAATGAAAGGTTCAGCAGCCATTGGTTCTTGTCGAATGATTTCTAAACATAATTTCTCTGCCATCTCTCTATCGCCTCGAGCAAAACATAAATTTGCTTGTCCCATTACACCTTGAAGTGCAGGAGGAAGTTGTCGCTTGATTTTCTTTGCATGATGAATTTCAGCCTTTTCTTTTTGTTTTCTGGTTCTTTTTTTAAACTTTCTTATTGTCGAAGTTGATGCATCTGATTCATCACCATCACTATTATCATCATCAAACGACATATCTCCGATTCTATTTGCATAATCACTATACGAAATCTCTCCGCTCATGAATTTTTCCAGAAAAAGTGAATTAAATTTTTCTGGCAATACTGTTTTCTTTCTTGATCTTCTTGTTGCAGGTTTAGATGTCTTTTTCGTTATCTTTTTTTCATCATTTGATATTGATAATTTTGTTTTCTTTGCACTATTTGCATCTTCTTCAGAACTACTATTTGCATAAATTTCACTATCGCCAATAGAATCATCATCATCACTACCAAAAGCAAAAACTTCTTCCTCTTCGTCTTTATTCAATATTGGAATTTCATCAGGCTGAACAAATTCGGCTAATTCTGCTTCTGTCAAAGTATTTTGCTCAACTTCTTCAATTATAATTTTTTTAAATTTTTCTGAAACTAAACATGGATTCATATGAATACTATTAAATCCCAATAATTTATAATGTTCATTATATTCAATAAGAATTATTTTTAATAATTACCTTCTATTTCCTCCATTGTTTTTAAAATAAATAAGAAAAACTTTTATTCACTAAAAATTACTGTTTATGTTTGTTTTTTTTTTGAGTAAGGGAACAAACACTTGCGTAAAAAATCGATGCTGGATTAAAGTCACGCGAAATGTTGTATCATTAATTTCTATTATAGAAAGCAGCAATGAGCCTTCAGTATATGCTATTTATAAAATACTAAAATTTTTAAAAGATTCAGAGTTTTAATTTAAACGATAAAGGAGTTACAAAAAATGTTTTTGTTTACATTTTGATGTTGCAAGCAACATTTTTTATGTTTACAAAAATGCGCGAAAAAAGTGAAACATGAATTTTTTAGTATATAGCGCCCCAGGGGGAAAACAACTTTGACGAAAAACTAAAAAATTACGAAAAAACGAAAAAATAGCGAAAATAACGTAAAATAGCGAAAGAACGAAAGAAATAGCGAAAGAACGAAAAATAGCGAAAAATTAACGAAAAAAAAATTAAATCTGTTTTATCAATTATTATGGCATTTTAGTTTTAATTTAAGATTCACAACAGTTTATGAGTAACATAATAAAGTTTCTTTAGCAGTATAAGCTCTGGAAAAGTAGTAATAAAGAATTTTTTCAAAACTCTTGTTTACAAAAGCATTGACGAAAAACAGCAAAATTCAACGAAAAATTAACGAAAGAAAAATGAAATCAATTTTTTCAATTATTTATCTGTTTTATTTCTAATTTCATACCTAAACAGCTTATAAATAACTTAATGAAGCTCCTTTAGTGGTATAAGCACTGTAAAAATTGTTTTAAAGCATATTTTTAAAATTTTGTTTACAAAAAAATGCTGACGAAAATTAACGAAAATAACGAAAATTAGCGAAAAAAGCGAAAATTAGCGAAAAAATGACGAAATTTTCAAATCGTTCGTCAGAGTTATTTTCCCCCTGTAGCGCCCCTATTTTGAATATTGAATTAAAAAAACGTTAAGTAACAAAATTTTTTTCTCAATCGATATTTTTATTGTACTCATTTCATATTTGGATAAGAATCACATAAATTATTTTGAATTTGTAAATTTTGATATTTTTTCTTTAAATTTTCGTGCATTGAATTTTTTAAATGAATTTTGAGATCAAATGAAGAAAT
Organism: Polypedilum vanderplanki; assembly: GCA_018290095.1. Lineage (NCBI taxonomy): Eukaryota > Metazoa > Arthropoda > Insecta > Diptera > Chironomidae > Polypedilum > Polypedilum vanderplanki. The sequence continues at coordinate 8,617,553 of CM031379.1, read as the reverse complement.
TTCTTCTTCACACAATTTACATTGAATGTCTTGTTTGTTGACTACATGAGTAGCTTTTAAATCTAAATCTTGAATATGTCGATTCATTTCTTTTACAGTATCACAAGATATTTTTTCAAGTTTTTGCAATTGATGATTAGAAAACATTTGTTCTTGTGTTGGATATCCTTCGTCCTTTTTCTTATTCCAATTATCAGTATCGACTTTTGAGTTACTATAGGTGACAGGCAATTGTAAACGTTCTTTTTTGAGAATTTTCAGTAATAAATAGCATGCATTATTACGAGACATATTTTCATTAAAAGTAAGATTTTGTAATATATATGATACTTGCTTACGCAAGTCATTAATCATTTGAAAATCTTCGTTATCAATTTCGACGTTTGTACGAATGAAACAATCTTGTTCACCAAAATATGGCTTTCCCATAAAATCACAGCCAAGTCCAGCCAAGATACTTGTACAACGAGTTTTTTTCTTATCAAAACGGATCTCTGCATAAGCACTAAAAATTAATGATATTAAATTTGCCATTCCTATTAAATGAGGCATTAATGTCAATTGTCTTAAAGTCACATTTCCTTTTTCGTTCTTTGATTTCGATGCTGCGATTAGTACTTTTTGAACCCCATCATAAGGATACTGATCAAACAAAATATTATTAACTGAAGAACTTTCGAGTACAAAATCAGTTTCTTGATTGCGGTAAATTGAAACAAGATTTCGATTTTCTAATGGAGAATATGGACCATCTAATTTGATTACATATTTGAGCAAACTCTTTGAAATTTCAACATCTTTATATTCTCGCAACATATCATACCTCATAAACGACATATTGCTACAATTGTATCGATTGAATGTTGTAACATAAGATTCATTAGAAGTTTTTGCATAACCAAGAGAAACTAGTAATCTACTAGCATACTTCAATTGAACTTTTGGATCAGAATCTCTAATTATAACTTCTACTGAAGCTATTTTGTCATGATGATTGAAAGCGTATAAATCAATTTCAATATTTTGATCTTTTATGAGATCTTTGAAATATTGTGTTGCACTTTGTGACCAACCATATTGTTGAAGAGGAGTAGGTTGAACTTTTGCTAATTTACATTCATAACATAACTGTGGTATTTCAAAAAAATGATTTAATAACTCCATTCGATTTTCTTTGGTATCAGCTGAAGCAGTGTATAAATCGTTAATTGTACACGAAATTATCAAACCAAAATCAATAAGTAATGCTTTATATTTTTGATCATCATCTTGATTAATGATATGCGCTCTCATATACTCGTTTTTGTAACTGACCATTATTTTTTTATTTTTAGGAACTCCATCATTGAATTTGGTAACCATATCTAGATTATCTTTAAGCTTTTCCATGAGCTTTTTGAGCAAATCTTTTCCTTTATTCGGTTGAAAATAAAACTTGCTTGGTGATATGATCTATTATTAGAAAGAAAAAGAGATATCTTGTATATGAAATATATTTAAGCATTATAATATAATACATACATTTGTAATTGAACCACATAAAAAATCCAAAGAATCGTTTTGTTTTGCCAAATCATTTGGATAGATGTTGAATTTGTCTTTAATTTTGAGCTCCCGATCAACAGTAGTTTTTAATGAATATAGCTCTTTGTATGCACTTTCTTCATATTGATCCAATACTTTTATAGTTAAATCTTCACGTCGAAATAATTTTCTCAATTTTACTGCTTTATAAACTTCCAACATCACATCACCTGGCATTTTTATTTTACTTACATTGTTCACAGCACTGTTCAAATCAACGAAAACACGCTTTGAATTTCCATCAAACATTACTGTTGCCGCCGACTGTGTACTAATCACTTCTTTTTCGCATAAAAGATTTAGAATTTGATTTTTGTACAAATATCCATGATTTGTACGATCAAAACTTTTGAAATATACTGTAGAATACATGTTTTTATCGTTCATTATTTTAAAATCTTCTCGTCCTGGAATATTTCCGCCAAACGTAAAAACATTTGGATAAAATGCACCTGCAATAATCATTTTAATAACCATTATCTTTTCATCAGACGATTGAAAACGATAAAAATCATAACTCATTTTAAATTCATGCAAACGTTTGTAAATATCTTCAATTTGTTTTTGCATATCCTTGAGATTTTTTATATCAACCATATGTCGATTGCACCAATCAACTTCAACACCATACGGAATTTTACGATTTTGTTTCGTTTTCCAGTCTTGATATTTTTCATAAACTTTTAGCAATGCAATGCAGTCACTTGTAGGATCATATCGTAATTTGGTTTCATAAGCGCTCATTTGAGTGTGATATCGTGTTGAAATAAATATAGACCTAACACTTAATCCGGCGGCAATTATAACTGCTTCATTGAATACACTAAATACATGTCCGAAAATAATAAGTTTCGATAAACGGATATCAATTGGAAGCTTGTTCATAATTCGTCCAACTAAAGTCATATTACCGTCGATAAAATTAAATTCTCCATTCATATAACGTGATAAAGCAAAATTTGCTTTAAGTGATAAAATTCCTTCAATTATTGCTGATCTTTTAGGTGGATCTAGTGAAATCGCCAATAAATCACAAACCGTTCCCATATCTAATTCTTTTGCTTTTAAAATGACATTTTCTAAAGGCATACGTTTCATTTCAGGTCTTGGTTCATCATCAAGTTGTTGATAATGATGCTCATAAATCATTCTTACAACTTGACCATTTTGAGTGCGACCAGTACGACCAGCTCGTTGAATTAGATTCATTTTTGATGCCCACGAAAGACGTAATTGAGTTAAATTTGTGTCTCGTTCCAGTTCAATGTATTTTGTTAGACAATAATCAATTACGAAACCAACATCCTTTATTGTTACGCTTGACTCTGCTATATTTGTGGCAAGAATAATCTTATTTCTTACTTCTGTGTCATGTAATTCAGGAAAATTTTTCGTGGGTATAGATGAGTGAAGTATTATGATTGAAAAATTTTGGGTATTTAAATTTTTTGAAATATTTCTCAACTCTCTTTCAAAGAAGTCAATTTCATGGATACCAGGTAAGAACACTAAAAAAGTTTTGTTTCCCTTTTGAATTAACAAATCAATTAATTTTGCTCCAATTGTATACATCTGGGGAAGAATAGTTGGATTTTCAATATCAATATAAGTTTCATTTGCTCCTAAATGTGATAGATCGTTTAAATATTGAATTTTCATTTGATATGTACGTTTAACGTCTAAATTGAGAACTGGTACAAGATGAACGATTTTAAAATAATTTGAAATTTTTTCACAGTTGAGTGTAGCTGACATTAAAATGATCTTAACGTCGGGATTGTGAGCGACCATTATTCGTCTTAAAATGGTTAGAACCTATAAAATGAGAATTAAAGTTTTACATTTAAAAGAATAATTATATTCATACCAAATCCATAGAGATGTCTCTCTCATGAATTTCATCAATAATCACATGAGTCCACTCTTTAACAGACTTTTTGTTCACAAGTTTTTGTAAAAATACACCAGTTGTACAATAAAGAATTCTTGTTTCATCACTATCCATTTTCTTATCTAATCCTATTTGGTAACCAACAAGACTGCCAACCTCACATTTACGCTCTAAAGCTACTCTTTCAGCAAGCATTTGTGTAGAAATTCGACGAGGTTGTGTTATAATTCTAAATAATAAAAATTTCAAAAAATCTTCTGTCAGCAATATTTTGAAAATATTTAAATAAACTGTTTACTTACATATTACAGTATAATTTCTTCCGATATGCATTTTCAAGTATATATTGAGGTACTTGTGTGCTTTTTCCAGAGCCAGTGCTCGCTTTTATTATAGAAATCTTCTTATCATTAATAGTCTTTAGAATCTCATCATGCTTGCTTTTTATAGGAAGATCTTGTTTAGGCAAATTAAATTCATATCTTGCATAAATTTGCAAATTTCTTGGCAATTCAAATACTTTAACATCTTTTTCTTCCTCCTCTTCTATGCCTAATGTACATTCTCTTTGTATTTCTTCAACTGGAGTATTGAGAAATTTTGTTAATAAATTATTTTCATGATCACTTGTTGAAGGCTCGAGAATATCACGTTTGTAATCAATTACTTTTTTCTTAATTTCAATAGGTTCTGTTTTAAAATTTGGTTCAGCCTTTCGCTTACGTACTATTTTACCAAGAAAGAATGCATCAATAGAAGCCTCATCATTGTCACTAACCATTTTAAATTAAATTTTTCTTTAATATTGATTCACAAAAATTTAACTCTTTTGATTACTTTTATTTTTTGCTCAATTTTTGAGCAACTTATTCAGCAACAGCAAAAAAACGCCAAAAACAAACCGGAAAATAAAATATAAAATTTTATTGAATTAATCGAGTATAAAAGTAATTTAATAGATCTCATTTGTGTTTTATCTATTAAAATTAATAAAAGAAATTAAAAATGTCGAAAGCTCATCCTCCAGAATTGAAAAAGTAAGTGAAATCGATTTTCATGCTGAAAACGTTTTAAAAACAACAAATTTCATTCTTCTAGATATATGGACAAAAAGTTATCACTCAAATTAAATGGAGGAAGATGTGTACAAGGTATTTTGCGAGGTTTTGATCCATTCATGAATGTTGTAGTTGATGAAGCAAACGAAGTTAGTAAGGACGGAAAAAAGAGCGACATCGGAATGGTTGTCATTAGAGGAAACAGTATAATAATGGTAGAAGCATTAGAGCGGATATAAAATCTCTTTGTCTAAAACCTTGCTGATTTCTAAGAAAATATTTTCATTTAAAAATTAAAGATAAATTTTCTTTTCTAAAAATGAATTTTGAGTTTTTATTCTTTATTTCTTTTCATTTGACTATGAAGTAGAAAACTCCAATCAAAAAGATTCATAAAATCAAATAATTCAATTTATTGAATTTCTGTATTCAAATTCACCTGAAATTCATTCTCAATTTTTATGTGATCACCTGTAGTTTCTGATTCTTCCTTTTCAGTGTTTGCTGATGAAGTAAATTTTTTTACTCTTCTTATATGAGATTTAACATCTAAACCATGAACAATTCTTTTATGATGAGTTAAATGATATCCTTGTATGAAGCCTTCAGAACATATTTCACACTTGAATCTTTCTCCCGTATGTCTTCTAATATGAGCTTTTAGATCATTTCCTTGTGAAAAAGATTTTGAGCAATATGAGCATGAATAAGGTCTTTCTCCTATAAATTTAAATAAGTTTAATGCTTTTTTAACATATTCAAAACTATAAAAATTAAAAACAACCTGTATGAACTCGCATATGAACTAGTAAATTATATGCTCTCTGGAAACCTTTACCACATTGATTACAGAGATGAGTTTTTTCATTTGTATGATATCGTTCATGAACAGTCAAATCTGTAGCTCTAGGGAACCCTTTATCGCAAAAACGACACTTGTAAGGCTTAATGTTGAGATGACGACGCATATGAATAACGAGATAGTCATTTCGAACAAATCGTAGACCACATTCACTGCATAAATATGGTTTTTCATTTTGAGGATCTTTTTTTATAAGGTTTTTCTCTGTACTATGAACTTTCATGTGTGAATTTAGATATTTTTTAGAAGAAAATGTTTTGTTACAGTATGTGCAAATTTCTTTTGATGTAGCCACACTGTTGTGTTTAGCTTCAACATGCTTTCGCAAATGTTCTGCTTTAATAAATCCTTTTTTACATTCAGGTACTTCGCATTGGAAAGGCTTTTCGGAGTGATTACTTAGCATGTGATGATTTAAATGATCAAGACGACTGAATCTTTTTTGACAAATGTTACATTGAATTTGTTTGATGTCCTCATGTGTAAGACTATGTCGTTTCAAATGTGTGGCACGAACAAACGTTCTTCCACATTTTTCACATTTATGTTCATTTTTTGGTGACTTTAAAGCTATTTCGTCTGTGTCCTCATTTCCATTATTGAAAGGATTCTCTTCCTGAAATTCTTCAATTTCTTGTACTTGGTTTATGGTATCTATAATTACATTTTCTTGAAGATCATTCAATTCCTGTTGTTGTTGCTGTAATAATTGTGCATCTTCTTCTTGCTCTTCATTAACAACATCTTCGACTTTTTCATCACGTAATGATTGTGCAATGATCGGATTATTGAGAACAGAAAGTGGATTATTCTGTTCCGTTGATGTCTCTTCAAAAATTACATCAGCAGCATGTAAATTTATACTATCGAAATTTTCATCAAATTGTATAAATTGAGTTTCCGTTTGTGTGCACTTGTCGTTGTCATAATCATCTAGAAAATCAGCAGCTAATATTTGGTTTGATTTTAAAATTTGTCTTTTAAAATCATATGATCTTTTAATAATCTCATGACACTCATTACATATTTTTGTCGGTGGTAGATTTTGTATCGGCGGTATCTAAAAACGAAGATAGTAAATGACATAAAGACATAATCAAACGAAAAAATTAATGTTCTTACAATCTTCCCGAAAGTTTCATTTAATAATTGAAAATAATTTAAATTTGATAACATATCCTCATCAAAGAGTGATATCATAGAGTCTTCGCAAGCACTAAGGCAGGTTCTACACACTTTATCGATAGAAATTTCCTCTAATTTGCTTTCTATTTCCATTTTTCCTAAATTTTTGTGACTAAAAATCTCTATTTACAAAACTATGAAGGGGGTCACTTAATATTATAAAGAGGTTTACTAGATGTTTGTTTCTAGAAATACAGGTAGTTATAGAGAAAAATATAAACTGCATATATGTAGTATAATATGAATTTATTTAACAGAGATATGATTGATAATTATTAAGACAATGTATGCATTTGAATATATTCTTGATTACTTTTTGCCCAATATTTTAAACATTTCTCTATTTTGTTTGTTAATCTTAGCATCAACATTCTCCACTTTGTCACCAATTTCATCAATTAGATCGTTTTGAGACTCAATTTCACCATTAAGATCGATTGCTAAGCCTTTCAAGCGCGACAAACTGTCACACATTTCATCTAAATTGCGATCGAGTTGCTTATTGAAGTTCACATTACCAGGAATTTGTTGCTGTTGTTGAATAGGATCATTACGAAGTCGAGTGGTAGGATGTGATGAATAACGTTCGTCAGCAGAAAGTTGAGGAGATGCTATTGATGAGCTATTGGAGGACGATGGTGATGTTTTAGATGGTTCAAGATCTGATTTTCCAGAGAGGTAATTTTTGAGGCCACCAAACATACTCTTAATCCCATTCAAATGGCGTTGACTAAATTTCAAACTGGTATTAATCGTATCTAACTGATCTCGCGTCTTTTCGAGTTGCTCACGTTGTTTAGCTAATTCGGTTGCTGTCGCAATACCTACTTGTTCAGTTTCTCTAAGCAAACCTATACTTCTTTGTGATGAATTAAGAGTTCGACTTTCAATTTCTTTTCTTTTCTGTTCATACATTTGCCTTTGTTCTAAATATTCATCCTGCTTGCTACTGCTATTATTTACACGAGAATTTTTAAGGAATGTGTCGTCATCAACATCATCGTCGCAAAATAGACTGTTTCCGTTTTGTAAATACTGATGGCCTGACATTGTTAAAACTTGTTATCTACAAATGACATTGAATATTTAAAAAAAATTACGCAAAAAAGAATGAATCATCAATTCAATTTTATAAAAGAATTTTACAAAAATGCTTACCTATTAAATTTTTGATTCAATTTAAACTTGATAATAAATTTACTTTATAAATATTTTCAGATCTGAATTTATCAATTAGGTCTGGTACATGAACTTTTGATAAGAAAGTTTATTTGAATTTTTCACAACTTATTTATCGATTTTTTGTTAAAATTTTTTTGTATTAAGGAAGTATTTTTGATTTATTATCGAATAAAATAGTTAATTTCAATTGATTGCAATCCTTTTAATGATTATTCAAAATTTTTCACAAGAAACAAAAACTTATTGTATTTTCCAACAAGAAAATATTTTTAATGAGCGAATGCAGGGTTTTGTTGTCCCTCTCTCTTTAATTTCTACTTCCAATAAAAATACTTCCACTACAAAAATTTTTTCTCATTTGTTCGCCAATCTTATAAGAAACAAGTCGTAAATCACCTTTTGAGTTTTTATTTTTCTGTGGAATTTTTTGTCTTCTTTATAATGTCCCGAAAAGTTTTAATCTATGGTGGCCGTGGTGCATTAGGATCAAAATTGGTCGAATATTTCAAAGCTAAAAACTTTGTAAGTTAAAAATTTGTCAGAAAAAAATACTTTCTATTAATTTACAGTTATGTCATGCAGGCAACATTTTTGTCATTTTTTTATTGCAAAATAATGCTGTTTCTTAAGCATGACAAAAATTTTCAACATGAGCATGTTTCTTAATCTATTCTAATGTTGTAAAAAACCAGTTTCGATGCCACAACGTTTAGCAAAATTGCTTGAAAAACAAATACCGGTTTTTACTAATTAATTTGATTTTTCTTTTTATATCATATATATGATCTTTAGTGGGTCGGTTCAATCGATTTAGTTGAGAATCCTGAAGCTGATGCCAATATTTTGGTGAAACGGGATGCTGATTTCGTTGAGCAAGAAATACAAGTATTGGAAGCTGTTAAGAATGTTTTGAATGAAGACAAGTTAGAAGCTGTCGTTTGTGTAGCAGGTGGATGGGCAGGTGGAAATGCATCAAAAGACTTGGCAAAAAATACAGACTTAATGATTAAGCAATCAGTATGGAGTTCAATAATTTCTGCATCCGTTGCATCTCATTGCCTTAAAGAAGGTGGAATTTTAACATTGACCGGTGCAAAACCTGTAAGTTTTGAATACCTATTAGTATATTTTAAATGACCTCTAAAAGTAATTATTTAAAATTTCAATTAGGCATTAACAGCAACACCTGGAATGATTGGCTATGGCCTTGCAAAAGCTGCAGTTCATCAACTCACAAAATCACTAGCTGCAAGCGGCTCTGGTCTACCGGAAAATTCATTTGTTGCTTCTATTTTGCCAATAACATTAGATACTCCAATGAACAGAAAATGGATGCCTAATGCAGATTTCAGCACATGGACTCCTTTAGATTTTGTTGCTGAACTCTTTCACAAATGGATCACATCACCTAGTGACCGTCCAAGCAAGAATGGTTCATTGCTGCAACTTGTAACAAAAGATTCAAAAACTGAACTTATTGTTGCAGAATAAATGACCTGTTGCATATTTCATATGCACACATTCCAATAATTTTTAATTGTTTGTAAATGAATCTCTCGCATCGACCATGAAAAAAAGAATTATTGTGCTTAATCAAAATACTCTGAAAGTTATGTGAAATTAAAGATTAAAACAAATTATGAGCAAATGAAATTTTTGTCTTTAACTTGAACTCAACCAAAATGATTGCAGTTAATTTATTTATTCATTTGTTTATTTACATCTACATATAAGAGTGCGGTGCTTTTTTGAGTAAGTATTATCATAGATGTAAGTGCAAAAAACATCAAAAAATTTAAAACACGCATTTAAGCATATTACTCTAATTGCTGTTATACGAGCATATATGAATGTTTAGTTGAATATAATTATTGTTTTTTTAAAAACCAAATTATTTACGAAATGAGAAACAACCCAAAAGTGTGGCAGTTTATGATTTCTTGCTTAGTATTTCTATTTTTTGTTGTCGATCGAAAATGAATTCAAGGTCTCTTTAATTTTTTTTCTTCTTTCAAAGCACCGCCGATTTATTTTTTTTTGTTCTTTACCACCAATCTTTACTTACCTAAAGTAATGTAGTAGTAGTACATAATTTGTAGCTAATTAAACATAAAACAAGATTCAAAGTAGAATCATGCTTATTAAAAATCAATGCATTCACAATGACATTTAAATTTTAATAAAATAATAAAGCTAAACTCAGAACAGATATAATTTTTAAGTTAAATTGTCTTGGCTACAATTGTTCCATATATAATTTTTCATAGGAACTGTATGATTTAGTAAAAATTCAAATAAATTACGCGAAAAGAAGGGAAATAAACTTGAAACACTATAAGTTTAGAAGTGTAATTTATAATGATGAGATGAATTGATCAAGTGTTCAAAAGGGATGTTTAAACGAGTTCAAGTCGTTTCATTTCTTTATATAATTCGCGTCCCATTTGAGCAGGACTTCTAGTAACAATAACACCAGCTTTCTCAAGTGCATTAATTTTGTCTTGAGCACCTCCTTTTCCTCCAGAAATAATAGCACCCGCATGACCCATTCTACGTCCAGGCGGTGCAGAGAGACCAGCAATAAATGACACAACTGGCTTAGCTTTGATACCCTAAAGAAAAAAAATATTATAAATTGTTGTTGAAAATTGTGGAAATGAAATTTCTTACTGAATTATATTCAGTCAAAAAGTCAGCAGCCTTTTCCTCAGCAACACCACCAATTTCACCAATCAAAATGATACCCTTAGTTTCAGGGTCTTTAAGGAAAATATCTAAACAATCGATGAAATCAGTTCCATTGAAAGGATCACCTCCAATTCCGACGCATAACGTTTGTCCTAAACCGACTTCTGTTGTTTGATGCACAGCCTCATAAGTCAAAGTTCCCGAACGCGAGACAACACCAATGACTCCTTTCTTATGAATATGACCAGGCATAATGCCAATTTTACACTAAAAATAAATATATACGCAATCTAAAGAATGTCCTATTGTCATGATAATTTACTATTGTAGTTACTTACAGCTTCTGGAGCAATGATCCCAGGACAATTAGGTCCAACTAATCGTGATTTATCTTGATTCAATAGACGATTCTTAACTTTCACCATGTCGTGTTGAGGAATTCCTTCAGTGATTGCTACAATTAAAGGCATTTCTGCATCAAGAGCTTCCATAATGGCTTTCGCGGCGCCTGGAGGTGGTACATAAATTACAGTTGCTTCCGCTCCAGTCGCTTGTCTGGCTTCAGCAACCTAAAAAATATTCATGTATGATATATTTCATTATATAAATGTATAACATTTACAGTATTAAAAACTGGCAAATCCAAATGAGTGCGGCCTCCTTTGCCTGGGCTGACACCTCCGATAAGTTTTGTTCCATATTCGAGAGCTTGTTGTGAATGGAAAGTGCCCTGTTTTCCGGTAAAGCCTTGACAGATTACTTTTGTATCTTTCGTAAGTCTCAAATTCTTTCTCGTTGCTTCATAACTTGCAAAACGTACGCCGAATTTTCCCAGCTGTAAACCATCTGAATAAAGAAAGGAAAACCAAATGAAGAAAAAGAAAAAGAATTACGTATGAGTAATGCTATTTTTAAAACAATTCTTGTGAACAAAATATGAACCAACGTCACACATCGTGAAAAGAGTTTTGTTTGAAATCGTCCTAAGTGAGTGTTAATAAGTCTGAGATTTTTTTCTTCTTATTTCTCTCTCACATGATGCACTATTATGATACTTTTTTTTATATTGAGATTCTTGATTAAACGACAACGAAGAAGATGTTTATGATGATGCGTATAGTAAACAAAATAAGACTTTGAACTATTTATACTCTCGTGATAAGCGCGAATGAAAACATTTTCATTTTCGTGGAATCTCCTTTGCATCGAAACTCTTTTCAATCTTATCATGTATTAAATAAAAATTCTTGCAATTGATAAATAATCAAATTGTCCTACATATCGACCTCGACCTTAACTTTATTTGTTCCTATTCTTTACTTTGAAAGCATGTGAGGAGAAAGAATTTCTTGTCACAACCCTGCAAGTTCGAGCTATTATTCAATCAAAACTTTTTCAACCACTTTCTCGCGAAAATCCATATTATCGATACTCAATTTACTAACCTTTCACTTTCAACAACATTCTCGATGAAGCCATTATTACTATTGATTTATTATTCGATCGATTTCTAATTAAAACAGGCCGCAACTAAAAATCTTTAGATTTTATAAGAAAGAAAATTTACCGTCGAAATGACAGAAGCTGTCAAAGTTTACTATGAAATGAGTCTTTTCACAAGGGTGGTCCTTGTTAACATTACAAATTTGTATTCAAATAGTGCTACAAAGCTTGTAAAAAGAGAAGGAAAGTTTCAATAATTCAGATCAGTCAAAATAGAAAATAAAATATAATTTTTATCTATTTTTACGTAAATCATGGAGAAAAAGATCAAATTAAAGACATTAAATCCATTCATAAGTTGTAAAATATGCAGAGGATATTTAATTGATGCAACAACCATAGTAGAATGCTTGCATACGTGTAAGTTTTATTAAAAAGAAATACATCCAAGATTTTTGTTTATTATGGTGCTCCATTTTCACTCATGATAGAATATTATTGCCTTTTTTCTATTACTTTTATTACTTTTACTTTAGTTAAAATTTATTAAATTAAAGTCATAAATGAGACACAAATAAAGAATTATTTAAGTGAAATGTGAATTATTTTTATATTCAGAAATTTCAATGAATCATTTAATGAGAATATTTTTTTCTTCTCTAATTTACTATCAAATTTATAGTTTGTAAAAGTTGTTTAGTGAAACATTTGGAAGAATCACCAAACAATGCATGTCCTGATTGCAATTTAGTAATTCATCAAAGTCACCCTCTTCAGTATATAAGTCATGATCGCACAATGCAAGATATCGTTTATAAACTCGTGCCCAATTTACAAGATAGTAAGTAAATCCAATATTTTGTAATATATCTCTCATAGAAATATGTTTTTTGTAGATGAAATAAATCGAGAGCGAGCATTTTATAAAGCAAGAAATCTTCCATGTCCAAAAGACATACCACAAGACAACAAAGACAATGATGATATTGAATCAAAATTGAATGAAGCACACCAAGAATCAGATTACCATCGAATGGACGAACAAGTTAACTTATGTCTAGAATGCAGCTCAAGTAGTAACTTAAAGAATTTAAAGAGACGTTTTATTCGATGCAGTTCACAAGCTACAATCACACAATTGAAAAAATTTGTCGCTAAGAAAGTATTAAATGGAATAGAAAAATATAGAGAGGTAAAACAAAAATTTTCATATCAATGTAAGTGCTGTGTTAATGTTTTTTTTTAATTCCACACAATTTAGATTGATATTTTATGTAATGATGAATTGCTAGGCAAGGATCATACACTTAAATTTGTGTACGTTACTCGTTGGAGATTCAAAGACCCACCACTTAGACTTCAATATAGAACGACAATTTTCGACTAGAAGACATAATTTTTTTATTATAATAAAAATATTTAAGAGAGAGTATCAAACTATAAAGAACACTCTCATTAATCTTTTTAATTCGTAAAAAAGGAAAAAAAATATTCACGCGTAAAATAATTTTAATATAATTATAAGAAATATTTCATATTTCATAAATGATTTTGTTTCTAATCTATCTTTTTTTAGCAATAATAAAGATGGATTATAATAATTGCATTCTATTTTATGTGAATTTTTCAAACAACACTATAGTGATGTTTCTTCTTCTGTACCTAATACACCGTCACTATGAAAACCTGAATCCTCGTTAAACTCTTCATCATCAAAGGTGTTGATTTTCTCTAAGTATTCTTTCATTAAATGTATATTGTCGACAAATATTTCAATTATTGGCTTAATATCATCTATACTTGCACGTGTTAGAAATTCCAACTCGATATTCCACAATTTCTTAATTCCTACGAGGAAACGTGATGTTGCAATGATAGCAGCTGCATTTTTGGATGGATCGTATTGATGAAATTCTATATGATATAGCACTATCATTGATAGTACCCTTATGTGTTTATTAACTTGCTGATTAAGACTTTCAAAAGAATCAAACTTTTCCCTGTGCTTTTTCTCGAGATTATTCATATCGTCTTCAGTTACAGCAATTTTTGAAAATATTTCCAAGAATGTAATAGTCGTCGGCCTAGTGAGTGAAAACTGCAATGACTCGAAAATGATGAACTCAATATTTGCATATAGTTTGGCATATTTTTTATATGCTACTTTCAATTGTTCCTGAGTATATTCTTCCTTTTTCATAAAATTTACGCCAATCTCTTCTTGTAAATCCACAAAACCATGTGATATGAAATCTTTAATTGGAGGAATGTTGTCAACAATTTCATTTGATTTTGCAGCAAGCATAGTTGCAACCAATGTAGTAAGTCTAAGATGTTGAACATTTTCACTCAATAAGTATCGATTCATGTGAATGTCCATATACAGTGTGGCAAGATGAATTGTAGCATTAGAATAATGACGAGTTCTTGCAAACCATTCGATAACATGAATAACATATTCTCGTAAATGTTCTTGAGTTAAATTAAATTTTACTTGATATTTTTGCTCTTCTTGAAATAATGTATTTAATATATCGAATGCGTAATCAGTATATAAGATTTTATCGTATATGAAATTTGGATACGAAAAGCTTGTGATGGTAAAAATATTTGTCATCTTAAAGATTAACTGAAATTAAAATTTTTTTATAAATTTTACATTATTTGCATCTTAATTAACAATATCTATCATAACTACTTACTTTTGAAATTGCTTTAATTATGTTCTTAAAAGTCTTAAGTTTAATTAATATATGATTAAATCTCATTTAATTTTTTTATTCGATGACTTTTTTTGATGTTAAAAAATGTTTGTTTACATTTTTAAGTACAACTTTTTCAAAAAAAAAATGACATAAGGCATTTTAAATTTTTTTTTTCGCACAAGTTGCAGTTCCCTTGCAAAACATTACACTAAAGCATTGAGTGTTTCAAAACAGAAATATTGAAAAAAAAAATAATTTGAAACTTTAATATTAAAATTAATTTACAAAAGAGGAAAAAATGAGTTCAAGCTATTATTTTGCAATTGTAGGACATAATGATAATCCAATCTTTGAGCAGGAATTTATAAATTCGAAGGAAGTCAAAGTAAAGTATATTTTTTATTAGATTTTTTAACATTTAAAAGAATAATTAAATGTTACAGAAAGAAGATCACAGGCATTTAAATCAATTTATCGCTCATGCTGCTTTGGATTTAATTGATGAGCATAAATGGAAAAGTAGCACAACATACCTCAAATGTCTAGATAAATTCAATCAATTTTTTGTGAGTGCTTTTGTCACAGCAAGTCACATCAGATTTGTTATGGTAAAACTTAGTTTCTAATCTAAGCAAGTCAATACATTGATTTAATTCATAATTATAGGTTCATGATACGCAAAATGAAACTGGAATTAAGAATTTCTTCAATGAAATGTATGAGACATATATAAAATTGTCGCTCAATCCTTTTTATCAAATCAATACACCCATAAAATCTGTTCAATTTGAAAAGAAGGCTCAAATTTCTGGAAAGAAATATTTGTGTAATTAAAAAAATCATATTTAATCCATTATTCCATTGTAATATTTAAAATAAATTAAAATTTTTAACTCACACAGTGAATTAATTTAAATTTGTCTCTGTAAAAAATAATTATGTGAAATACTTTCATAATATTTAATCTCTTCATAAATTGCAATGCGAATTTATTTTCTTTATAATGCAACAGAGTAAAATATCTAGCAACAATAATAGGAAAAGCTCGTACAATGAGCTTATATCACATTTCTTTTTAAAAGTATATGATCAATCAACGCATGAATTGCATTGTATTCTTATTAAAATTTTCTTTCTTTAATGATGAGCACCTTCGTAACCAGTATATTCGTATTCAGGGTTTTCTTGATGAACTTCATAACTTTCGGAGGCATGATGATGTGTATCATGGTGTGGATATTCAATTTTGTGACTCTTGAATTCACTGTGATTTTCGATTGCTAAACCGTGTCCCTTTGAGTGTTCAGTTTCGGGATGTACAAGCTTCAATTTATGTTTGTTTGAACCGATTTCAACCGGATGATGAATGTATTTTTGATCTTCTTTCTTAACGTAAACAGGCACAGCATGATAATGAATGAATTTTACTGATTGATGTGATTGTGCGTGTTTATGATCAACATGTGAGTGATGTTCAGTTTCAGAAATATCTCCACTATCTCCTCCATGATGTTCGTGAATAAGACCAGCCATGGTGACAGCAATAAATGTAGAGAAAAGCTGTTGATGAAAAGATTATTATAATTTTCTGTTAATGCATAATTATTGTAAATTACTTACAATGAATTTGAACATTTTCCCTTATTAAGATGAGTGAATAGAGTAAAACAAAAGATACTTTTCTATATGAAACACGTAGCTTGAATGTAGATTGTTAGTTCATATTACTTTAGTTTTATACAAAATGTCCCCTCTTAAGCAAATACATAAAATGTTTAAAATACTTGCACTCTCTCACCCCCATTCAATTTAAATTTTTTCTTTCTCTCTCAATTTAAAAGAAGAAAAAAAAATGTGCAAGTGTAAGTAAGCAGAAAGTATGATTTTTTTGGCATATAATAGCATTAATAATTTCTTTAAAAATCCACAATTTTGCGGTTATTTACAAACGTTACATTATAATAAGTTTAAGCAAGGAAAATGGAAGAAATGCAGTCAATTTCTATTATTATGTGATGTGGCACAACATTAAATAAAATTTCAACCGGCATATATGCAAACATAGCTTTATGTTTCCATTCGATCGCTTTTTTTGTGTGTGGTTTTATGCATTAATTTAATTAAGCATTCACTTTGTTAATCAAAGCGTAAGAAAAACAAATTAATCAATCAAAAAGTTATTACGCACAAATAGAAACTAATTAACATTTCTTTGAAGAGTGACAAAGTATAAATTGTTCATCGATCATTACTTAAAAATAAACAATAAATGATTTTATCTTTTTACATCATATTCATGTATAATGAAATCGAAAGCTAAACTGGATCATGCCTTCTATAAAACAAGTAATAACACTTTTATGCTTTACTATCTCTCTCTCTCTCTTTTTATCTCGAAGTTTGAAAAACGATGTCTTTCTTTCCGAGTGCATCAACATTGAGTTTAATAGTATGCAGTATTATTGAGAAGGAAATTAAAACACAATATATACTCGTATGATGAAATAGCTATGCAATTTAAATGACTTATTTAGAAGATTTCTATTGTGCACTAAGGCAGACACACATTTATGCTTAATAGCGAAAGTAAAATGTAAAAATCGTAATTGTCATGCATCTCTCATTTTCGATCGTTTCTTGTGCCAATCTGGAAAAAACTTGCTTCCTACTTCGATCTGGTTTGAACGATCGCCAATTGATGTCTATTTCTTTTTTCTCTATTTTCCCACACTATCGAGATTGTTGTTGGCATATTAAACTAAAATGAAATGACTCAATAGACATTTTTTAATTCTTTTATCAATTCATTGTTGATGACAAGTTATGATTAATTATTTAGAAAACGATGCCGATGACGGTACACGTGTTGTAGTTCTTTGTTTTTGTTTTAAGTTTTCTCTGATGTAAAAGAGTATGATTCTTATTTTCTTATCAATGGCAAATTGTTTTGATAAGATAAAAACACCTATAAAAGGACTCACTCAAAATTGCGAGCTTTTAGTTTTCAAAAAAGTATATTGAGAATATTTAAAAAAAAAATGGAAAAAAGGTGAAAATTTAATTATTCAGTAATTTAACATAATTTCATTAATACCTAATGTTTCCAGACTTCTTCTTTTGCTTATGCTTTTTGCTTGTTCACTTTATTCAGTGAATTCGCAAGTTGTCGTTATATGCAACTTTGATCATTTATCATCCACTGGAGGTATCGGGTATGGGTGTGATGCGTCCAATATTAGAGTGGAGCGTGAAAATGATAGAGTGGTTGTTATGGGTCAGCACATGCCTAACATGAATAACGGACATGTTGTTAGATTGACAATTCGCGATTCAAACACAGAATTCATCATCACACAACTCTTCACGCAATTTCCAAATTTGCAGCAACTTGAACTGACCAATGCTGGCCTCCGAAGAATTCAACCTAATGCATTTGCAATGGCCAGGAACCTAAGAACACTTGTTATTCAAAATAACAACATTCCCCAAATTCAAGCAAATGCTTTCAGTCATCTTATTGTTCTCGACACACTTGTTATTCGTGCTAATAATATCATCAATCTAGATCAAAATGCTTTTGCTGGTCTTTCTAGTTTAAGAAATTTGTTCCTCACCAACGAAGCAATTCGAGCAATTCATGTTAACACACTGAGACACTTGGTCAACTTGCAGATGCTTTCACTCGCCGAAAACCAAATCGATCGCCTCGATGCACAAATTTTCATGAACAATAGGCAATTACACTCTGTATTCTTGGAAAACAATCAAATCAACGCAATACACCCACAATTTGTACACAATCTTAATAGTATTCAAGTTCTTTCACTCAGCTCTAATCGTTGCATTAATCAAACTTTTATAACACGCATTTTTACGCTTCAAAACATCAATCAAGCATTGAACCGTTGCACTACAAATTGGCGTTAAAAAGTCTACAAAGGTTTAATGATGCCATAATAATCTTAACAACCGCTAAAAATATTATAACTCTATCATTACTAACTATTCTCTACTTAATTATACATGTATAGTGTGTATATGTTAAAGACATTTCTTTTAAAACTGTCGTCATCACAAATACAAACTTATCTGCAATAAAGAAAGCCGCTTTTATCTACCTATAATGTTAACTTATGCAATCGATCACAACTGCATTTTTTTCTTACAAGAAAATACATAATATCGTATAATTTGCACATTAAAGAAAATCAATGAACATGAACTTGACATTTAATGTGTGCTACTGAAAAGAGTAAACTCTAATTTTTTTTAAAAAATTAATATATTCAGACGATTCATCTAAAAAAAGTAATAACTGAAAATGCAACAATAAAAAAAGATGCAATGCTTTCGTGAGCATATATGTTGTATCTTTCTCTTTTTTTTGCTTTTAGTAATTGGCAACAAAAAAAGCATTATCGTTTTCTTATTCATTATGACATAAATAATTTAGAATAATTTTAATAAATAACTTAATTAAAATTCGCTTGAACAGTTCAATTGTGTCTTGCTATAAAAACAGGATTCTGTTTCATTGGCGGTGGTTTCATATCTCGGGCTGGTTCTCTTAGTCGAGGTGCGAGATTTTTACGATCGTCTCGTGCTTGCTTATTTCTTATCATTGGACGAAGAACAAAGACATTTTGACTTTGTGCTGGTTGAATTTCTGTTCGTTGTTTCTTATTAACTTGACTCCAATTGCTATAATCTTGAATATTTATCGTATTTTTCACATTTCTCTGTTTATTATTACCTTTCATTTTATTGAAATTCACAAGTGTTCCAACAAGAGGAAATTGTGCTTGCTTATTGCCATTATTGTTATTGTTTTTATTTGAATTATTCTTTTTCTGTTTTTGTGATGTATTTTCATTCTTTTGTGATTGATGTTGCTGCTGTTGTTGTCCATAGACTTGATAGATTGGATTATTTGAAGTGAATGAGCCTAAAGGTGAGAAACCTTTCCAACTGTTTGTAACCTTTTGCGATGAGCTTTCATCTAAATCTTTTAATTGATCATTTACTTCTGCTTGCGCAATACCGCCAAGCATGTATCTATAAGAAATAAAAATTTATTTACAAAATGTTTAAATGAAAAATAAAATTTCTTACTTAAGAGTATTTAAATCAATATTATAGGGGTTAGCAACTGGTATGCCATTGATTATTTGAATTGGGGCATCAATTGTATCATCAACTTTATTTTCATCATCGTCATCATCTACGTTTTGAGAATGTTGTGACACAATTCTTGGTAATTTACTTGCATCGTAATTCATTGTAGAGAATGTGTTTTGATTCTGATGATTTTGATTGCTGACTAATTTTGTCTGATATTTGTTCGGCAGAACAAAATTCTTGTACAAATTGACATTTGTATTATCATTATCACCGTCATCATTCACTTTTTGTTTTTGATTGTGCCCCAAATTGTTTATGTCATGATATGTTTGTTGTGAAAAGTGTAATTTTTGCTTATTTCCACCATTAATAGCGCCACCATTGCTTGTCATAACATTTGATTGATCAAATTCTTCGACATTCTTTAAAGCAGCTGAATGATCGAAATGAGTCACATGTTGATATGTTTGACCCACATCAATGGCCGAAAGGTCAAAAGGTTTCACTTTATGTTTTTTCACTGTCAAGTCAATTTGAGGTGACTCTTGCATATCTTCAATTGCCTCTTTCAAACGATCTGCTGTATAGACATTTTTCGGTAGCTTCAATGTGTTCAACGGTTTGTATTGTTGTGGCGATAGCGTGTTTTTATATGAAGCAGTACTACTTACAATAGGTAATGAAGCTTTTGTTGGTCGAAAAACTGACTGATGATTGTCTGTCTGAGTTTCTTGATATTTAGTAATTTTAGCTTTTGGTGTACTACTCGATGAAGAAGTATCTTTTGTTACATGAATGTTCTTCATATATTGAACAACAGCCTGCTTGATATGTCTCAAATAATCATCTTTTGTAAATTCAATAGGACGACCACCACGAACATTTGGATCAACAATTCTTACATTATCACTATTTACAACATCACTATCGAATTCTGAATCAAACTCTGAATCAAAATTCTGAAAATCATTGTCATAATCATCATCTAGATCATCTTGCTGGTGCTGCTGCTGATTGTGTTGTTGTTGATGATGCTGATGGAAAACAATTTGTTCTTGTTCTGGTCGAACTTTTTTCTTTAATTTTTTTTCTTTTTGATTATCACTATTGTCTCGATGTTTTTCACGTTCTTCATCATCGACAGAATAAAGAACGATGTATTGTTGATTTTTGGATGCTTCTGAAGTTAAATCTTGTTCATTATCAACCATTGGTGGTGGAACTTCATGATCTTGAATATTGACAGGAATAATAGAACTAGATTGATAACGAGGCTCCATTGAAGGCGTTATTGCAAAGACCATATTTTTCTTTGATGCACGTTGTTTGTCATCAATAACTTCTTCCTCTTCAGCTAAATGATCGTCCATTTTATCATCGCCATGTGACAGACTTTTTGCTGCATCTTGCTCAGTAAAGTATTGATAATTGTAATTTTTATGAAAATCATTGTAGAAATTCATATCAACTTGTGTTGACTTGTTCAATTCTTTATAATATTCAGGAGTTTTTGCGGTATCGATGTTACTGGTTGGTGTATAAAACATTTCACTTTCTCGGGTAGTTTTATTTGATTCAAAACTTCCAAAACCACCATTATTATTATTACCATAATACTCTTGCGGATCAACATATTTGTAAACAATTGTTTCTTTCACAGTCGGTTGCTTTTGATGTTCATAATTTTCCGTGTGTGTATATTGAACTTTTGGTTTAATGACCACTGTCCGTTCGTTACTTCCATCTGAATATAAATCACTCGATGATGATGATATAGTGGGTGTTACTTGTGTAGATGGCTTAATGTAAAAATCATTGTTTTGTGTCGTTGATGATATTGGTGACACAGTTGAATATGCATACAATTCTGGAGCACGCGTGGTGGTCGAATAATGTGCTGCCATTGTCGATGATGTCACTGATGGTGGCAATGAAAATTTTTTGACTTCTGAAAATGGCAATTCTGTTGATGGTCGACGAATTTTAGGACGTATTGTTGTTAATGGTGAAAGTGTTGATGAGGGCAGATAATGGAGGTTCTTTTTTGTAGGTTTTAAAATTTTAACTGGTGTTACTGTTGATGGACTAATGGTCGAATGAGTTTTGATATTTTTTGGACTTTCATAAGTTGAGAAAAAACTTTCATGTGGTGCTGCACTACCATTTAAATCATATTCATTTGGCCTTTGAAGTACCGGTGGATATTGATAGGCATCCGTTGATGTATGTTCAAGACTATTTTTATTCTTATTAGAAATATAACTAAAACTTGATGAAGGAGCTCTTATTGTAGGAGATGTCAATTGCACTTGATTACTTTGTTTTTGTTCATTAACTGTCGATTCTTCTGGATAATAATAATGATAAGTTAATTCATCACCATTTTTACTGACTTCTTTTCTAACAAAAGTATCAGTTAAAGAACTTTGAGGTTGATAAAATTGATCAATAATTGGTGATGTTGAAGCTTTTGCTGGTGTTTTAGCATTAATTCTTTTACTTTCAGGAAAATAATAATTATAGTCCGCATAATCGTCCTTTAATTTTTGCTTTTGTTTTTGTGTAGTTGATTTTTTAGTCTCTGTTCTATTTATATAAGTATATTGAAGACCAGATGATGGTGGATAATTTTCTTTTGTGACCTTTGGTGGTGCACTATAAATTTCTGGTGTAACATATTGAACTTTTTGTTCAGTTGAAAGTGTTGTTTTCTTTGGTTTAATTCCTGAAATTTCAAAGTTTAATAAAAATTATTTCATTTAATTTGAAATTAAAAACCTGTATAAAAATTGGCTGGATAATTTTCAGGTGCTTCTGCAAAAGCTTGAGAAGGTGATGCATAATTAACTGAATCTAGTGCAATTTGATCGACATAATTTCCATCACTGTCTTGTGCTGATGTATCAATGATTGGTCTTCGTCGTTTTTGTTCACTACGTGCTGTTACAAAATTTGCCTAAGAAAAATTTCACACATTAATTTTAGATAAATTTTTTTCCACTAATAAAAAATTTTCAGGAAAAAATTTAGAGCATGAAGAGTGAATTTTTTTTCTGATTAAAAACATTTTTTTTCTTAATTAAAATTTCTATTTTCAATGCGAATTCTTGGTATTCAGTTGTATTTTGGCTACTTTCAAATCTATTAAATGATGCATTTCACATGAATACACTTTTTAATTATCTAGGATGCACGCAATTTATCTTAAGTTTGCACTTTCCATTTTTTTACTTTTTTAAATTTTTTTCCTTCCACTTTGCATGCTTTTTTCTCTAAACTTTTCCTTAAAATTTTAGAAATTTCTTTTAACCACTTACGACAAAAACCACGACACACAGATAGAAAATTAATTTAATTTTCATCTTAACACGCCGATAATTCACGAACAATTGAAACGAATTTTTAGTCTTACAAAACTTTATATAGATAATGGTAGTGAGCAATAGTGGAGATATCAGTAAGAGATGAAATCAGTAAGCAAGCAGTAAATCACAACAATACCCAATCCTCAAACTACTCTGTACTAATGCATTTTTGAATCATCGATGCATATCGGATACGAGTATTTTTATACGCGCGAGAAAATTTCCGAATACCTGTGAATATCGTTCATCATTTCTAATCGATTACTTACTTACGTTAGCAAATAATTTACTATTTAGGATGAAAAATTTTGCAAAGTACCAGTGAAAATGAAAATTTAAAAATTTTCTCTTTTTCTACAAATGATACATGCATATTGAAAAATTACCTAATTATTAAGCTCTTATCCTTAACTTGGATTATTGATATAAAAGATCAAATTCATTTCTATACAATGAAGAAATTTCTATAGAAAATGAAATGACAATGAAATTAAAGTGACAAAAGTTGTTTTATTCGAATAATTTGAATAGGTTTTTATAACATAAAATAATCAATTAAATTCTTCTTAAAGAGTCAAAAAATGAATGAAAATCATTAAATTCGATAAAAAAAACATAAAGTCTTTATTGCACATGCATGAGAAAAGTAGAATGAGTTAAAGACAAATAGATTATCAAAAAAACAATAAACAAAACAATCTCACATAAATATGGCGATAATCGAATAAAGTAAAATAAATGAATGAATAAATCTGTTTATGATGATGACTTTTTATCTAATTTTTCTGAAATCTTTTCTAATTTCGTTGAACCTCGACTTCTTTTCGATTTATCCATAATTCTTTTAGCTTTCTCGAATTGTTCCTTTGAAAATGGTGCCATTCTTTTTGGATTGTGTCGTTCATGTAATTCTTCAGGTGTTGGTGCTAAAGTGGGTCCTGCAATGTGATAATTAAATGGTGCTTTTGTTCTTTCCGTTACATGTACAATATGATCAGCATGAGCATTATCTGAATGCGACTCATCTTGATTTTCATAAACAGGCTGATGTGTCACTGCATATTCTTGATGTGTTATGTGAGCATTGACATTTTCATGGTGTTGCTGGTCGCTTTCATCTGAATTATGACTATAATGATCTGGTGTATCTGCTACAACAATTGGCTCCGCTTGATGATATGTTATACTCGGCTGTGGATGATTTTGAACGCGAGTCTTTTTCTTTTTAAAAATCACATGTGTATGTTTGTCACTTGGATAATTTTCAGAAGTTTGCAAAGGTTCATTATGATGTTCATCGGCAGCAGCTGAAGTCGAATAAGCAGGAGTTACATAAGTGACAAATGTCGTTGTTTGATGATGATGTTGTGGTTGTTGAACTTGTGTATTGTGATAAGCGGGTTGTGGATAATTTTGAAAGTGTGTCTTTTGTGGTTGCTGCTGCTGCTGTTGATGATGGATTTGATGATGAGGATGATGAATTTGTGGTTGACGATAGTAACTTTGTTCTCCAACTGGAATATGCATAAATGTTGCTTCATGTCGAATTGGTTGATGATGATAGACTTGATGACGATATGCATGTGCTTGCTGTTGTTGTTGGTAATAAGCATGTGGATGATGCTGATGATACATGGGAGCGAGAGCAATCATTGGAACATAAGCTACTTGATGTTCTTGAGCTGGTGGTCCATAATGAGCCATTTGTGTTTGCTGTTGATGATGGTGTGGCACTTGTTGCTGTTTTGTCCCAAGTCCATGACGTTCTTGCTCTTCTAAAACTTTTAAAAATTGAGCAGCCCTAAGTTCTAAATATTGTTGAAGCAACGCTTGCAAATGAAGTGCATATTTAGCCGGACCAGGGACTCGAAGAACAATTACAGGGACAGGATCTTCATAAACTTGCTGTTGTCGATAATTTTGTTGACTTTCAGCTGGTTGAAATTGGAAATTTTCTCCTTTAATTTCATAACTATGCGATTGTTGAACTTCAATATCTGTAGCTTTCTCATTGCCATAGCCTTTCTCAGCCAAAACATCACGTGGAGTAAATTTGTGCATATAAATTGGCCGTGAAAAGTAAAATCCATTTTGATGCATGTTTTGCTGATATGAGTATCTAGAAAAGCAACAGAAAATTTAAAAATAATTGCTCTAATGATTTAAGTGATTTATTACCCAAGCGAGTCATCGATCGTTCTCTTTTGATTTTTATTTACTGGTTTTGTTGAATTTTCACGCTCAAATTTGATTTTGAGTTTATCACCATGCTCTTTAAATTGTTTGTCAATTTGTTTGATAAATTCTGCATCTTCTGGTGCCAAATGCTGTTGAAATTCATCGAGTACTGATTTTGTATTTTTGATAGGCTTCAGGTTCAACGGTTTTTTAATGATTTTTTCTTGTTTCGCAACGGCCGCTATTTTGTTTACAAGTAATATCACAAGAAGAGTCTGTAAGATGAAAAACGATGATAATCAATTAACAAAACTAAGTTGAGGAAAAATTATGCAAAATAACAACGACTGCAGTAGCAACAATAATGATGAAGAAGAGCAATTGAGTTAGGTTCCACAATAATAATGATGGTCTACAACACCTAATTTCTTCCTCTATCTTTTTTCTCTTGCAAACGAAAAAAATACGCTCATTTATTTCATTTCATTGTTCACAGTGCGACGACTTCCCATAATGACGATAATAATAATTCATTTATGAAATATAAAGCGAGAAAGCGGAAGCTTGTCTTTTTCCATCATTTGACTTCGACAAAATTTTATAATGACCACCATCATAGAAAAGGTGCAATGCCGAGCGTCGATCTCTTTTCACTCGCCCATTTGCTCTAAGCGTTTAAAAATATTTGTAATTTTTCGTATTCATTCTTCATCTCTTAATTAAGACACCTTTTTTTTTCACTCTCTTGCTCACTATCTAATTACTATTATTCCATTAATTCAATAATTAGAATGTATATACATGATGGATAATTAAGATGTAAAATGAACGAGTTTCATCAATCATGTAGCGTTTGATGGCATTTAATGAGGCAAAATTTTAAAATTATGCAATAGTTTATGATTTTGGCGCCTAAGTAACTTTTATTTAATTTCCTCTGCGTGTCAAACAGATACGAAATACGAAAAAAGATGTTTTATACGAGATTTTCTTCTTAAAACAACTGCAGCTTTGTCGCTTTCATAGAAAAAAAGAAGAAAATCAGGCGCTTATTATGCAATAGCATTAAAATAATTTCCGGTCATAAACAGCGTTACAATCGTAATAAAAACGAATTGCAATGCATTAAAGTGCGATGAGTGCATCTTCACTAATTGGTCGAGTTTTTTTCTTGTTTGCATGTCGATTGTCATTACTGTTTCTTGCTTGTTACATAGTGTGAAATATACAATTTAATGCAATAATATAATTACACATAATTATAATATTGAAAAATTGCAGCGGCTCTTTTGGCTCGTCTTGTTAACGAAAATGAAGACTTTGATTGAGTGTTCTTTGTTCCTTTCAACTGCAATTTATTTTTCTCTTTTGCTTCTTTCTTACGAACAATCCAACTTCAGTGAATTTAACAATGAACCTACTATTATTATTATTTTTAGTAAATCATTCCAAGTCAATCATATCCCGTGTAACCAAAAATACGTTATAACATGCCTTTGGTATGCCGCGGCATGCTAGCGGCATGTTGTAACGTATTTTTGGTTACACGGGTATGACATGACTGACAGTAAATTTTTGTGTTATGAAATAAAATAAATGAGAAAAATTGATTTGTAGCCATTTTAAAACTATGAATTTTTATCTTGCACCTTTGCTATAAAAAGAACAAAATTTAATAATTCTTTATTAACTTTCTTAAAGAAAAAACATGGTAAATTACCCATAAAAATAGTCATTATTTATTTATTATATTTTGACAAGCGATTAGTATTATTACAACATACCAAAACAAATTCGATACTCATGAACCGAAAACAATTTTGTTTAATATGAATTCTCTCATTTCATCTTGATTTCTTTAATAAAAATTATCTTCATACTACTGTGTGTTTGCATAATTTCTTCTTCACGTAAAAAAGAAAGAAAGAAATGAAATAAGCTCACTTGGAAAGTGAGAAGGCAAAGAGTTTCATTATTATTTTTCGGCAATTTAACGGAAAAGAAGCGCCAATGAAAGTGAATATCTTCCAACGAATAACAATTTTCTCATTTTATGGATTTATTACATTCAAAGCGCGTTATTGTTTTCATTTTACTCTAATGAATGCCCCTCATCGTTTGATGTGCAAAAGATTGGATTGATGTTAAAAAAATCGATTTTTAATCTCTTTTACATTGAAACTTAGAGATTATGTTTTCATTGAAACTGATGAGCTCTTTGAAATCGACAGGTTGATAAGTCCATTGAATGAAAAATTGCATAGCACTGCTAAATGTATATGATAAACTTGAAAACCTTTAATATGTGCTGATCTCTAAGGCTGAATGTTGTAAAACTTTTATTGTTGGCCTTCTTTAATCTTTCACTCACTTTTCATCACGATATTTCTTTTTTGCACTATTACGCAGTGCTAAAATTTTCTTTACTTTATTTTGTTGTTTTTCATCGCACATTTTAATACCATTCGTGCTTTTAGCATGTTGCTCTCTTTTGCTTTTGCAATGAGCAATTTTGTCTTTTCAATTTTTTGTCTTGTCGTCGGGAAAAGAGCACTTTGCATGCAAAGTTACGCAAGTATGAAAATTATAATTTTTAGTGTGTATGCTGTTACTCTCACTTAATCGTACGCATGGCATGCAGATAATAGAAGACGGTAGCAATTATTAGCCTTTCTTAATTTCAAACTACATATTTGTTAACGAAAATCGATTACATGACAAAATGGATGAAATGGCATACAATATACAATCGATCAATCGCACCGACTCATTTCTATTTCAACTGATATTGCTGCCTAATTAATATCTCTTCACATTGACTAGTGAACTTTTATTTCGATGAAGAGATTTACGACGATATCTCTCACTCTTTTGAATTAAAATTGGTGAATGGTAAATCGAGAATCTCGCGTGTGCCTTTTTATTAATTCGAAAGCATATGATTGCTTATTGTCTTACATACTTTCAATGTCATTACATCAAATTCAATTGCCTAGAGTGCTAAAGTGGATCTCACGATCAAGCAGCACGGGAAAGACATGAAAATAAAAGAGATCTCTCGAACGGTAGTAATTATGTGAGATTTACATTAATTAAAGACAACATTTTTTATTACATTATGTTACACTATAAAAGAAGTGTCAAAATTACTTTTTTAGACATCACTCTATTTTTATGACACCCATTGCGATCTTTTTTGCGCGTGAAGTGCATATATGTATGTAAGTAGTACATACTCTACTCATGACATGAAATTCACGAACAATTTAGATTGAGATCGAGTAGTATACCACGCACGTTGGTGGTACGTGTTTAAGATGATGATGAATGAATGCAGACATTGTATGATAATTTTTCTTCTCTCACTCGTGCTTTTTACAGCAATGACCATCAATAATAATGTGAATGTTTGTAAATTAAATAATATATAGCACATTGTTGACTTAGGCAAGTCCGATTATTTTTACTATGTTGCGCTAAGTTACATTTCCTTGATCTATCAAAACTTAATTAACAAACAGTCAGTTAACAAGCAAACGAGTGAGAGAGTGACTAAATCCAATGATTAATGGAAGCAGCGCTTTGCGCAAGAAGAAATCAATTTTTTTCTTGCTATTTTATTGATGTGATGAAATTTAGCTCACTAAATTCGAGTCGATCAGTGTTCAATCACATCAAAATGCTTTTAATTTGAATATTTTATGGTAAATGACATTAAATGTGACCACATTAAGATTGTAGTTTTTTATGAACACACACAGTGTTAAATTTGTTATTTTTATCTTAATTTTTAAAATTTAAATTGACATTGAAATGCAATAAATTTGAATATCACAAATCAAATCACTTATTTTTTAGCTTTGCACATTTATTTATAAAAATTTCCCTAATGATATGCAGATTGACTACCACATAAAAATTCAAAATATATAATTTACGACATACCGTGGAAATTAGCCACCTCATGATGATTGCCAATTTTATGCTCACTCTCTTATCTTAATCGACTATCGAAAGTCACACTAATTTAACAATAATTTTTTCTCTGTTCTTCTGATCTAATCTCGCGTGCTTAGAGTTTGTCGGCGAACTGAATAAAATATGCTAACTTTATTTCACTACCTTCCGTCGATTGTTTTTAACTTGAGAAAAAAACACAAACACTTGGTATATCTTATTTTAGTAACGACAAGAAAAATGCATGGAATGCGATTTAGACACTGAATAAAATATATTTTTTTTATGCGAGCAATCTGTTTGCGATGCTTTCCGTACGACGGCACAAACGAAATTGAAATTCGAGTTGTGACTTATGATCATCTCTTCTTCGAGAGTCGCTTGCAAATCTCCCGTTGTGTACTGCTTTGCCTTTCGGTTTTTTCGGTGCATGGTGTGGGAAAAATTGAACGTGAGACAGAGCGAAAAAGACGAAAGAAAGAAAGATTTTTTTGTGAATGGATATTTGGTAGTGTGTTGATGTTATTGTAGTCGATTGTCAGCGAAGACCCTTCTGTTTGTAGTAGCCAATGGATTGTATGTACTCTTCAAAAATGTAAAGATAGCACTTAATCGGCACTTAAAGAAACAAACAAAAGGGCTTTGCTACATTTGACATCGCTTGATGCTACTTTTGCTCTATAATGACCCCGACTTTAGTGGAGAATGCTAAAAGTAAAAGTTCTCAAGGATGATCGATTTTTCATCATTACGCTCGCGGCTAAAAAAGTCTATACTTATATCTTACTTAACTTTTTATTAAATCTAAATTGATGACATTTCTAATTTTTAGCTTAGATATATCAAAATGATTTCATTTATCTGTTAATCATTGTTTAACTTTCCATGGTATTTAAATTTTATGCTAATTATACGCTCATTGGTCAATTTCAGTCTTTACGAACACCAACAAAAAATATCTAAAAATGTTTCGCATGTCAAATTCTCAAAGGCCAATCGCTACTGATGAGAGCAAAAATGGAAAATTTATTTGATGTCAATTAATTACATTATAGAGTTCATTAGGTATTCATAAGAAGCTAATTAAATTGTTTTCTTTGTGTACCGCACATACTATACATTATGTAATGTCGCTCTTTTATTAGACTCACAATTTAAGTACAATGTGAATTCATTCAAACTTTTCCGC
The DNA here is from genome assembly GCA_018290095.1 of Polypedilum vanderplanki. Taxonomy (NCBI): domain Eukaryota; kingdom Metazoa; phylum Arthropoda; class Insecta; order Diptera; family Chironomidae; genus Polypedilum; species Polypedilum vanderplanki. The sequence goes on along the minus strand of CM031379.1, from coordinate 8,587,145 downwards.
AATTCTATAATGATCACACTTGTGAATGTGATGTTTTTGCTGACTCAAGTAAATGTTCATTTAAAAGTAAGCAATTCAAAAAATTTCACGCTGGAAGTACAAAAGAGAGTAAAAGTTTCTTGCTGCCAAAAAAACTATCAAAAAAGTAAATGTACAAAGCTTGTGGCTCAATTAAAATTTCCTTATGCAAAAAAAATTAAGTATATATAAAAAATCAAGTGAAATTACAATGAATTAGCTAAGAGAGAGAAAGATAGTAATTCACTATTGTGTTAAGAGTATAAAGAGCAAATTATCGTAAAAAAGTTATTGAATTAATTTTTCTTTCTCTACATATAATCTCAATCTATCAAGAAAGTGAACGTATTTTAATATGCTTGAAACTAACTCTTTTTTCTGAACAATATCCATTATGACAATAAAATTTCAATCATTTTTGACAAGACACCTTAAGTTATTGAATGAAATTTTAATTTTTATTTATTATAATGTAATGAAGAACTATTGCAATAAAAAAATTTGTTCTTGATTTTGAAAATGTAGAAATCCATGTAAATTATTATTGATTTAAAAAGAAATTTAAAAAATTTAAGTTCTTTTGTGCTCAGCACTCAATGTTTTAATGCTCAGCACTATAAATGTGTTTAAAATTTAAAACATATCCGTTTTTAGATGGTTGAACAATAATTTTAAGGTTCGGACTTGCATCTAAATTTTACTTGATTTGCTGATATTTTTTGTCAAGTTGACTTACAAAAAAATGCCTTTAATTTATTCAGATTGAATTTAATTTTATTAAAATCCATAGTAAATTTAAGAAATATTGAATTTTATACAAATTTGCTATATTTCAAATGAATCAAGTAAAATCTGAATAAATAAAAGGCATTTTTGTGTAAGTCAACTTGACAAAAAATATGAGCATATCAAGTAAAAAATATGCATGCAATTCCAAACCCTAAAAATTTTTAATGTTTAGCGCTTAAAATTTAATTTTTTTTACTCTATAGTGTTACATCTAGAATATTTCAAAATTGAAATCATCTTCAAGTGCAAAAATCCACACGCTTAAATTTGCCAATAATTTTTCTTTGAATGATTTTTTGAGAGAGAAGAGATGCGATTATTGCTCAATGAAAGAAACTTGATTTTATTTTATGTATGCTATTTTCTACATATTTAGAAAACCTGACTTTCGTCCATCCACATCCAGCTAATCTTTTAACATCCATTTGTCAATTAATATTATTTTTTGTTATGAAACATTTCACATGTAATCGACAGGTGAAGTCTTCTTTTGTGTAACTACAAATGATTTTATTCTCTCGATGCGAAGATTCGACATTCATTTACCATTATTGTGAGGTCATAAGTGTCGTCAAACTAATTTGCGCTCAAAATGCTGCAAACGAGCATGAAATGTATGTGAATGAGAGAAATAAAAAATCAATTCCAATGAAATTTCGTATTTAATTTCTTTTGTGAAAGTATTTTATGTATGTATGTACATATGATCATTTGTTTATTGGAAAATAAAATTATAGAATGTCTCATCAACTTGTGTGTGAACTGGTTTGGTTACTTCATCGTCATGGAAAATAATACAAAATTATTTTATGTAATTTTATTCCTCTTTAACTTTTTAGTAATTGCGATTCATATATGAGCTATGGTCAATTTATTCTTACTTTTATTGAGATTATCAACGTGACACAGTACAGGTCTTAATTCTGTCTTAAGTAGCAACCATGAACTCTTTTAAATTACATATTACTACTTATATCAGTGAGTGAGAATGAAAAATCATCCATCAGCGTATGTATTGCATAAAATTCATTTATTAAATGTACATGCGATGAGAGAAGGAGGAGGAGAATTTCGATGCAAGTTAAAACAAAGATTTCTATTTCTTCATACATGTATGTAGGTACATATTAATTTATTATTATTCATATCAGTAACAACATCAAAAAATGCGAAAAAAATATATATATCATTTTACAGTAAGAGCTTTCATTTTCGTTGCATGCATGTTCCAGATGCGATTCCTTCTTCGACTAGTTAGTATGTAGTGGAAACAAAAATAAATTACTCAATTTTCGCATTTTAATAAACAGCAGCAATAAACTTACTTATAAACATTTTTGGGGAATATTAAAATTATTATTATTATAAAAAAAGCGAAATAACAACAATACATTATAAAAAGAGTGTAATCGTATGAAAAAGATCATCAAACATAATGAGAATTAAATAACGAAACGGTATGATTGAATTTTATGATGATTTCGGTGCTTTTACATTGAGCGTTGCTGTAGTTGCAGATTTCGTTGAACGCTTTGTATGTTCATATGGAATTGAATAAGCAATAGTGTTATATTCCTGATGTGTTGGATATTGAGCATAGTGCTGCTGTGCAGGTGTAAACAATTGCTGTGGCATTGTTTGCTTATATAGAGTCTGTTGATATTGTTGTTGTGGCTGCTGCTGTTGGCGATATGACACTAAATTTGGAACATAAGAATTAAGGAGACCTGCTGGCTGTTTAAAAATATTTGTAAAATGAGTATTTTGTTGTGTAGGATAGTAATAAGGTGATGGCTGTGATACATATGATGTTTGGTAACTATGAGTTGGTGCATGATGGTAAGCATATGATGGATTAAGTTTTGTTGTAGGAACAACTTCAGTATAATGATATTCTAATCCTGGTGAATAATATTGACGGAATGATGATTGTAATGATGGAAGTGTATGTTTAGGAACAATTGTTGCAATGCTTTTATAATCGACAGCAGTCTGAAGCGGAGTAATCGGAGTCGATGGGATGGCATATTCGATTGATTTAACAGCTTGATATGATGGTTGATGCTGAATTGGAGGTGGAGGTGGTGGATTAGTTGGTGCTGCATGCGAATATGTAAAGACAGTTGGTGGTGCTTGAGGAGGTGGTGGTGGCGATGAAACAAATGGAACCATTACATAAGCACTAAAAATTATTTAAAAAAATACATGCAATTAAAACTCAGATAAATATTACAATATCTCTCAAATGTCAATCGTGTGAAGCTGTATACAAAAAGAAAGAGCTTTCTCTGGCCAACATCGCAATGACTCGTGAATTATTTCAATTTTAACGTATCGAATAAATTCGATCTACATTTTTGTTTTTAAAAACAAACATTTTGTTTATAAACAAAAGGGATTTCTTCAAAGTTATTTTTAGAAAATAAACATAAGTTTGACCTATACAGATAAATTTCACTAAAATTAACAATATCTAAGATAAAATGAAACTGAATACAAATAAACTTCAGCTGGTAGAAAGAAATCGAAAGTTAATTAATAGCAAATGAATTTGAATGCTTCAAATAATTAAATAACTCTTTTTTCGCTCAAACAATCATTACTCTTTATGTTCATATCTTTCTTTCACTCACTCACGTATGAAATGAATTGAAGTCGACACTTAATGAGTTAGCAAGTCGATTATCAATTAAACATTTTCTTGTTATTGCTAGAGATTTATGATGAAATTTGTTGCTGCTGTTGCTTCTCACTTCGAAATTTATGGAATAATTTGAAGAGTAATTTTTCATGTAGAAATAAAAATCAATCGATACGAGGTAATAATGATTCATCATTAATAAAATTATGTCAGCCATAATTCTCGAAAAATAAATTTTTTCGCATATCATTTCTATTGAGTAACATCTTACTACTGATTTTCTACCTAGTTTGACTTTTTAAATAATAGGCAAAATTCACACAAAACATGTCAGAGCAGCAATAATAAGAAAATTGCTCTTATGACATCGACTTCAAATTGCGCGGGAAGGATAGAGTTGTAAATAAGTACGCAAAATATTGCCATATACATAGACACTTTCACTTGCATTATTTAGTTCAAACAAATTGCCACTGGTTAGTGTTTGAGCGTTCGTGCGGAACAGCAATCTTTTCTCAATCAGACTCTATGTTTTTTTCGTTATTATTACGTCAAATATGCAGAAATTTTTCAAGAAGAGTAGTTTCATTCATTTATCATTTTGAAATGCTTTTAATTCAACAATTATCATCATTTGTGATTGATAGAAAGAGAGAAATTGAATAAATTGTGTCTAATGATGATAATTACAACTATTGAAGTGATATGCGATATGTTTATAACAACTTACTGAGCTTGTGAAACATATGGATGATGTGCTTGAGGTGGAGATGGAATGTAGATATATTGTGGTTGTGGAACCATGGTTGGTTGAATTGGTTGACCGCCACCAATCACTGGCTGTAGCAAAGAAGCTTTTGCTGGTGCTGTATATGTCTGTTCGCCTTCATGCACCTTTGGTAAGTGATAAACTTGTTCTCTCAAATCAGCTGGTGAGTCAACTATAGTCGAACATAAAAAATAAAAGATTAAATGTTATATTGAAAATATAAATGCTACTGCAATTTACCTTTCACAGCATAGCGCGAATGACCAGGTGACGGTGTAACAAACACATCTTGTGGATTATTACCATAACTTAGTTGTATGTGCTGTGTTGATTGCGGTGCCAATTCTTTCTGTGCATTTGCATCATCACTTCGTCCCGTCTCATGCAATAGCGTATCATGCTCAATATCTTCCAATTTTATTTGTTTTTCATCTTCACATTTAACTGTTACACATAATAACACTAAAGCTACTATCGTAATAATATTTTTCTGAAAAGAAAAAGATGGTCACTAATTAATATCATCTGATTCATGTAATGCGCATATTTAATGCGCCAAATTGTCTGTTGAGTCTCGTTTTTATTTGTTCAGTGCAAAAGGCGTCGACTGAGGGTTTATGATGAAGAAAATAATAAGCATTAAAATAATCGCATATACATGAGTCGAGGCACAAGTGATCTGAACAAATTACATTTGGAATTTAATCAAAATATCCACGCTGTCTCGCCTTGCTGTGAATGACCAACAGAAGAGGAGGTCAAGTAGAAAGTTTGAACAAATTTTTTTCATCAACAACAACAACAGACAGAAACTGGTTCAGTGCAAAAAAATACGACTTTAGATAATATAAAATTTTATTTCAATCTTAAGTTTTTTGCGTGTTAATTCATGAGAGTCTCGTGAGTCTAAAAAGGCACATTTAAGTGAAAGTGGTAAGATTTTTTTGCTTCCTCACAATGTTATGAAAAAATGAAATAAATGACAGAAGTGAAGCAGAGTGGGTATTAAATCATAGACCCATTTCTTGTTTATCTAGTTGTTGTTATTTGTGAACATTTTAACTTCTTATCATTGCAAAAAAAAGCTTACAATTAAGACATTCTCACTCATTAGTCAATAAATTCAAACCACTGTGTGAAAGTTAATGGCTCTTTTTATTGACAAATGACGAAGAATTTTAATCGAACTTTAAGACCAAGTTGAAAAATTATGATGGAAATGTTTTTGTAGCGAAATAAAAATGCGAATCATTATCGCACGCAGAGCATTTGAAGGCTTTGAAATGATTAAGCAAAATCACTTTAATTTTTCTATATCTTTCATCTTGTAATCATGAATCAATCAAAAGACAGTCGCATACACAGGTGGAAGTGAATGCAAAAGAGTAAATATAATGACTGCTATGGAATGTGCAACTAATTGCCCCGCAGTTAATTATGACGTTGATAAAATATGACTATGCCACTCAGTGTCTCGTCTTGTCACGAAAATCCCACTACACTAATCTGTACAAGTGCTGCTGGCACCTTTCGCAAAACATAATATGAACATGTGTAAGACAATCATTGAGACATCCGCTTCATGATGCACACATGAGATTTAAATTATTATTGTATAGTGTAATAAAACAAAATGTACTGCTGCATACTTAAATTATTTATTGTTCATATTTGCAAGATTTTTGAATGTTTCAAAATGAAATGTAAGGAAACATTGTTGCAACATTCTTTTTTGCCCCTGTTTTTCTGCAATCCGTAATGCTTTTTCTATATCATTCAAATCATAGTTAAACTTGTATATTATATGAATATTCCTTATGTTCGCTCTTTATTTAGTAAATCACAAATAATATTCTTATTTATTACAAGTTTTTTAAACATTTCGTATATTTCATTTTGCTAAGATATTTTCTCTTGGAATGAAACTTTTAAAAACATTTCTAAATAAACCAAAGTAAAATTTTTTACAGATATTTGTGTTATTGTTCCCTTATAATTTTTCTAGGAAAAATATGATTTATTGAAATTACATATTATATAATTGACATTTTTCAAAAAAAGAAGAAAAATAAAGCATGTCAAAGATTAACTTATGTGTGTGAATAAAAACATTAGCGTAATTATTTTAATGAAATACAAATCGATATCAAGCTTAATCATATGAAATAAATTTAATACATTCACTTAAGCGTTAATGTCTCACAAATCTAGGTGGGTAAACAGCTAAGGAAACGCATAAAAATGCATGCATTACCACATAGTAACATTATCAATCATTACGCGTACAGAAAGCAGACCATGCTTATGCTTATAGCACTCTAAATCAGATCTCTATTTTTCTCATTTCTAACTAAACGAAAGTCAAAGAGCCGTGACACTCATTTAATCTATGAGTGACTCATATGCGGGGAAATAAATAACAAGCAGGCAGTTGCATTTCATTTCTTGTGGCTATTTAGATATGTATAGTATTAATTTTAATGCGTTCAACAAAATATTTTACTCTTATTAAAACAAATAATGAATGACTGTGAGAAAATGCGAGAAGAAAAATTCGCCATAAGATTTAAATCAAGTTTCATGCTCAACACATCGTATGTAATTTGATTACCGCTGATTTTCATCAAATTTTCCCCCAATTTAGTAATCTTCTTTATAAAATCATTGCACAGTGAAATTAACTGATTTGTGCTATCGTTGTTGTAGTTGAAAATTTATGAGCAGTAACAATGAACATTAAAATCATTAGAAATTAAAATTAAGTTGGAATTTTCCCTTGCACTCTCATGAAAGATGTACGGCGTGTGCTTAACTTATGCGTCTGATAATTGTCTTATTAAACTTAATGTTCAACACACAGCATGCCAATTGAACTTGCTCTCTTCGCCAAATATGAATTGTTGCTTCAGTTCAACCATTTGAAAGTAATCTGATTCAATTTGAAATCAGAAAGCTAATGACTATGATAAATCATGCTGGTTGAGTTGATTGATAGAGAGTAGTCACTCTCAGGAAGTTATATTTTTTTGCAACTTTGCGCAAGAATACAGGAAGCATAACGATAATTATTTAAGCGGATGTCATTTTCATTCATTGGAATCAGTTAGGATACAAAATATGCTACAGTTACAATTTTTCCTTCTTTCACTTTTTTTTCTCTTCTTCTTCATCATAATTCCTTAAATTTCACTTTCTTGCATTTCTTTGTTTTAAAACATAATTTTAAGTGTTAACGTGTCAAAACAATGTTGAAAAAATGACCATTAATTTGCGTTTAATTCTCTACAGACTTTACTTATTTTCACTTATAATCAAATCATATTAATGCATTTTCAATCAAACTATAAATTTATACATAGTTTAACTTTTAAGCTTACGAAATTTTATTAATTTTAACTTTATCCTATTAAATAAACACAAAATTTGGTCAAGAACTTAATTTTATTTGAAATTTAACGTATATTGATAAATTCTATTATTTCTTGATTTTAATTAAACTTCTTTTGCTCACCATATTTCTAAGTATTTTATTCACTTTTATTTTCAAAAAAAAAGACACCTAATAATTTAACTGATTTTTATCAACAAAAATTTGCAACCGCACGTGATTGTAAAGCGGTTTAGACTATAAAATAATTTTTCTCTTCACTGAATGGAGAGCGTACGCACTCACTCACGAGCAGATTGATGTTTATTATAGCAAAGTTCAAATTAAACTGCGACACATTAATAGTGGGGCTCTTTCATTTATATATTTTGGTCCAGTTTAAAGTGCTTACCTGACCAGAGCGGCTACACATATTGGTACGAAATAATAAGCAATATTTTCTTCATTACACACATATACACGTGTGTGTGCCCATGGAAAGATGTTGGTTCACCAGCAACCAAGAGTAAGACAAGAGGAGAACTTGCTCGCATTATCAGCATTGCTTTGTTTTTTTTTCGCTTTTCCTTTCCATGTATTTATGACTCTCAAGTTTTTGCAATCGTAATCGTATGTAGCAAGAGAGGAATGCGCGCAGAAAAAATAAAGTAAGAGCTATAAAAGAAGAAATTGGAAGTTTTTATAAGTGTGAGATTTTTTAGTCCAGTTTAAATATAATTATGAGAGAGCAAATAAACAAATTGAAATAAAAAAATTCTCTCTCACTTGCGGCACGCGTGTGTGAATGTCGGCTATTGCCTTTTTTTTCAATCACAAAAAATGCTGTTTTTACCCTCTTGACAGATCGATTGAAGATATGGAACTTGAAAGGAATCTATGAAGACAATAAGAGTAAGAAGAAGAAGCAAATAAAAAAGACTGTCTAGATGGACATAAATGAACTCTGACTTGAATTTTGAAGAAAAAGAGCGACAGAGAAATGAAAGGCACTTAAAGTAGTTCATTGTTGTCAATTCTAGGATTTGATCGAATTTTACAATTGAGTAACTTTTTATTATTGTTACTTAAAAAAGTTATATCATCGGGAATTGTTCATCTTCATATTCAATAAAATTTTGATCTATATTTTGCATAATAAGTGATGGCGGTAGCACTTGATTGATGAAAGTTCTCTGATGGGAATTGTAAATATGAGTATATTTCGCCACAGCCTCTTTTGACCTCAACCTCTTCCATGTTATATTACAAAAACTACAACAATAATATTACTATTGCTTATCTTACACATCAGTCTGCAATACAATAATAAAAAAAGTTAAAGAAATGAAATTGAAAGAGGGCCAGTCTAACAAGTAGCGAGGGCTTCTTGAGTAAATTAAAAATTCATTTGTTCCATTTTAGCACCTTATTCATTGTTTTCGCACTCTTTCATATGGTAATTAATGAAAAAATATGATGATGATTATTGTGACATGACTTACAATTGAATTTCATATTTACAAGTGCGGGATACACGCTATAAAAATCATCAGACGTAACACGGACAAATTGTTTAATGCGCGTCGATGCAATTGGGCAATATATTAATGAGAATGATTAATTTAAGAGTAAGTTTTAATTAAAGGTTTCTCACGAAAACTCCTGTCAGAATTGCGAGCACATTCACATTTATTTCTGCTTTCCAAAGTATATTAATCATAAAAGTGAAATTATATAAAAACAGTGTTGATATTCATATGGAGTATACAAATTTATTTGTGATTAATGAATATTCCACTAAATATCTGTCATAGATCATTTTATTAATTGCATTCCAATGTCAAAAATGTGTGTATCTCAATTATAAATTGAAAGTCAGTATTGTTTTCAATCGGTGAAATTGGTAAATAATGTGTTTTTTAAAGACAAATATGGACAAATATTACGCAACGAAATAAATGCAAAAAAATTAGAGCTTTAGCAAACGCAGAAAAACTTAAAACAATTTTTTTGCCACAATTAGCAATTATTCGTTACATGATGGTGATGAATAGTTAAAGAAATGGCTAAATTGAAGTGAGAAAAAAGAAAAAAAAACTGAGAGTTTTAATTTTTCATTTCTGAAAGATTTTTAATGAGCGTATTTGATAATAAATGAATATAAACAAAAAATAAACCATAAATGCACTTAAATTATCAATTTATATAGATGAAGAATATAATAAAAACCATTTTCATTCATCTTGTAAGTAGCTAAAATTTGTTATTGTTAAAATGAATGAACAAGTACACAAAGCTTTAAAATTAAATTACAATTGTGTGATGATCATAAGATGAGAGTGATTTATGACTTTGCAATCACCTAATGCTCAATATTAGATGATCTTCTATTTAGTAAATATTCCGCCTCCTTATTCATAAATCATCTAAAAACTTCTCTTCATACCTCATAACACACAGAAGCGAATAAATTATACCTTATGGTAAACATGACTAATGGAATTTTTCAACGGTTCAATCAGTTCATAGAGAAAGAGTAAAAGAGTTGATAAAAATTACATGCATCGTAGGAGGGAGAGTGAAGGTGAACTAAATTCAATTGCAAAGTGACTCAATCAACTTTTTTTTGTCTCTTAAAATTTGAGCCTAATGACATATTCTTCACAATGAAACAAATAACATCTATGTAATCATATCATAACAGCACGAGCATTGGCACGAAAGATTGAAAGAGAAAGAAATCAGACAGTTTTGCGGAATAAAAAAATGTTTAGTCATTTCACTAAAAGCAACACGCATTAAAATAATCATTTGAATCACATAATATGTATCAAAGAAGTTGAAATTTAATTTTTAAAATTAGACTTCAAGAGTGTATATAAATTAATTAGGCTCGTTGGGCCATTATTGGGTAGCTTGATGGTTTGAAAGCTGTCATGCTAATGTTCGGCACCTGCGGTGGAATCACTGAAGTCACAATTCGTGATGAGGCTGATGGAATATATTCATTCGTGTTTAGTCCAATATTTGACGCTTGAACTGTTGGTGTGGTAAGCGGGCGTGGATTTGAATTAAAGAATGACAATAGTGGAGCAGACTGAGCACCAACAAGTGTGTTTGATGTTTTTAAGAAAGGTCCGTATGGATTAATTTGAATCGATTGTAACTTCGTGTCCATTGTAGTTGTGGCCGTTTCAATGGGCATTGTAGTTGTTGACATCGAACGAAGCGCATGATAAGATTGAGCTGGTACCATCATAAGAGGTCTAAGTAGTTGAACATATTGAACGGCTGATTGCTTTGGCATTCCTTCAGGCGATAGATATTGCAACAAGACAGGTTGTGGAGCTAATTTTGTATAGAAGAGAAAGAAGATTGTCATTATTATGAGATCATATGGAGTAATTACAAAACAAACCTGCTGACATTAGTTGAGGTGCTAATGAACTCTGGCCAGTGATGGCGAAAATAATGCCGCCATTCGAAAATTGTGATTGCGAACTATAGACTGAATTTGAACCTTTTACAACATCCTCGTGTGTAATTTTTAAAGGTTGGAATTCATTGACAGGTTTTTCATTTGCATCAGCTGCTATAATCGAATTTAGTGATGAAGATTTGGACTTTTCTCGGCTTTTTCTAAGTTCTGGTGAATCAACTATTCCAGCAGAAACCATATAACAGCAATACCATAGTAAAATAGTCAAATTAATCTACATGACACAAAAGAAAGTAAAATGGATCAACATGCAAAAATTTATGCGTCCTTTCACTTTTCAAATGATGTAATGGATCAAATCAAAAAATAAAGCAAGATTCAAAATTCTGAACAACTTACCAATCTTTTCATTGTTGCATGCATGTTGCTCTATATCTTGCTTTTGAAATCAAAAATATTTTTCTCTCACTCAATGTTCGGCTTCTTATGAAATATGATGATGATTTGCTAAAACACTTCATAAATTTCTCGCTCCAACAGCAAATATGAGTAACGTTTAACTGCCGTACAGTGCTTAATTAGTTTTATAGATGAATTTAATGGTCAATATGAGTTAAGAGTGCATCAATGTGCAATCACACACTGCTCTTACGCGATCTGTTAAGATATTGAAGCAAGCGCATAATTTCCAATCCTCTTTTATATTCAATCATGCAGAATTTGTCAATAATTGTTTAGATTTTCCATTTTATTGTATGAAGTGAAAATTGCTTTCTTTGCATATATCTATATGTACACATATATGCACATATGCTTATCATAAATGTAAAATTCAAATTACTTTATCATTATCTTCTGTTATACTATGGGCAATTTTTATTCATACATCAACAACAGTTATCGAGAGAGTAAAAGAGAGTGAAATTGAAGTTACGATGAAAATCAGTTTAAAATCATAATAATTGATTTTATGTGCAAAAGAAAGACGCAGGATAAAACAACAAAGTAAAAGATAAATCGAGTAAGATAATTTTTTAAGAAAAATCAAGTTTGTTCGCCTTGAATAATGAGTTGTGAAAACGTTTTTTCTTTCTTAAAAATTATTCCATTCACATTTGACCACAAGTTCATATTATAAAATTTTGCTCGCATCAAATTACAAAAATATGAATTTGCGACGAAAAGTACCGATTGATATTTTTATATCTATAGTATTAAATACAAACATAAAACAACAATTATGTTTTTATGGATACATACAACCAATTATATACATGCTTAAGAATAATTGGAAGAAATAAATGCGGAATTCAACGATTATTTAAATTAAATCATAACTATAGCATTAAATAGATGCAACAGGCAGTAACACTACTTAGTCTCAGCTGACGGATAAAACAACGAACTTTTACACTATTATTTCTTGTACTCTAATTTTCAAATCTCTTACTTAATCATGCGTTTCAATAGTCGATCAAGATATTGATACTTTTAAATTAAATCTTTATTTTAACACACCTTCGATTATCTGCAAAAATACTCTTAATTTCATTGCGACTCGACTTTCCAATTCCCTAATTAATTTTACTTACTTTAGAAATAAAAAATCACCGCTTGATGCTTATTTTCTTTGCTTATTCTCAGCAAATTCTTTATTATTTCATTACTTTCATTTTCAATAACACCAATAACAAGTGAACGAGTTTCTATGGCTTTCATTTGTATTACAAATTCGAACTCTCTGTTGTGTGCACATGTATTATATTATGTCGCAGTGTACACTTTATCGAATCAATTTCCTCTTTTCAACATCGAAACAGAGACCTTGCACTTCATTCACGAGAAAGTTAATAAAAATCAATCCAAATACATACCTACCATTACTTTTCTCAATGTATCATTCGTCACAATTCGAAATTAACATTTCTCTGTTATGAAATAATTTTAAGTCATAAAAAGGAAAAAAATGACATGTGTTAGGGATTAAAGTATGAAAAAAACATGAAATTAGTTAAAAGAAAGTCCATTCACCTGTTTGCTGTCTGGAATCTTGGTATTTTTGCAGAAAAATAACATTACACAATTATAGAGTAGTAACTTTCATGTTACAATTAAGTTTTATTTTTCTTAATACAAAAAATAACAACATAAACATTATCTCAAATCATTTCTTTCTTATTGAGTAACAATTATGGACGGTACGTGCAGTCGTTATCTCATATGTTCTCAAATCTACATGTTGTATGTGTATTTTCACTTTCAAGCGCAAACTTGTATGATATGTGACACACATTATAACTCGAAACAATGGGACATTAACAAACAAAAAACATTTAACTGCAACGTTTTTTTGATGAAGATCTTTTATATGACAGAATAAATAGATGAAGGAGAAAAATGAAGAAAAAATGATAATAATCAACTTATTTGTGTCCTGAATATGATGCAACAGTTTGATATTCAGCTCATTCATATTCATGTGAGTGCGAATATTGTTGTTGATGTGCACCATTTGAATGATATGGATTGTTTGGTGGAAGATATGAAGTATTTGGCTTTTCTACTTTAGCTGGTAAATAGACATTTGCTGGTTTTTCAATTTTTGTTGGAAGATAAACATTGCTTGGTGTTTCAACTTTGGCAGGAAGATAAGTCTTGCTTGGTACAGCAGCAGCAACAGGTGGAAGATTATTATTTTTTGGTTGTTCAGCAATGAATTTATGTGATGGCAAAAAACTATTAGCTACTGGTGCAACATGCTGTGTATAATGATGTTCTTTTGCTGGAATGTAGGTCTTACTTGGCTGTTGAACATATTGAATTTGATATTCGATTTGTGGGACTTGTTGATGTGAAATGTAAGAATGTTCTTTAGCTGGAAGATAAGTCTTGCTTGGTGCAATTGATTGTTCAGAATATGAATCGCCGATATGTGATGATCCTAAATATGTTGATGCTTTGAATGGTCGTTCTGTTTGTGGATGACTATGACTATAATGATGAGAATTATATGAATTATAAGAATTCAAAGGAGCGACTGGAGCAGCAGCAACAGTTGAGAAATGGCTTAAACCTTTTGAGCCTGCTGCATAATCTGGAATTTTGGATGGAACTTTTGATGAAATTGAAACTGTTTGTGGGATATAGATAGATGATGGTGACTGAACAAATCCATGTGAGTGGGTATAATGCTGTTGTGATGGAGCTGCTATTGCTTGTGGATAACTATGAACGTAGGATTGTGATGGATAAGAGTAGGATGGATAGTTGTAACTTGATGCAGGTGCAGCATAGACATAAGACGGAATTGCTTTAATATTTGAAACTACTGGAGCTGCTTTCACTGCATAACCAGGAATAGCAACGATTGCACTGTTGAGTTTGTCATATTCACCATTGTAATGTACAACAGGGACATGGTTGAATGAATCAAAATGTTGATAAGTCTGACCATAGTTATCATCAAAATTCTTCAATGATTGACTATAAAGTGACTCGAAATCTGGTGTATGGAATGATTGAGCATGAAATGTGGTTGGATGATATTCTGATGATGGTTGGCTGATAGCTTGTGGCATATCTTCTTTTGGATACTCAAGAGGTGCAACTTTCTGTGAAGTAGCTTGTTGCGATTCAATAGCTTGTGTATATTTTGGCTGTTGTGAATGTTGGACATTGATTGGTGCTTGGAAAGATTTGTGAGGCATCTCATATGAATATGGTGTAGGTGTTACAACATCACGTTTCTCTTTTACATCCTTTTGCTTATTGTTTACTGTCTTTGTTTTTGATGTACTCGCTGTACATAAATTGACAAGACAAAATACTAAAATCGCTGACTAAATAAAAACAAAAAAAAGAACATTAATAAACAAATGATTTAAATGAGGAAGGAAGCGACGAGCATTCAATATTGCTTTTGTAATGTGTTGAAAATTAATTAAAACATCATTTAATTAACCCTCATGAAATTAGCAAATAGCATCAACTTCACACTCCTTTTGATCACACACCAAAAAGATTTTTAATTCTTTTTATTCATAGAATAACACGACGAGCACAAACGCCAATTAATTTTTTTTCTTCCATTGTCTATGTCCGCTTTATTTTATGTCATTCATCTGCGTACATCTTTTTGATCTTTCAAGCTTGCCGTTTGTTTTAGTCGTTTTTGTATTATTAATTGAAGAGAAGAAAAATCTTGATTCTTCATAATATTGTCCAAGTGGACAAGCTTAAAAAACTTTAAGTTATGACTATCGCGCATCTCAATGAATTATATTAATGAACAAATTTAAATGTAATAAAAAACTTTTAAATGGACAGACAATGTGACACACGTTATATTTTAAAATTGTCATAAATAGAAAATAATGTCTGTTCTCGCTTAAATCCTCTACTGAAGGTCATCAGATTAACGTGAAAAGCATCATAAAAAATATTTTAATTTTGATTTATGATGGCACTTGAGTAAACACAAATATTTCATCTTCAATAAAATTATCACAGAAGTCGCATTCAGTAATTGATATACATTATGGTTGAATTATTGGTTTTTTCACAAACGTTCATCATCATCACATTTTTTTTGGCAGTATTAAATAACAAGTAATTTCTCTTGATTGATTTTTCTTTTTATTTAACTCACTTTAATTTTCCACATTTTTCCGCAATTATTCTGCTTTAATTGATTTCCGAAAAAAAATTATTATTCACTTGATTGAAATAATTTTTTTAAAATTTTTATTTAGAAAACGTCTCACTACTTCGTTGTTTGAATGTGAAGTAATATTCAACCACCAATAGTTAGTCGCTTTTATAGAGCGAGCACAAAGTCGCAGCCAAAAAAATGTGCGAGAAGAAAAAAGTAGTCAACAACAGAAAGAAGAAAAGAAAAAATAAAGCAAGCAAAAAACCCCAAGACATGCCGAAAAATGCCTTTTACTTTGCATAAAATTGCGTTTTAATTAAGTCGTTGTTGTTTATTGTGTATCATAGAATTCAATTCTCGAAGATGGGGGGAAATGTTAAGTGAAAACAATTCCATTGAACTGAAATTAAAATTGACACAATGCTCTTTGATACCAAGAAAGTGTTTTGGTCTTGATTATGTTTTTAATAGAATTTCCTGCATAAAAATTTTTCTTCATTGTTAATTTTTTTCAAGAATCTTTAACAAATGCGTGTGACTTTCTTTAATACTCTTTCATTTTCATCATATTGCATGACAATTTTTTATTGAAACACAAAAAATTACCTCTATTGTGTCATATTTAAGAACGATAAAAATAAATTTAACTATTGCATAAGCTCAAATTATACTGGAAAACTGCACTATCACCTATCACTTTCGCTTTCTTTTATTTAATTCGTTTGTTCAATAGGCAAAAAACGAGCAAATAAATATACTTTAAAATTGAGTGTTATGGACAATTTGAAAAGGAAAATTGTAAATTATTGAACACAATGGCATTATTATTTTATTTTTTAAACAATAATTTTTCATAAATATGTTTGCAATAAAGTAGCAAGAGAAAAAGATATATTGTGATTGAGCGAGCATAAGAAAAAGAGAAAAATGCCGGTTGAAAAAATATAAAAATTTAACACGAAATGCTTGATGTAAAGTTTAATCTGAAATATGTTGTAAGAATAAGTTATTATATTTATATTTCAGCATATTTCTTATCATATTAAATAAATCTTTAAGCATACTTTTACTATATTTATTGAGTTTAAAAAGAAAGGTTTGAATTTCAAGTTTTATTGTGACACAACACGTGCATTGAACACACAAATAATAAATTACTTGAAACCACTTGAAAGACAATTGATAACACAATACTGCTCTACTGCCACATTGTCCTAATGGCACAGAAATCTCATCATCATTAACATCAAAATAACAATAAATAGGTATAGTTCAGAGAAAAATTAGTCATTGAGACAATTTCATTGCTTTAATTATTGATAGAACCGAGAGAAAATTAATGAGGTAGCAAATCTCTCTATTTATTTCGTCATTGCATAAGCTTAAATAAAAACACTAAACTTAATGATTTTCGTACCTTCAGTTTGATACACTTTCTTTGATGT
This sequence comes from Polypedilum vanderplanki, assembly GCA_018290095.1. Classification (NCBI taxonomy): domain Eukaryota; kingdom Metazoa; phylum Arthropoda; class Insecta; order Diptera; family Chironomidae; genus Polypedilum; species Polypedilum vanderplanki. The sequence goes on along the minus strand of CM031379.1, from coordinate 8,570,026 downwards.
TTACAGTGACGATATTATATAATGTGCACAGATAGTTAATGCGGTAAGTAAGTAGATGATTTATTAAACTATAGGGAGTAAACTGTAAAAGTACAAAATTTGTTGTTTGCTGTTTTAATTAAAAAATAAATTACAATTTTGGGTTTATGCACATACACATGCATTAATATATTAGTTATCTTTATTGATTCCACTGCGCATGTGCTTTTTTACATACTAATTCGATCCATTTAATTTAATAAAGTTGTATGCAAGCGTATTCGGTAGCTCCCAATTTTCTTTACTTTTACTTCCTTGTCTCTAAACTGCTTACTTCTCTCTTTCTCTGCTTCCTTCTCTCCTCACTGCAACATCATAATTACATACATTTTTAAGCGCAACTAGATAGATACTTAAAAACATATGACGTTAGGTGAAGTGTTTTTGTCTTTTTTCGGACGATGAGACAACATTATTAAGCGATACAAAACAAATGTTTTTACTCCGTTACTAACTATAATGCGTGAGTTTGATCAAAACATGAACCAATTTGTTTTTTTATCTACTTTCAAATTACCTAAATATTATCTGGTATTTTTTGCAACTTTTATTTTCCTTTTACCACTTTGATATAGATATTTTCGATAAATTTAAGGCGTGAACAAAAAATGATAAATTTTTTATCCGGAATGTAAGAAAAATTGATGGCGCTAAAATAATGAAAAGTGTTTAAAAGTTGCAAAATCTGAGCTATATTATAATACATGATCAATTAAGTTGATGATGTTATATATCATATAAATAGGGACAGTATAAAAGACTAAAATTATGCAATAAACTGCCAAATTTTCACACAAAGTTAATATAATCAGCGAAATACGTTGCAATCGAATTCTCAAAAATTAACATTCACTAATCAATCAAGAGAGAAAAATTATTTGTCTACTTAATAAAAACATAATTGACAGATACATGTGGCTTCAATTTGCAATTTTTTTATATTTCAGCCTTCAACAACTACTGTAATTATGCGTACATTAAAGTAAATGGTTTCATGTTACAAGAACTAATCGATTAGGTGAGTCGTGAAATTGAAACATCATTAAATAGAGTTTTTTTTTTGACAAGCACACTTCAGACTTTTCTTATTGCTTTAATTTTAAAGATACAAATCTTTTCACTCACTGCAAGTAACGCAAATTGAGATATTATTGAATGAAAGCTATTTCTGTAGCACTCCATAGTATGTGATATATTATTTTAGAGTATATACAAAGTTCACTGCACGACTTCTTTTCATCTGCTTTGTGTGAAACTTGGCTATTGCTTGGGTGACGAATCATTCGTGCTTATAACTTGATTACGAAAAATTCTCTTTATACGACAAGCGAAAATTAATTTAAGAAAAAGATTTATTGCCGTGTTGATATTACATCATGAAGCTTAATTGAAATAAAAATCTCATTTAAATTTAGGCAAATAACCCACATAAGTTGAGTACGTAATTGATTTGTGTTATGGCTGAATATTTTTAGAGACTTCTTTTGACTTCATAATATTTTCAAAATTAAATGAATTATTGCGTGCATTTATTTTAAAATTATTAAAGTGGTAATCGAAAAGTTCTAAGTGCTGATCAGTGCAACATTCAAACATTAAGTTTTGAGCATAGAACACTTGAAAACAAATTTCTTTAAAATAAATATATGACTGATTCTATTTCAACTGTAAATTTGTTCAAAGGAATTATAAAATCATTGAATTTCTTTTTGTTGTATCTTTCGGATGTTATAACTGCCAATGTAATGCGCACATGTTTTTTGAATTGCGATTTATGCGACATCTATATCAATGATGAATGTAAACAGTATGATACAGTGGAAATTTAGATACGATTTACACAATATTATTTATTTCAAAAAATTCTTTAATTTGAGTGAAAAAACTGTGAATTAAAGGAGATAACATTGTTATGCTTTTATAATATCGAATATAAAGTTCTTGACATAAGTAAATAAGTGTATTAAAGTGAATATTTCAAAAAATTATTTAAATTTACGTCATATCTAGAAAGTTCAAAATTTAAAATGAGTAAATATTCATCTGATTTGATTGGAATTCTTCGTGGAGCACAACTCGTTGCTAGTGCATCGATCAAATCACAAGAACAATATTTAAAGCATATATGGTCTCATTCATCAGTTCGTGATGCAATTGAAACAAATGTCAAACAAACTCAGGAATGTACTAAAAAAATAATTGAAAATCCAGCTCAAGAATTTCAAAATGTTAATCACTATATAAAAGAAACTTTTGGTAGAGGTTCAGTAGTTGTAGAAGGTTTAAGGCAATATATGGCCAATGGCAGAAGCTCTGAACCAATTGGTGTAATTGAAGTGTCAGAAGACTCGAAATCAAAATCATACTCTACAATAAAAAATATCCAAAATTTAGATATCGCTTCGGTAACATTAAAAGAATTAGAAAACTTACTTGCTGAACATAATAAAATACGTGAAGTAAATTTAAGTATTGATGAAAATTTTAAACCGAAAAAATCTAAAAATGAAAAAGCTCTTATCATAGAACCGAGTAAAGAAATCATTTTAGAACCGAAAAAAGAAATCATTTTGCAACCGAATAAAGACATTATCGTTCATCCGGAGAATGAATCTATATCAAAACCGGATAATATAGTTGATGCTATGTCTTCTGTTCAACCGAACAAAACTGTTGAAGATGAAAAACAGGTTGACGACATGATGAAATTTATTACTGAATACGATAAAAAGCCGAATTCTTCTGCTACAGAAAATAAAGGAGTACCTGAGGTGAGATATTACTGTGCATTTCTTTGTTTCAAAGTTCTTAAAGTAAAAAAATAGAGCAATTCAAAAAAACTTAAGATGCTTGCTCCCATGAATAATCCCAAAATGCCTCCAACAGACACTTAAAATGAAATATTCAATAAATTTATTATAAAGATGTTTTTTTATCAATTATATTACCAACAACATCAATCTTTTCACGAACAGCTTGTCTAAAATATTTTTGTGTAGAAAGAGTTTGCAATCGAATAGAAACTGAGCGATCACTAGTCGAATCTCTAATTTTTGATGATCTTCCAATGACATTTATTTGTTTTTCATTACAACTAGGCATGCAAGTGCAATCTAATCCATCTGCGCGCCATGGTTGCATGATTATTGTTTGTGGAAAAAGTAACTCATTTTTATCCAAACATCCGAGGCCATAAAAGTCACATTCTGGACTTTTGTCATTGTCGTCCACAATTAAATTATAATGTGTGCAATTACATATTTTAATTTGAGCTTTCTTCAGACATTCAGTTACACATGTACTGTAACTATATTTTCGATATGCTGATTTGGATGGTTCATCAGGAAAAACACATTTCCGTTGAGCAGGATCTATATTCCTCAAATATGGATCATTCGTAACATCTTGAACAGAAAGCTGAAAATAGTTCAATAGTTTTATTTTATAATTATAAATCAAAGTTAAAAATAATTATTTTTTATACCAATAATTCACCATCGTATCCTTCTGGGATTTGAGGAAAATTCAATGTAGTTAACAATATATGAGGAATGTCTTCTTCATTTAATATGTAAAGTGAAGAAGATTTTGTGACTGTCAAGTTCAAATTTCCATTACCTTGACGCATTCCAACAGTCATATCGAGCCAATCTTTAGAATCTTTATCAATCACTTGTAATGAATTAACTATATAACATGTTCCGAGTGTTGTTCTGACAGGTTTAAAATACTTGCAACAATCAATTTCAACTCCGTTCCACTCACAATGTGTAAACAATTTTTTACAACTAGCACGCACGCGATCTGCATACTTTTGATAATTTTTCATTGGGCACTCCAAGCAACCATTAGTGCAATTAATATATTGCATGCAATAAGTTGTCATGCTTCCAAAATTATATAGATTATGAAAAACTACTCGCAAGAGAAAATCCTCAATGTCATAACTGTATTTGTCTTCTTTTTCGTCTTGTGTCAACATTGGGTCCATCATTTCGTATATTAGTTTTTCAAGTTCCTTATATTCTTCTTTCGTGTAGCCCATTTCACAGATTCCAGCTGACGGAAAAAAAAGTGTCTCTGTAGGATGTAAACTAACAACGCCCATACTAACAGAATTATGAAAAAATGAATCGACATAAGTAGTAATGAGTAATGCTGATCCTATCCATGATGCAATAATGCAAATGAACCAAAATATTCGCTCCGAGTAATGATAACGATTATCTGCAACGTAACTCAATCCTGCTAAGCTACTGTTTATACAGTATTCTTTAAATGCAAGAGAAAATTTTGAAAAAAACTTGACCATTTCACTGACAATTTATAAATGAAACGATAGGAACTTACATTTCAAATATAATACTTGAAAGAATTTATTAAAATTTCATAATATTGAGTGCATTATCGTGTAATTGTTATTTTAATTATTTTTTTCATAGCTTAAAGTTGTTGCAAAGCAGAGAACAGTACCTTCATCAAGAATAGGTCGAGCTGCTTCATTTGGTCAGTTATTTGCCGGCTTAGGAATTGGAACAATCGGAGAATTGACTAAAGGAGCTCTTGGTCTTGGTGGTTCAACAAATGTTCGCGATGCCTTTTTAAGTCCGCAAAATTCAGAAAGAATTGTTGATACATTATGTAAAGTTAGAGGAGCTGCTCTAAAATTAGGTCAAATTTTAAGTATTCAAGACACCAATGTTGTGTCACCACAATTAATTCAGGCATTTGATCGTGTAAGACAAGCAGGTGTGTAGTTATTGATCTTACGAGCTTATAGATTTATTGTAAATAATTGCTAATCATTGTACAGCTGATTATATGCCAAACTTTCAAGTGGAGAAAGTAATGACTGAGGAACTAGGTAAAGATTGGCGATCGAAATATGCCAGTTTTGATGATAAACCATTTGCTGCTGCCTCAATTGGTCAAGTAAATATGGATATGTAACATTATAAAATATAGATGAATGCTCATACTTTGCAATTTTCTCGTTGCTGATAGGTTCACAAGGGAATATTATATGATAATACTGAGGTAGCAATTAAGATTCAATATCCAGGAGTAGCACAGAGTATTGAAAGCGATATTGATAATCTTGTGTCGATGCTTAAAGTATGGAATGTATTTCCACCCGGAATATTTATTGATAGTATCGTCAAAGTGGCAAAGCGAGAGCTTGCTTGGGAAGTCGATTATATTCGTGAAGCTGAATTCACTACAAATTTTGCAGAAATGATTAAAAACTATCCACAATTTAAAGTACCACGTGTTATTAATGATCTTACAACTTCTCGAGTTTTGACTACTGAGTTTGTTCCCGGTGTTCCGATGGATGCTTGTTTCAACTTAAGGTAATTAATATTTATCATTATTATTATATCAAGTTTATACGATAAATTTTTCTATATAGTAAAGAACATCGTAATCATATCGCAAAAATGGTAATGCAACTTTGCTTACTCGAACTTTTTGAAATAAGATGCATGCAAACTGATCCAAATTGGTCAAATTTTCTTTATGATGAACCAACACAACGATTGATGTTGATTGATTTTGGCGCCACCAGATTTTATACAAAGTCATTTATTGACAACTATTTGAGAATTATCATAGCAGCTACAGAAAATGATCGAGAAACTGTTCGTCGATTGAGTATTGATATGGGATTTTTAACAGGTCATGAAACGCAAATTATGCAAAAGGCACATGTTGATGCAGTGATGATTTTGGGTGAGGTGTTTAATGTTAAAGAATTTGATTTTGGAGCACAACAAACTACAAAGAGAATTGCAAATCTAGTACCAGTCATGATTGAGCAAAGATTATGTCCACCACCCGAAGAAATTTATTCACTTCATAGAAAGCTTTCTGGAGTCTTTCTTTTATGTTTCAAATTAAAAGCTAAATTTGCTTGTAAACCAATGTTTGATAAAATTGTAGAAAATTATAAATTTGATTAAATCAAAGTGGCATATTAAATACTAGGATGTTTCCTTGAAAATGAAACTTTTTTTGACGCTTCATTCAAACATAAATTTCTCGGCATGTACTAAACCAATTGACAAACTGTGAAAAGTATGTTATTTAGCTGCATTGTGATCAGTTTTTAGGATACATTTGACCTCTTTTTGTGTTATTTAATATTTTAATTTTGACTCAAAAATTTTGTTCAAAAAACACTTTTTTCAATTCAAAAGTTTATGAATTTTTTTCTCGAAAATTTTCCATTGACGAAAATTTGATAGTGCACTGTAAATTAAGTTCTTTTGATGCACTTTCAGGAACAGCAAGCAGAATTAAATTATCTTTTGTAGATAAAAAGTTATAAGCAAACAAATATGTCGACTTAAAAGTACGGACCTTTTCTAAAATGCTCATATCTCGGAAAATACTCAACTGATCGAAAAGATTTATACACCATTCGATCCGTCATCAAAAAGTTTACAAAATACAATAAAGTTATATTATATTCAAATTATTATCAATTTTCATACAAAGTTTCAAAAATCTTTTGTTTACAACAACAAATTTGTAAACAAACGACATTTTGTCAATTTTGTTTCGCTCAAATCTTTTAATATCAAAGGCCAGAGGTCTTATACCTTCCCAGTTAACTGCAAAAAGTTAAATTCTAACGAATAAAGTAGTAAATTTAGCTTAAAACTTTGATATTAAAAAGATTTGAGCGAAACAAAATTGACAAAATGTCGTTTGTTTACAAATTTGTTGTTGTAAACAAAAGATTTTTGAAACTTTGTATGAAAATTGATAATAATTTGAAATATATATAACTTTATTGTATTTTGTAAACTTTTTGATGACGGATCGAATGGTGTATAAATCTTTTCGATCAGTTGAGTATTTTCCGAGATATGAGCATTTTAGAAAGGTCCGTACTTTTAAGTCGACATATTTGTTTGCTTTATACTTTTTATCTACAAAAGATAATTTAATTCTGCTTGCTGTTCCTGAAAGTGCATCAAAAGAACTTAATTTACAGTGCACTATCAAATTTTCGTCAATGGAAAATTTTCGAGAAAAAAATTCATAACTTTTGAATTGAAAAAAGTGTTTTTTGAACAAAATTTTTGAGTCAAAATTAAAATATTAAATTAACACAAAAAGAGGTCAAATGTATCCTAAAAACTGATCACAATGCAGCTAAATAACATACTTTTCACAGTTTGTCAATTGGTTTAGTACATGCCGAGAATTTATGTTTGAATGAAGCGTCAAAAAAATTTCATTTTCAAGGAAACATCCTAGTAAAAATTTTAAATAAATAGACTTTGTTATATAACGAAAATATTATTTCAATTTCTTTATTAACATTTTATTCTTTACTTTTTAAGAAATTTTCTTCCTTTAATAGTTTTTTGATCTTGCTTGTTTGCTTCATGTGCTTTATGTAGAATGTTATGTAAAAGTCTAGCATCTTTAATGTTGCCAAGTAATTCAACAAGATCAATGTCCGACATTTTCAAAAGGTTTTTCAAATTCTTTCCTTTCTTCATTACTTGATGAATATTTTTTGGTGTTATTCCAGGAAGTTTGAGAAGAAAATCATGAATATTAGTATTGTATCTATCAGTTATTACAGCTAATTCCTGCATTGTTTCATCTGTGCCCGTCTGCATAATTTCTTCCAAATTCGGTTCTTCTCTATTGAGCTTGAGTTCCTCAAAAAGTTGAGCAGTTGCATAAGGTGATGGTGACCAAACCAATCTTAATTTTGGGAAATGTATAGTTAGCAATTGAATTTTTTGAACTATTTCCATATTCATAGTGTCAGAATCACGTGAAAGCATATAGCGACCTTGTAAATGAAATGACTTATTTTGATCAAATTCAATTAATAATATAGCCATGGAATAGTGTCTGGTCATTTGAAAACATTGATTGTATAATCGTCCGCTTTGCAATGATCCAATAAGATCGGAAATAGATTTTCGTTCAACACAAATATCAGGTGTTAATATATAATCACCAATCGTAATCATTGCGGGAATAACATCTAGACCTCTCTTATGAATAAGACATGGTAGTTCACTTCTAAATTCTCGTGAATCAACAATAACTTTTGACTTTTCTTTCTTTAAGGCTTTTTCCTGACCGCCAGCATTTCTTGTATCCTCTTCTTCTTCATCATCAAGTTGATCTTCAATTTCAACATCTGTTTTACCATCTTGATATTCAGGCACAACCATTGTTCTTTTGGTTTCAATCAACAATTCAAAAGCTTGTTTTTCACGTCGTAATGCTGTCAAGAAGCTCTGTTCTTCAACCGTTTTAGCATGCATTATAACATAGACTTTAAGACGTCTGCGTACATGCCTTTGATGACGTGCTTCGAAAATTTCAATTTGTCTAATTGCAGTAATATTAATATTATATAAAATTATATAATCTGGAGACATATCCTGCAGTGTTTGATCTAAAGATGACATTCTATTTCTATCACTTTTGAAAGTCTGAATAAAGACAGTAGGCTTCTGCATAGAAGACAAAATTGCAGTTGCATTCAAAGATGGATTCTTCTCATTATATTCATCACAAACTTCAAAAGTTACATTTTCAGCTTTAGTCAAGTCAAAATCTGCTGCAGAAAAACTTTCATTACCATCGATGCGTTGAGTCATTGTAAGAAGATAAGTATCTTTTATGTATTCCTCCTCTTCTTCGTTTTCATCATTAACCATCACTTTGTTATTATCATCTGTCTTGCTTTCATTTGTCTCATCGTTTGTATGCTTACGCTTTCGACTTGTGTCATTGAATTTTAAAGAAATTTTTTCGTTTCTAACTGCTTTACCACTTGTCGATGGTTTATGCTTGAAATCAGGATTATTTACTTCAACAGGATTTTTCACTATTCCACTTTCATGGATATTAAATGATTTATAACTTTTGCTTAATTTTTTAACTTTGACTTCATTCTTAAGAGCTGTCCAAAATAAAGTTTTTTCAGCACCTTGTGTGAGATATTGATTTAATTGATAGCAAGTTCGAGCATCATTACATAGAATGAGAATTTTAATTGGCTTTTGTTTATCAAATTCATTACGTTCATCACTTATAACGTCTTTAATATCAGCTGGTATTTCGATTCGAAGAATTTCGCTAACAGCTCTCCATTTTGCATTCGGTTCTGGCTCAAATTCATCTTGATTATTAAAAACACGTTCCTTAGAAAACTTAAATATTCTTTCAGCTGCATCTAATAAAGTCCAACCACTGTTGTGCATTGCATATTCAGCACCACGATAATTCTTTAATGTACTATAAAATGTCACAGAATCAGAATAGATAGCACTAAACATTAAACTTCGTAGAATTTTCAAATCAGTTATGAGCAATTTTGTTTTAGCGTTTAATTGATGCCAAATTGAATCCAATTGGGTTTGTAAAATTTTTTGAAATCTCTTTGTTACACAATTTTCCACTGTGACTTCCTCAAGATCAACGGTAGGATTGATTCTTTTTAATTCTTTTACAATAAAATTCATGATATCCAATATATTCGTTTGAATTTGAGCTAATTTAGACGAAAGCGGAACATGAAATTCTACAGATACCGGTTCGTATGTTTTAAGAGAGCGTTGAATTACTGCATGGAATCTTGGCCATAAGAATAATTCACGAACAAATAAATTCCGCATTACTTTTTCAACGTGACCATATCCAAAAGTGAAAGCTTCAGCTGAATTTGTAAAGGCTTTGATAAATCCTGTCTTATTTTTTTGTCTATATAGTCTTAATGCAAATGCTTCTTGACATGATTCAATTACTTGATGTGCTCTAAGCACAAATATACCGGTAATAAGTTCAGTAGGAATTTTATTTTTTAACAAATCTAGGACTAAAACTTGAGTCGAAATGAACTGAATGCCGCCTGATAAGTATATTTTTTCACGTTCATTGCTGTTAGTAGATGCAGCTCTAACAAGAGGCGAATTGAGTAGCTTTGTCAAGTAATTTTCTTCGTATTCATCACAATTGAGAATTAAAATTAAATTTGCTGGATTCAAATAAACTTTGAATAAGTTTATTATGACTTTTTCATAACTCACTCCTCTAAAAATGAAGCAAATTCTTTAGTAAAACGAAAGATTGAATGTTAGTAATTAGTCTTACTTTGCACAAATCATTAGACCATCACTAAAAACGCAATCAAGAAACATTTGACGTTCAAAATCAAGACATTTTAATTCATCACTTGCATCTTTTTCTAAAATCTTCTCCATAAAGTTAATTTCTTCAACATTAATATCATCTTCTATGTTCTTCTCCTTTTGTTCATTAGTTTCAACTTTAGAATCTTCTTCGATACTGTTTCCTTCCATTTTTAAAAAATAAAACTTATTTTACAAAGAGCGGTTAAAAAATGTAAACAAAACGAAATGCTGAAATTTTTTTCGATGTGAAACAATCAGAAATGCAAAGAAATGATTTTTTAAACTTTTCAATTTATTAAACTACTGTCCAAAATGTTATACAATATTGTATCTGTTGTGATTTATCTTGGAATTGGTGGAGCATTTCCAGGTCCACTAGTTAAACTTCCATGACCCGGACCGAGAAGCATTTGATTCTGTTGTGATTTTTGCATTTGTTCCATTTGTGCTCTTTATAGAAAATAGAATATACATTCTATTACATTTATCATGATATGTATATATAATTATTTATACCTTTCAGTTTCAAAAATGACTGGAGCAAACAAAATCATTGAGCTTGTGAAGAAAATCCATGAAGCTGAACATGCAAATTTATAAAATGAGCTTACACCTTTCTCAGTCAACGTAAAAATATTTTCTGTCAAGTCTCTAATCGGTTCAGGAAACATTTCAGTTAATCCGATAATTCTTTCAATGAAAGTTTCATCCGGCTCCTATAATAATAATTAATAAATAGCCATATTATGGCGAAAAAAATTATTTCATACATCTTCATAATCATCTTCGATACTTTCTGGCAAAGCTAATTCCTAATAAAAACATAGAATATCAAACAAGAATTCAATGAGGTTAAAAGGAAAATCAATATTTTATAAAAACCTTATTTGGTTCAACAATGTCTTCCTTTGGTGCATCCATTCTTTTGATGATGAAATGTATTCTATCTGAATGTTGGGAAGTTTTTATCTGTTGAATTTAAACATTCAATATTAATTTATAAACAAGATTTATTAGTCTAGAAAAATATTGTTCAAATAAAACATAATATTTCAACTTAATAGCTTACTTGTGATTGTTATTATTTTTATTTACTTTATAAGAATGCTTTATAGCTATAATTTTAATTGCTTTTTATAAAGTAAATCTATTATTTTCAAAGATTTTAATTTTTTTTAACTCGAAGAAAAATTGAACCAAAACGATAAAATGTGAATGCACACTGATTCAAATTTCTAGAAAACTGTAGGACAATGTAATGAATTGAATGGATGCGTTTAGTTGTGTTTTGTTTTCATTTTTTGTGTTATAAAAAATAATCATGTTTTGCAAAAATTAGATTTTATATTGTTTCATCGGTTAGTTCTATAATAGAATTTAGAACATGTTTCCGCGTAATCGTCGTCTATATGTGAAGCTTTTTCGCTATAGCTGTCTACTCAGTTTGATTATTTTTTTGTTAAATTATTTTGGTGTTTTTCTTCATATGTACGAATCAAATTTTGATGATTTTAAATATGAATATGATGGCGATATATTAGCACAGTGTTATTTAATTCGCAAAGGACAAAAGCCTGATGTACAACCAATCAATAATCAGAGCTTCTCATATCGTCACAATAATGAAAACAAATGCAAAGATGAATTGCAAAAAAGTCTCATGCCGCACCTTCTTATTATTATAAAATCAAAAAATGATCATTTTGAGCGACGAAATGCTATTCGAAATAGTTGGGGCTTTGAGAAACGTTTCTCTGATGTTATTATTAGAACAGTATTTTCTTTAGGAATTGATAAAGAAACTCATGATGGACGTTTATCAGAAGTGCAAAAACTCGTTGATATTGAAGCTGAAAAATTTCAAGATATTATTCAAGTAATATATTTCTTTAGTTTATTATAATACTGAAGCTAATATGCAATATATTATTACAGTTTAACTTTATTGATGCATACTTTAACAACACTTTAAAAACTATCAATGGGTTTCGTTGGGCAAAAGAAAATTGTATAAGAAGCAAATTTTTCCTTTTTGTGGATGACGACTTTTACGTTTCGATCAAAAACATTCTCGCATTTTTACGAAATCCAGTAAATTATCCCGAATACCTAGAAGAATATAAAGAACAATTACGAAAATTGAATCAAAGAAAACTTCAGGAAGCAAAAATCAACTCCAGTGATGGAGCAGCTACAATAGAAATGGTAACAAGAAATCTTCTCAATTTAAATCTCAATATAGAACTAGCATCTGATGTTAAATTATTCGCTGGTTTCGTCTTTAATTCGTCTCCTCATCGACACAAGTCAAGCAAATGGTATGTATCCTTAGAAGAATACAAATATGATAGATGGCCAACTTATGTAACAGCGGGTGCTTTTATTTTATCGCGTGAGGCACTACAAGAAATGTATTGTGTTAGTCTTTATACCAAACATTTTCGATTCGATGATATATTCTTGGGGATAGTGGCTCTAAAAGCTCATATAGAACCATTACATTCTGAAGAATTTTATTATTACAAGGCCTCATATTCTGGTCCCGCATCATATCGATACGTTTTAGCTACACATGGATACGACAATCCAGAAGAAATGCTAAAAGTTTGGAGTGAAGTCAGAGCAAATGGATACGCATAATAAAAAAGATATTAATTTGAGACGTAACAGCAACAGTAGAAATTTTAATAGTTTTATGACTACTAAGTAGTTTGTTGAAATTACAGTGATCTCTTTAGAATTTCATTACATAAATCTCTTTGTAATAATTATAATAAAAGAATTTAGTGATTTTTTTTAGATTAAAGTGAGTTTGTAAAGATATTATAAATCAAATAAAACTGCATGCCAACATGTGCATGTGAACTCAAAAAGATCGAATAAATTTAAATATAAATTATTAAGTATTTAACTATCTGTACAGATATATAACAATTTTCAGCTTCATTCTATTTAATCTGTTTCGGTATCAGTCTTTGAAGCGGCAAAACTAAGTAGTACTTGTAATGAGTCAATAATCTTTGAAAGTCCTAAATCTGATTGTTCGAGGGTATCACTAATTTTTGCATAAGTGAGCTTCTTTTTCGCAACCTGGTTGTCAATTTCCTCTTGTTTTTCTTGTAATGCACGTATTTGTGCTGCCAAAATCTCTTTATTTTTTTCGTCTTGGGCAATTTCAAGTTCAATTTTTTGCTTCTTCCTTTTCAACACTTCAATGTCTGAAAAATTTCGAAAAAGAAACCAATTTCAAGAAAAATTAAACAAAAAATTATATTTAAATTGCTTACATTTCACCAATTCTTGATTATAATTTTGTAAAACAACAGCCTTTTCAGTCATATTTGTTAAAGTTTTTTAATTTTTTGAACTTTAAAAAGAGAAGATAGGAAATATTTAGCGAGCAAAAAATATAAGAATATTGTAAATAAACAAAAATCTTAATAGGGGAATATCAACTAACGGTTTTTTAAAAAAATTTCTATTTCATGCAAGTACCTACCTATCGGAATCTTTAAGATAATTAAATTTAGAAAAGTTATTCTGTAAGAGAAAGTGTATTTCATGATAGAAATTATTTCATTAAAAATAAATTTTCTTTCATCATCATTTTTATTTTCATCAAAAATTGCCGTTATAAACACAAAAAAATATTTACACTTCGCTCCAAAGAGAACGAGTGACTAGGTAGGTAGTGGGTAGTGACTCATTATTATTTTTTGCACATCAACAACTTAAAAAAATTTGAAGAAAATTTAAAAATAAATGTGTGAATTCTATTAGTTATGTAGAGTAATGTGTAGGTAATTTAGGAAGAGTCATTTTCATAAAAATATATTCAATTTCTTAATATGCCTCATTTTTTCTCGGTACCCGGTTCCATAAATTCAATTGATGCACTATTAATACAATATCGTTTTTTAGTCGGAAGTGGGCCATCACCGAAAACATGTCCTAAATAGATATAGAATAAAAAAATATTTTATTATCAAAAATTTTTAGATTAAAAATTATATACATACCCAAATGTGCTTGACATTTTGAACAACGTACTTCTGTCCGCACGAGACCTAATTCATTTATAAAATTAAATTCATTTGTAATAAACAATTTGTTTAAAAAAGATCTAAATTAAATGCAAAAAAATATTTAAATTATACTGTTGAATGAAATATACCTGGCCTTGTGATTAATAATAATAAATTTGTACCAGCTAATAATAATTACAAAATTATAATAACGAAATAAGGAAGTAACAAAAAAAGAAATGCATGATGATAGAAAACCCATATTTTATGGCGATAGATAAATGAAGACACGACGTAAAGAATTTTTAATACAAGAAGAATATCATGATATTAAGAAAAATCCATCAATTGATTTTGAAGAAAAGAAGATATAAAATAATTAATAAATATGAATGTTGTTGTTGGGCAGCATTTAAAAAGAGAAGAAAAAAGAAAAGAAAAAAAATTTACTATTAGAACCTTCACCTAAAAACACCATTTCACTATTTATGTATGATAAGTATTAGACTTTCAAAAAATTAATAATTAATGATAAGAAACATTTAAAGCCAGTAAGTATGTAATGACTGGATGTTTAATAAAAGACAGAAAACCCAACGTTTTATCAATGAACAGTAAGCAAAATTTCAGTTTTAAATCATTGTCCTCACATGAGAGATGTTTATATGAAGTAATGAATTAAAAAATGCTAACGATGAATAGACAGATAAAAATTATTAAGCAGTAAGACTTAAAAATGTATTGTCATTGAGTTACATAGATACATGGAATTGTACTTAAAAAGCAAAATGTGATAAGTGGATTGATAGATGAGAAGAAAATCCTGATAAATGTGCTATTAGATAAGGTGATTGAAGCAGTTTAGTTAAAAGAGCAAGTTTAAACTCAAGTACTTACCCAAAGAAGGATCGTTGTGTAATGTTACTTTTCCTTGCTCCAAGACATCATTAAATGCAGGCCACCCACAACCGGAATCATACTTTGTATCTGAACTAAATAATTCTTGATGACAAACTACACAAACATAAGTGCCTTTCTCGTAAAACTTGTTATATTTCCCTGTAAACGGCCGTTCAGTTCCTGCTTCTTGTGTTACATGATATTGCAGTGGTGTAAGTCTTTCTTTTAATTTTTCTTTATTGAATTCATCCATTTTGAACTTATCTTGATTGCTTCCACTATCGATTGCTAAAAGAGATTGAAATGAGTAAAAAACAATAATAATTTGAAGAGAACAACGAAATATTTGAGATAAATATACGCTTCACTGCATTGCATATAAATTTCAAATAATAAAATATCTAAATTGAAGATTGAAAATTAATACACATGCATGCATGTGTTCAGATGTAACATATGAATGAGAAATCACAAACCGTAGTAAAAAAAAGAAACTTGTGATCTCTATTTATAGATTATAAATTATAATATGAGAATAAATATAATGTTGACTAATTTTTATTCGATATTTTTTAAACTCAAATAAAGAATTTAAAAGATATTTAATAAAATTTGTTTTTAAAGAAAGTGTGACAGCAATCACCAATTTCAAAATCAAGTTTGCATCTTTAATCATGACCTCAATACATATTTTTCACTTTCTCACTAACTTTTTAATTTATTTCATTAAGAACGCAATAAAAAATTTTATTGATATGCTTTATATGGTCTTTTTGGTTTCTTTTAAAGTAGGTGCGGTTAAGATTCAATAATTAGAAACGAATTAATTAATAAAAATAATATTTTAAGATTTTTACACACACCTGATGCTACAAAAGTTCGCCTTAAACTGATTGCTTCAAAGTTATTCCTTCGTAATTTATTGATTGCAAATCGCTGTAGATTTCTTGTTAAGAAATTCATTTTTGAGATTATACACTGTTATTAAGAATTCTCTCTATACTTTAATCGCCTTTTTTTAATAAATCTTTGAAGATTTTATTGATGAACTCACCTCATAAAGAATGAAACAAAAAAATTAATTTTTTTTAAATATTTTACGTCATTAAAAATTTTGAGAAGATCTCGAACACATGCACAAATAGGTATGCAATTGTCATCACTTTGTCTAATTCTGTCTGATTAGGAATTCGTTTAAAAAAACACCGGTTTTTTTTCAAAAAATTTTACTTTCTAAAAACGCGCTTAGAGTTTTTGAGTTCATATTTTTGATATTTTTATTGTGATATTTATAAAGAAAAAGGGATAATAATTATACATATTTACTACAAATTAACTATTAAGGTAAATGTTTTATGCGCTATTGTCGCTGAGTAGAATGAGTTTGACTTTAGCAATATTTTTCTTCGTTTTTCTGAACACTCAAGAATAACCGTTTTTTCACTAAACATATTCTTCAAAAAAATCTGCAAGAAAAAACTTTAAAAGTCGCAGAGAGAAAAATTACAAATTAAATTGTTTTATTGATATATTTAGGTAGAAAAACCGTGATAAAATGTTAAAGTTCTATACAAAACGTGATGTCGACAAGCATGTCTCTCATATGTTTCAAAAACTTAGCGAAAAAGAGGTAAGTAAATAACTTGTCTTTATGAGCGTGCTTTTCCCTTTAAATTGCAAAATTTTTTGGATTTCTTTAATGTTTAAGCTTAATATTTTGCTTAATATCTCTAATATGGATTGAACTCTTATAGGAAAATGATTTTTAAGCTTATAATTTGATAATAATATAAAATTTTATTTCAAGGTTTTTTAATTGATTGCATCCACAAAATTACATTATTTTTGGAAATAATCGTTGAATTTTCATTTTTTAATAATTTGATTCACTTTTGTGTAATTAAAAAAAGACCATTCAACAACAAGATACTAAAGACTATTGCTAAGTGATAATGCTTTTAATCAAATATAAGCTAAATGAAAGTTAGGTTATTATCTCTAGAAAACTCGAAAATTATCGGCGGGCAAATTTCATGTTTTTATTATTTCTCATTTTTTTCTCTAGCGGTCAAGTCGTGGTTTGCATATTGCAAGATGCTATGTTAAGGTAAACGAATGGGATCTTGCTCGAGATTGGTTACAACGATATCTAGACACAAAACAGGATGATCCTGTAGCTCACAGACTTATGGCCGAAATATATGAGCGTCTTCATAAAACAGAAGAAGCCATTACATCATATCAGCGCTCATATAATTTAAATAACAAACAAAATGATATCATTAAACATGGTAAGAATTGTAAACTAAAATAAGTAAAAATATATAAAGTTTTTTTTTAGTCTGCCGGCTTTATCTGCTTAATGGTGGTTGGTCTTCATGCCCTGGAAAAGTTAAATACTGGTGTGAATTAGCAGAAAATGAAAATATTCGCGACGAGAATATAGCTGATCTCCAATCAAAAATTGGAGTAAAAGTCACCGCCAGTGGTAGTACAAGCAGTAACAGTAACTTGAAGGAACGAAAAAGTGATGTAGGCAAAATTCGAACAGAGAAAAAACTACAACATGAACTTTCATCATCATTTAATGAAGAGTTTAATAATAATTCTCAAAATGGATATACTGATGACGAAATTTTTCACAATGCTTCATCTAGTTCTTTTAGAACTACACAAATGTCATTTGCACCAATGCCAAATTACAATGAAAAGTTTGCAGATGTTGAAGATTTGATTCGAAAGCTTTCTGATTTGGTAATTTCTGTAAAGGAAGATGTTCTATGTGTTCGAAATGATATAACAAGTTTGAGGGACGATATTCTTAATATTCGTGGTGATATAACTGATTTGAGTGTTAACAAAGATGCAACTACAGCAAAGGCAATCATTGATGTCAATAAATCTATTGAAGATCTTACTTGGAATGTGAGTTGCTTGATGAATATTTTTCCAAGCGCACCTGGGCCTGTTTCACTTCCAACAAATATAAGATTTCCACCTAATCAATTGCCCCCGCAATTTAATCAAATGTATAACACGGCTTATCCAATTTATCCACCTATACGTCCACAATTGCCACCACATTTACAATATAATGATCCTCTTGGAATGAATTTGATAATGAATGCTGCTGCTGCTGCCGCAAATTATGGTTCTCCACTCATTGCTTCTCCACAACAACCTCCACCTCCGCCTCAACCGCAACAGCCTATTCCACAACAACAAAATATTTCACCAGCAATCACAATTCAAAATGGGCAGAAATCGTCTTTAATGGAAGCTTTAAATACGCCATCAGTTTTAAATACATGGAATAATACATATAATGCAGCTCAAGTTATGTCAACAACTATTCCGCAAATCCATAATTTCACGCCTCAACAGCCACCATCAACTTTAGTTGCTTCTCCCAGTGTTTCAATATCACAACAACAACCACCACCATCATCATCAATACAAACTATGCCAGTTAATCAAAATAAACTTGTCGAAAAAACGCCAGTTAATGTTGTCATCACTAGTTCTGATCCTCTGCCTACATCAAATTCTTTTGTTACACAACCAACATTGAGCGTGACAATTCCACCTCAACATATTAAACAATCACCAATTGTTTCAACAGAAACGTCAAAAACAGTTGAGACAAAATCACAAGAAAATGTAACATCTGGTAATGATTTAATAAAATCAACAATGTCGTTCAGAATTCCAAAGAAAACCGAGACTCAAGTTACTACTACAACAACAACAACGCAAAGTAATTCGACTCCTAAAACTCAAAGCATGACTTTTAGTGGATTCACTGGTGATTTGTCAAAACCAAGTCCTATAGCATTTGCAACTCCAACTAAGGATAAAGAAGTTATTGATAAAAGTAACAAACCAGCACAACAGAGTCCATTTGCAAACTTTACTTTTGGTGGTGGTTCATCAAATAAATCATTCACAGAGCTTTTCAGTAATTTGAATTCAAATAAGTCGGATACGAACAACACTACTGAAACTAAGTTGAATACATCTGCTACTATAACTACTCAGAATGAGGAAGAAGCAGATCATTTTGAGCCGACAGCACAATTTGAACCAGTGATTCCATTGCCAGATCTTGTTGAAGCTAAAACTGGTGAAGAAGAAGAAAATGTCGTATTTTGTCATCGTGCTAAGCTATTGCGATATGATACAAATACAAAAGAATGGAAAGAACGAGGACTAGGTGAAATGAAAGTACTTGTAAGCAAGACAGACTCATCAAAGGCACGTTTGCTAATGCGCAGAGAACAAGTTTTGAAAATTTGCTGTAATATGCCAATAACAAAAGAGTTGAAATTCACTCCACGCAATGCAACTGCTTCGTCATTTGGAGGGCAAGATTTTAGTGAAGGTGAGATAAGATCTGAAACACTTACAATTAAATTCAAGACAGCAGATCTGCTTAAGAGTTTCCAAGAGGCAGTTTTGAATGTTCAAAAGAATTTAACTACTGAGACAGTTCAACCAGAAAAGAAAGAGGTAAAAAAGCAAGAAGAAAAGAAACAGGAAGTGAAGAAACAAGAAGAAAAGAAACAGGAAGTGAAGAAACAAGAAGTAAAGAAACAAGAGGAAACTAAAGGATTTGGCGATATGTTCAAACCAAAGGCTGGATCATGGACATGCGAAGCTTGTTATATTTCAAATAAACCAGACACTTTGTATTGTGTTGCTTGTGAATCTCCAAAAGATAACACTGTGCCGAAGAAAGAGCCAAAATCATTACTTGCTCCTGCTGCTGATGCACCTAAATTTAGTTTTGGTATGCCAAACTCTTCAGGATTTTCTTTCGGTATGCCTCAAAATCAAACAACCGTAGCACCCGTTATTGCACCAGCTCAATCAATTACAACAACAGCTTCATCAACCACTGGATTTTCTTTTGGTTCTACAAATACAACATCAGCGCCATCAAATTTCACATTTGGGAAACCAGCTGATTCGTCAAGCAATGTGACATCTACGAAAACCGATTCAAATACTGAAAGTAGTGGTGGATTCAAGTTTAATGTTCAAAACACTTTTTCATTTGGTATCAACAAAGAAAAATCGGCTGACGAAGTTCAGATTGAGAAAACACCAGATCAAGAACTCGGATCAGGATCAGGAAGTTCTGGATTCAATTTTGTTTTTAAGAAAAAATCACCTGCAAAAACTAAATCACCTGGTAAAACACGAAATGATAGCGTTAATAGCGAAGGAAACGATGGAGAGGAAGCTGATAATAATGAATATCATGAAGAAGAAGAAAATCAAGCATATTTCACACCAGTTATTCCACTGCCTGATAAAATTGATGTAAAAACTGGAGAAGAAGATGAAGAAGTACTCTATTCGCATCGCTCGAAATTGTATCGATTTGTTGATAAGGAATGGAAAGAACGAGGGATTGGAGATATCAAGATATTGAAGCATAAGGAAACTGGCAAATTGAGGTTAGTAATATTTTAGAATTTATATAATAGAATTTTAAAAATATTTATTAATTTAAACAGAGTTGTGATGCGCAGAGAACAAGTTTTGAAAATTTGTCTCAATTTTGTTCTCAATGAAGAAATCGATTTTAAGCCAAAAGATGATACATCATTTAGATTTGCTGCAAATGATTTCTCTGAAGGTGTTGCAGAACCAACATTTTTTGCAATTCGCTTCAAGACTAAGGAAATTAGAGATGGATTTAAGAAAGCAATTGACGATGCTTTAGCAGGAACTACTAAAAAATCAAATACATCTTCAAGTGACAATGATGAGTTAATCAAAAGACTAATGTTGCCTGCAGATTTTTTCAATTATTTAAACAAACCTGATTGCACTGGTTGTATTGGATGTAAACCTGATGAATATGTCTACAAGTCCGATTACAAATCTGAAGTTACTGAGGATGAAAATGCTTTACCATTGGACGCACCGAAATCAATCATCAAAATTGTAAAACCACGTCGAGCAAGCCAAGATAAACGAGTTTCATTTAATCTTTCTGACACAAAGGAAAACAATAATGTATTCAATTTATTTGGAGGAAAAAACGTGGAAGCAACGCCTGATAAGGTTAAGACAGATTTATTTGGTATTAAAAAATCTGAAGCATCTACAAATATTTTTGCTCAATTCAACGCTGAAAATCCACCGCCCCCACCGTCTGCAGTTTCAACTAGTATCTTTGGATCTAATGCTCAAAATACAAGTTTGGGAGAAAATAAGAGCATTTTCGGGTCATCTATCTTTTCATCGTCACTTAATACAACACCAACAACAAATGCAGATATTAAGAAAGGTGATCAACAACAAAGTCTTTTTGGAAATCAAAATAGTTTTTCATTTTCTGCAGTATCAAATGGTACCATCTTCGGAAATGCTAATAAAGAAAACAACTCATCACCATTTGGCAATTCATCACCTTTTGGATCGACAAGTATTTTTGGTTCAGCACTGAATAAAAGCAACAACAGTGATTCAAAATTAAACGACAATACTAAACCGACGAACATTTTTTCATCTAACACAAATAGCAGTTTCAGTTTCGCAGAAGCAGCAAAACAATTGGATAAATCTTCAGACGCAAATAAATCAACAGTTGAACCAGAATTTCTTAAAAAAACAAGTTCTATAGGAGGATTTGCAGAATTAGCAGCAGCAAGTTCAAGTAATGCATTTAGTGGACAAAATAATTCATCTAGCGGCTTCTTTGGACTTACAGTAAAAGAGGATATTTTTAGCAGAAGCAAACAACTTAATGCATCTGGTAATGCTGATGCAAGTCAAGATGATTCAGAAAATGTTAATGATGATAATTACGATCCACATTATGACCCAATCATAAGTTTACCCGATGAAGTCAAAGTATCTACAGGCGAAGAGGATGAAGAAAAAATGTTCGGCGAGAGAGCAAAACTCTTCCGTTACGATGCAAATACGAAAGAATGGAAAGAGAGAGGTAATTTCAATTTTAATACTATCTAAATAAACTTGTATGTTAAATACATTTTCACTTTTTTTTATTAGGCGTTGGCGAAATGAAAATTTTACATCATCCTATTAATAATACATACAGAATGATTTTGCGACGTGAACAAATATTTAAACTTGTTCTCAATCAACTCTTAACACCAGATATTCACATGGCACCAATGGGAAGTTCACCAAATGCATTTTGTTGGGCAGGTATGAACTATGCTGAAGTATCTTCTGGAGAAGCAGAGCAGCTAGCCGTGCGATTTAAAAATGAAGAGTTGGCAAATAGCTTCAAGCGAAAAATCGAGGAATGCCAGTCTAAAATGGAATCACAAGGAAATTTACATCCAGAAAATGATTAAAGCCCTTAGTATAAAATAAGAACAGAAAAATAATTTTACTCGCTTAAAACATATATACACATTAAACACATTTTCTTAAATTTCTCTTCGCGGACTGAATTTAAATAAAGAAGAATTTTTGTAAAAGAAATTTAGGATTTTGTAGAAAATACACAAAATAATTTTTTGAGACATTATTCGATTATTAAGTTTTTGAAATTTTGTTTCTGATAAGAGAAAAAGTACATGAATCAATAATAAAAATATAAATTAAATGAAATAGATAATGAAATTATAAGATTGATGAACATTCAATTGGTTGACATTTTTTATATCAAAGAAAAGATAAAACCTTTTTCAATACATTTACAGTCACGACGATCAACAATCTAATAAAATTTGGCAACAGTGTTATGATCAATAATCATTTTATTTTGTTGTTTTCATTTAAAGTTAATTAAAATAAGTTTCTTATTTATTAAATAACTAATACATTCCAACGAAATAAAATATTTTTCTTTTTAGATAAAATGAATTCAAAATATTTCTGTCAAAAAAATTCCCATTTATATTGAAGCGTTGCCAAATTTTCCAAAAAAATGTGAACGAGAGCAAAAAGAATAATAAGGTAAAATTGTGAAGCAAGAGCATCATACAAGCTTAAAGTATATTTATTTTTAGGGAAAATCTATCGATATCGAATATAATCAGATCAAAGACTGACAAAGTGAATACTTTAACATCTGCAGAAAGTGAAATACTTGGTGAGTTGTCAATAATTTCATATTTTAATTCAAATTTTCTAATCACTTGACAAACATTAAAAAAATATTTCATGCAGTTGTAGGTTTGAGTTTTAAGGGCTATTAAGTAAAGATAAAAATGATAAACTATGATAGAATGAAGAAAAATTTCATTGATAAAATATAGTAAAGTGGCATACAAGATTATCATGAAATCTGAGCATAAATTAGGATAAGTTTTGCGTTACAAGTGTATATATTTAAATTCAAATACTATTTTATTCATATCCAAATATGATCATTAAAGTTCAAAAAGCAGGTTTTTATTAAATTCAACAGTGTATAGCATATTACAGAAAAGGAGGAAAAGAGAAAGAAGGAATAAGTAAATTGAACAGAAAAGAAAAAGTATAAAATGTTAGAGTGCTTTGTCCGATGTGGATGAAATTTGGCATAATTCTAAGTCCACACAGCTGTCTGTTTTTAACATCATCGTCATAGCTGTGATACTACAAAAATTATGAATAAATTACGCAGAAACAAGTAAAGTTTTTTTGTGTGCAGAAAAAAAGATAGTCTGTGTATGCCAACAATTTAAATGCAGAAAAACTTGCGGCTAGGTACTATAAATTCAAAATAAATATTTTTTGAATTTGATATGAAAAAAATAATACATTCCCTTGATTGTGCATTATATCACTTTTCCTTTTATACATTAGTCGTTTATCCACCTACTTAAATAAATGTTCGCAATAACAAAATTGAAAAAGATTTGAGTGAAATCATTCCATTTGCATCATTTCGATTTTTTTGATAGCCAGATTATAGAGCGGACCATACATTGATATTATTATGTATAAATTCACACGTTTTTATTTGTGTGTGTAGTTGAAAGGTTAAAAGGTTCACTTTATTCTCATTATCTGGACACATATATTAATTCAAAATTTCTATAAAACAAGTCATTAAAAAATTGAATTTTTTTCATTCATTGTGTTACTTTCAGATCGACATATGGAAACTTTACAAACTGTTTAAAATATGCCAGACTCTAAATAAAAAGAGAAATACAACAGTTCAAAATTTACAACAAAAGACGATACTTTGCCGTTAAATTACCTTATAATGTCCACTGAGAGTAAACGAAATCATACAGACACATCATCGAGTAGACAATTCGCATTACGTCGTTCTATGGACAGTCGTCCTGAACATCACGGTGTTCCAGTTTACGAAGTGATTGCGCAGGACAATATTAACGATATTCACTTGGAGAATTCAATCAATAGTAAAAATGTTCCATCAGTTAAAATGCAAAGACTCAATAATCAAATACCTGCAAGTTTAGTAAAAACAGTTGAGAATGGTCTTGCACCTGATGAACTAGCTTTAATTTCGGCATCTGCTGGTATTGCGTCTTCAACAATGATTATGTCAACAGGTGACGAAGATGATGAACATGATATAGAAGGTGGTGAATTAGAAGAAACTGAACTTAGTTTGATAGAAAAAGATGAAGTTGATCAAATGGAAAGAATAATACAGGAAGATTCAATGCAAGTTGACTCAGAAAGAAATGATGAAACGTCATCAAATAAAATGGAAACTTCAAATATATCTTCTAATTCTGCAACATCTACTTCAAATACAATTTATGAAATTCTATTACCTTCAAAAATGACTAGAGAAATGAAAAATTTGTAAAAATCTACAAATGACTCAAAAGTTCTTTCAAATTTTCTTACCGTAACGGATACTTCACGTAATTCACGAAATCGAAGAGCCAAAGACACTCCATCATCATCAAATGATCATGATTCAAATGATGCTCACAGTCTAAAGGTTAGTGAAAAAGAAATACCTTCTAAAGATTCAGGTAATGATTCAGATTCTACTGTTATAATAACTGACGAAATTGGTAAAAAGCGACGAAAATCAATGTCACGATCTCGTTCACGCAATCGAACTTCCATAAGATCAAAAAGTGTTTCGAGTAGAAGTAGAAAAACAGTGAATGAAATGTTAAATGATGAAGGAGGAGATAATGCTAATGCAGAAGATTTGGCAGGAGATGAGGAAGATAGCATTGGCGAAGTGCCATATATTGCAAAGTTGATTGAAAATCGAGCGCCAAGTGCACCACCCAAGGTCGGGTGGGATTCATTTTGTTTTAAATGTCATACTGATACTGCAGTTCTTTCGCTCACATGCAAGAAATGTAAATGCTCATATCATCGACATTGTGCTAGATTATTATCAACACCGATTCCAAAAGTTCCCGACGATTTCATATGCATTGATTGTATTGAAATAGATAAGGCAAATAAATCAACAGTCAACAAATACAACCATCCAAAAATCGAACAACACATGCTCAAACAAATGCTTACAACAATTTTAGAAAAAATTCGTACATATCCCGATAGAGATTTTTTTGAAAATGATGTTCAATTTAAATCATCGATAAAAGAAAACAATCAACCACTTATCATCACCCAGATGTCTTTAAAGCGTATTGAGGAACGAATAAATAGTACTTATTATAAAGTTTCAGAGGCATTTTTACATGACATTAAGCAGCTGGGTGAGAAATGATAAATATTTGATGGTAAAAATAATTATTAACAGCATATGTTTATTTGAATATTTTTTATAGAACACAACTGGACTATTGTCGATAGAAATAAATTAAAGTCATTAAAATTGATATTGAAATTTGTCAATACCGAAATCAATGAAATGGAAGCATGCGTACACTGTTTCTCAAACTCGTTTGTTGTTAGCAACTGGTTCACGGCACCTTGTAAGCGACCGCACTTGTTGATATGGGCAAAATTGAAAGGAGTAAGTTTCTTCTTAATTTTCTTTAGTTAAAACGATAAACTTATTTTTATTATTATTTCAGTATCCATACTGGCCTGCAAAAGTTATGTCACTCGATAGTACGAAAGAGAATGCTGATGTCAGATTTTTTGGTGCTCATGATCGTGCATGGGTGCCAGTGTCACATTGCTTAATATTTAGCGATAAAGATCCAAACAAAACTGGAAAAGCTACAACACCAACTAATAATAAAAGCAAGAGTCAAAAGGGCATAGCAGATGCAATAAAGGAGAAAGATGAATATATAAAAAATATGAGAGAAATGTATGGATTCAGGTATGTTACTTAATTTAGTTAGATATATAAAGTGAACATGCGTCACATATTTACACATGTGGCAAACATCTGTTATCGTTATCTTAATTGTTATTTTTTTTTTAATATGTACTGTACATATTTTTCCAATTTTCTAGATATTCGTTTACACGAGAAATTTTAGATCCTGATAATTTACAAACACAACTAGAAAATCAATTACCAGGATTAAAAAAGGATAATTTAACAATTGATGATAAAAATCAAAAAGAAAAATTAACACTTAAAATTATTAAAACATCAGATGGAACACAAACAATTGAAAAAACTCCAAAAATAAATGATAAAGATCGCCATCCATTATATAGAGTTCTCAGTAGAAATGAAGAAAATAATGAGAAAAATGAACAATCGCGTGTAGTAAAGGCAATAATATTAAAAAGAAATACTGATAATGATAAAGAAAAGAGACTATCTCGCAATAACTCATTATCTGAGACATCTGAAAGTAATTTTAGTAGTGTAAGTACAGCTTCATTAAGGAGAAAATCAATTAAAGAAGTGGACAAGCGTAGAAAATCGTTTCGAAAAGAAACACGTTCCGTTACACCAGAACCTGATAAAAAAAGACCTAAAACTGATGCCAATACTAATAACACAAATACAGCTAATACAGTTGTTCCTCATCAAGAATCTAATAAAGAAGTTTCTACTAATAAACAAAATATTCCTGAAGGAACAAATGAAATACGGCAATCTAAAGAAAAATCAACACGAACTGTTCAAAGAAGTCAAAGTTTCAATCGATCTCAAGATAAGAATAAAAAAGATAAAACTCGACGATTATCTACTTTGAGCACACCTTCCATATTAAATCATGATAGCACCATCAAAATTGCACCATTAAAACCAATATCGCCACAAAAAAGCACTTCTAATTTAACAAATAAAAGCGTCTCAGGCACATCAACACCAGTGTCAATTACTTCTAACAAAAACAGTTCTAAACGTCCATCAACTAATTTGGAGTATAATCCTGATGTAATCATCAAAGATGAACCACTTTCTGATAACGAAGAAGTTGTACAACGCGATCAAGTTACAATTAATGATCTTGCAGAATTAGTAAATGAAAATAGTAGAAGCAGTACACCAGCTAAACGTAAAAATAAGACAATTATAATTTCAACCAGTGATAATAGTAATGATTCATTTCAAAATCAAATTTCACGTGCTAGAAAATCTTTTCCAAAACCAATTCCTGCAAATCTTACACCAGATTCTATTAGACAATCTCAAATTAGAACAACAACAGCAATGGTTTACATACCTCAAGTATTTTCAACAACTTCAAATGAATCATCACCGTTAAGCAATATTCAAAATTCATCTAATATTAATTTATCTGATTCTGTTATGCATGTTCAAACTTCAAATCAGTCACAAACACAAATTATGAATGGAAACGAACATGTTAATAATTTTCCATCTTCAAGTCAATCAGAATTGACTCATAACTCAAGAATGCAGAATAGATTGCCTTCTACTAATTCTGATGTTAGTAGTTTGCCGAAATTAGTTCCAAAACCTTCAGGCGTATTCACAAGTGAAGGCAATACTTTTCAACGCGAATCGGGAGATGTTGCTGCTCTTTTCTCTCAAAATGCACATAGAATGACAGATTATTTTAAATCACTCCTTGTTGATACAATTGGGGCTATATCAAATGGTGTAAGTGATGCACAAAATGTCGTTTTGAAATTGGAAAATGAAAAGTTGAAGCAACAAATCAACACTTTAAAAACGGAAAATGCTCAAAAGTTTGAAAAACTTCGAAAAGATCACATGATTGAGCTAACAAATTTAAAAACTACATATGAAGAGAAAATCAAATCAATTAATAATGCACATACTGAAGATAAAGTACGGTTGATTAAAGAAATTCGTCAACAATGTGAAATTGAAAAACAAAGAGCAATTGAAACAACTCGCAGAGAAACAAAGAAAATGACTTGGTGCTCAAATTGTAATAAAGAAGCTCGTTTCTATTGTTGTTGGAATACATCTTATTGTGGTCCGTTATGTCAAAAAAATCATTGGCAACAACACATGAAATATTGTACTAATGTAAGTTATAAGAATTTCATTTAAATTATTTCCAATTTTGTTATTTATAATTGATATTTCTAGCGTAATTCAAACAATACATCAGAACAAAATGCATCTAATAATAAGCAACAAGTGCAACATCATCATCATCAGCAACAGCCACAACAACAGCAGCAACATCATCACATAGAGAGCATTAATGTAGCAGCAAATGTTGCAAATAAAGCAATTACACCACCAATTGCATCATCAATCGCAAATTTAGCTGTAAATAATAATAATAGACAAATGCTTCAACAAATTACATTGTCTAAACAAGTAATTTTTTAAAATCTCATTAATTAATAACTTAAATTTAAATGTGTTAATTTAATTTTTCAGCCATCACAAATTTCAAATTTACCACAACCACCAACATCACATTCGTCGAATGCAACTTTATCACAACTTGAAAATCAACTTTTACGCGGCACAAAACCTCAGACTATAATAACAACATCAAGAGGCCAACAAATTATTCAAACAGTCCTTCCTCATATTCCACAACAGTATATAATACAGCAACAAAAACTTCCTACTGCAAATTCAACTATCCCAATACCACCTCTCATTTCTACCGGTCAAAATCCTTCAAATTTAATCGTTCAGACAGTGGAGCGAAATAATAGTCCTCAAATGACTGTTATATCAACCACCGCTAATCCTAATATTAGCGAGATTATCGCTTCACAGCATAGTGGAATTATAAATGTTCCCTCGAGCTCACCTGCAACGAAAATTCTTAACCATACTGTGATTTCAAGTAATGGTAAATGATAGAATTAAAATTAAACTTAATTATTTCTTAATATAAATAAAAAAATTACTATTTGACAACTATATATGATAGTTGTAGAAGATTGCATCTCCTCTTAAAAACTTTTATAATTTTAAGAATACCAGACATTTAATGATGAATAAAATTACTTAGTTTAAATAAAAACTTTTTGGCCTTTAATCATGATTTTAATAATAAACAACAACTCGAAAGGATTTGTAAGTCAATCTTTTATTTTTTGCTTTTGCTTGAATAATTACAAAATTGCACAATTATTTTCTACATTTCAACTCTCAATGTCATTTAATTCTAAAATCCTTTCGGTATTAAATCTAATTTGTATGTAATTTTAATGTTATCTATTGTGTAAAGAGAAGTACATAGATTAAATTCAACACACATTTTACTCACAATCAAATTAAAAAATTTTTCAACTCAATTAATTTTTAGAAAAAACTGCTTTCCATCATCTTTTTGTCATGCAATAATATTATTGTTACCAAAATAATTGAGATTGAAATCTTCATGAAATATTTCGAAAACTTCAGTTGACTCTTCTCCTGTATTAACATTCATGCCGGGATCAATAAGATAGAATTCGTCCTGACGTGTTCGACCAAGACCACTTTCTTGCATTATTTCTTCCTTCGATATTGGATTTAAATAATCCTCTGTGTGAAAGCATAATTAATTTAAACTAGATTTTAAATTTCATTGAATTCTTACCAGTATTTAAAATGGAATAAGATTGAAGCTCATTAGGGTGCATTATTTGAACTTCAACATTTCGTCGCACACCACTTAAAATTTCACTTGCTGCACGTCTTAAACCATCATCAACCTGATTGTGATGTTGTTGATGAGTTGTTATAGGTAAAATCTCTTGAAATTGATAAAATTGTGTTGGTGAATCAGCCTAAATAAATGAATAAAATATAATATTTAATCAAATAAATAAAGGTTCAAAGTTTAGGAAAATTTACATCAGCATGAGTCGTAATAATCGGAGATGATGTATCAATTGGTAAACTTATGATGGATGCTGTAGCAGCACTTAATTCTGCATCATACGTTGGTGAGTTAACATTTTCTGCATGCTTGTTCAAATTTATTTCAATTATTTCTTTGCGATTTGTTGCATTTTGGTTTTTAAGATTGTTTGCTGCTTCCATTTTAAAGAATAATTCGAGACGTTGTTTTTTCTGTAAATGAGAATATTAAAATTTATTTTTATTCATTAATAAAAGGTCGATAAACTTACATGCTCCCATGCTAAAAAGTTTGCTTCTGACTCGCGACTTGAAATTTTCCATAAATGACCTGCACCTGCTTTTGCTTTATTTCCCTTTCGAAAATGAGGATTAATAGACAAATTGTGCTATCGAATAAAATTCAATAATTAGTAACATACTTTTATAAATTACACTGAATTGTAACTTTACCCGAACAGAATTTTTCCAGCGGTCATCATTTGATTTATAGTATGGGAATCGATCTCTGTTTTAAAAAAAAGTCAATCATAAAAAAATATTCATTTGATTTCGACTAAATAAAATAAAATAATCAGAGAGAAAAGTTGAAAACTCAAACTCCATCATAAAATAGCATAGCAAAAAAGAATCGTCATTAAATGTTTTTTTTTTTCATTTTTACAGAAGGGCGTGTGTTTCATGATATAGATGGATATGTTTATTAATTGTGTCACATTTAAAATAGTAAGTAAGTAAACCTCAGGTTGATAACTACATATAAACTATCGCGTGCGACAAACTGCCGAAACTCACGCAAGGGTGTAAAGAAGAAGAGGGAAATCGAAATTCTGAGCATGCGATTCGTGTTTTTCAACTGACCAATAAAGAATGAGAATTTTGTGTGGAAGCTTAACAATAAAAAATGGTTGGTAGTTCCCACGACTTTTCTTTAATTTTTTGCCACGCGATAATTTAAATGGACATGAATGTGAATTCTTATGATAATATTTTTATAAAAATTTTTAAACAAAAAAATTCAATACAATAAAAGAAATAATTTATAGAAATACTTTTTTCATTTAAGCAACATGCACCTTTTACACGGATCAATGCGTTTCTTTTATTGTATGATATAATATCGAAGGAACAAATTCAAGCGAATCAACTCATTTGAATATAGAAGCGATAATATGAATAATAAGAAAGTTCATAACATAAATCAGCTATTAATGCGGTCACTGTTTGACTTTAATATGTATTTTTTTTGCATAATACTGAAGGAAAAATAAAAAGGTTTGATTTGTGAAACATTTAAGACTTTTTCTCTTCTTAAAATGTAAGCATAAGCAAAAATGAAAATGGAAATCACTTGCTAGGTAGCTAGCACCTGACAAAAGCTCATAAATTCTCTTCTTCTGTCTATTACACAAACACACATTTACATGGAATCGTTTTCTCTTTTCTTCCTAGGTATTTTTCCACTTGAAACGTGAACGTCAAAAGAAATTGAAAATGAAAAAAAAAACGAAATTTGAAATGTATTCCTATACCGGAAATGAGAATGTGCCTTCAATTCAATAGAATACAATCGACTGCCATACGTCGC
This sequence comes from Polypedilum vanderplanki, assembly GCA_018290095.1. Taxonomy (NCBI): domain Eukaryota; kingdom Metazoa; phylum Arthropoda; class Insecta; order Diptera; family Chironomidae; genus Polypedilum; species Polypedilum vanderplanki. Next base: position 8,538,181 of record CM031379.1, on the reverse strand, counting down.
ATGCCTGCTGTAAAATTATCCTTCTTTATTTTCAACAATAGTAAAACCTATCAGGTGGATCTTTCATTAGATCATAAATTTTCTCATTTGTTCATGTTCATTTAAATCCATTAAAACAATGTGGTATACAATAAAAAAATTTAAATTGGTCATTTTTCATTGAAATGTTCATTCATGCTTGACTCGTATGTGTGCATAATTAGAATATCCTGCATTAAATTTTTAATTTCTTTTAAATTTCAAAAAAAGTAGAAATTTAAATTTGTCACATTCTTGTTCCGTTAGATTTTTTTGGAAAATTAAATTCATTGGCTATAATGTTAAGGACTTTATACTATCTACATTTTCTTTTTCTTCTCGTTCTTTCGCACATGTATATGTACTTCTTTCATTCATTGACTTGCTTTGCTTTTTTTCGTACCAGCTCGATCAAAGCACGATGGAATCATCATCATCATCGTTTTTATATCGATTTTTAGTTGTTCCCACTAGAAAGTCATAAGGTAGGAATTTTCCCGAGGTATATTTAAGCAGGTCCAAATGAGCAGCAATGAGGGACTTGTGAATGAAAGTTGCACTCAGTAGTGAAAATTATTAACAAAATATATATATATATATTTTTCTCTCTTATTTCCGTTATGCACCTTTTTTTGTTTTATAAGTTTGTCTATCTTTAGCTCGCTTTTCCCTTCCTTCTCTCATAGATAGCAAGCAGATTGAAATAATATATGAAATGTTTTTCAACGTGATAGATTTTCTATGTTAATAGAGCCGCAGTGGCAGTATATATATGATTTATGGAAAATTTATGAACCTATCGTTTTTGATTCATTTTTTAGTTTCATAAAAGACCGAATTATTATGTTAAGGTGTGAAGGAGAAGGTTCGCAATTTTTTCAGTATACTTTTTTCTGTTAGGATTATTATTTTTTTTTTGCTGGTTTAGGAGGTAAACAAATATCAACATGTTGGTTATATAGCACTCTCTCTCTCTCTTTTCTCGCATTTGCCGACTCGTATAACAAAAAAATTTCATAAAATAAGCACACTTACGAAATCCACTGATAAATGCCTGAAACAGTTAATTCGCCCTTGTCCTCCAACGCATACTCAATCAATTCCGTATAAGTAAATGGTGGTTTTTTTGGCCTGTTTTGAAACACATTGTAAATATTTTATTTTGACAACATAAAAATACTTACGTATGTGTCGATGAATTTGATGAGTTATAGGATGAAGATAATGGCGTATTGCTGATTACAACGTTTTCTGCAACGTTTAAATCGTCTTCAATGCATGCGTCTTTCGAAGTTGAACGTTGTTGATTTCCATCATCAAATTGCTGTTGTGAAGTTGCATTAGATGAATTAATAGTAATATTATTGAAATATGAATGACTAGAATCCGATTGGTGCTGCTGTTGTTGATGATGATGATGATGACTATTATTGCTCGTAGTATTGGTTCGTTTTCGTTTAATTTCCGGTGATAAATTGGCAATTTCATCGAGCTTGAAATTAAACAGCCAGGATAGGTTTTTGTCTTCATTATCCATATCCTCTAAATTATCTGCATGTGAGAAAGGGAGCATGTGGAAAAGAAGAATACTTTAAAATATTTTTTGACGGGCGCTCATGCACACCGTGTGTCTATCCGAGCATGAAATTGTGCAATGAAAAAATTATAGGCAAGAAGGGTCAACGAGCAAAGTTTGCAGTTGCACTCGCATGCGAGTATCGAATTAATTGAGTATGTAAACATGTTTAATGAATTTTATCGTTTATCACGTCGTTTTGTGTGCTCTCTTATGTTTGCCAACTTCCAACACTTACCTGGTTGATGATAATTTTTGACTTCATATTTGCCCATATTAGCGGTTGTAATTGTTTGCTGTTTATTGTTTTGATGATTTTCTGTGCTCGTATAAGTAATTTGTTGTTGCTGGTGATTTTGCACTTGACAATTTACTTGATTTTTGTTGTAGTGCTGTATAAGTGAAGATGGTGCCATTACGGTAAGATTTATGTAACTTTGTTTTCCATCATGATGAATTTGTTCAGTAGTTGTAGTTGTTTGATATGTGTGATAAGTTGTGTCGGTTATAACACTATCTACATAATGCATTTTATTAATATTTGCACCACCACTACTGCTGCTACTACTACAATTTTTCACCACTTCAGGACGATCACTATAATTGCCTAAATCATTTTCATTTTCATTCGACAATTTTCTTTTTAATGCTTCAAACTGATGAGTAGAATTTTCATAATAATTTTCAACACTAACACGTTGTTCACCAATTATCATTTTGTTAGTAGTAATATTTTTTTTTTCGTAATAAAATTGAAAATTTGACTAGAATGGTTGATTTCAATATATCAAATATTTTTATAAGAGTTTAGTTTAGGTACATCCTGCTCATTGCACAACTAAAACTAAAATGAGAGTCCTTAAGGCATAAGCTCGCAAATTATGAAAATGTTTCGAATAGTATAACGGTAATGAAAAATTTAAAATTTACACAATGCCGCTCAGCGTTTTTTGATTTTTTTCTGAGCTTTCAACCTCCTAAAAATTGTAAACATTAAAAAAACGTGGGATAAAAAATAAATCAGTAAAATAAGAAATAATTAATAATGTCTTTCTTTGTGCGTACAGAGAAAAGTTCTAAAAAGAATCAAAAGGTAAGTGAGATGTTTTATCAAAAAATAATCAATTAATATAATTTTATATTGTAGTTTACGAGTGTCAAAAGAAAAATTAAAAAGCAAGATAATGATGAAGAACTTGACAGTGAAACTGAAGAATTAAATGGAACTCACAAATCGTTTCCAGAAATATCAGATGATGAAGATTTAGAAACTCCAGATGCAAAAAGATTGCGTTTAGCAAAACAACATCTTAATGAAATAAGAAAATCAGACGATGAAGATGAAGATGTTAGTAAAAAATTGAAATTTGAGTATCTTGACAGTATAGGAAAGCTTAAAAGAAATATCGCTGAAAATATTACTGGTTATGATGATCAAAATATAGTAACATTGAAACACAAACTGCAAAACCATCCACTGACATGTTTATGTTTAGCTCCAAATAATGACAAGATTTTATTTAGTGGCTGTAAAAGTGGGAAAGTTCTCAAATGGGATATAGAAGCAAAAAAATCTATTGGGAACATTTCTTTAGATTCACATATCATGTGTATTGCTATTCCTTCAGATTTTAAATTTCTTGTTATAAGTGATCGAAGTCATAAAATTTATATCTACGATCCTGACAGTTTAAAAAAAATACATACTTTTGGTGGTCATCGAGGAGTTGTTACCGGTTTAGCATTTAGAAAAGACTCACATCAAATGTTTTCATGTAGTGAAGATCGTACAGTTAGAGTATGGTCATTAGATGAAATGGTCTATGTTGAAACTTTGTAAGTATCAAACATACAATAATTTCATTTGAAATTAAATCAAAATTTTATTAAATTCTATTAGATTTGGTCATCAAAATCCTGTTACATCGATAGATGCTCTTTATAAAGAGAGAGCATTGACAGCTGGTGGAAACGATGAAACACTTCGAATTTGGAAGATTGTTGAAGAATCACAACTCGTGTTTAATGGTGGACATTTAGGAAGTGTTGATTGTGTAAAATTTATAAGTGAAGAGACTTTTCTATCATGTGGTGATGATGGCACTTTAGCTGTATGGAGTTCAAGCAAAAAGAAACCAATCAGTTCACAAAAATTTGCTCATGGTACTGTTTCGACAACAGGTGTAGCTAATTGGATAAGTTCGATTGCAACTCTTGTAAATACTGATCTAATTGCTTCCGGTTCATGTGATGGACATATACGCATATGGAAATTAAATAATAATAACAGAGAAATAGAACTCAAATTTGAAATACCTGTATGTGGTTTTGTAAATTCATTACAATTTACAAGTGATGGAAGCCATATAATAGCTGCTATTGGACAAGAACATCGTTTAGGACGTTGGTGGAAATTAAAAGAAGCCAAAAACACAATATTAGTTATACCTCTTAAGAAAATTGAATAATGCAAAATATTAAATCATGAATTAATAAATGAAATATTTTGAAAAACAATGTTGAGATGATGAACAGTATTTTATTATTATAATAATAAGACATGCATTTGGTAACAACCACTTAAAAATTATGAAGCTTTTAATCATTGAAATAATCTCATTCTTTAACATCTTAAATTGAATCTTCATTTTCGTGATTTCTATTACGTTTTACAATATGTTTATATAAAGAACTATTTTGCGGTTCACATGTAACAGAATCACTTAAGATAAAAATCTTTGGTTGACGTGCATAAGTATTAATTGACGTGGGCTTCTCGCTGCCATTTACACTATCATTTTTGTCATTTTGTGGTATCTCTGATGCTGAAATATTTCCAGAATCATTGTCATGTGTCTTTGGAAATGATTTTATTGATTCAAGTTGTATTTGTTGCTGTTGGCGCTTCCAAACAGGTGAATCAACATAAATTCGAGGTTCAAAATTTCTTCGCATACTGTAATGTTCAGAAATTCTTTGTTGTTGTTGACTTATTAATGAAGGACGATAATGTTCAGGTTGATTTCTGTAACCAAATAATCTTGAAAGAGCACCACGAAAGTCTTTCAAGTGATAGGCATAAAATAGTGGATTTGCGCCACTGTTTACATGTGATAAAATTATTGCAAAATACAAAACTGTAGGATTAACCATGCATTCGCTACAGAATGCATTTATACAATTTATTGTATATAAGGGCTGTAATGAAACAAAAAAATTAATGTGGCTTTTAATTTGGAACTAAAAATTTAAATTTAACTTACAATCCAACAAATGACGAAAAATACAACAATAATTGAGAGATTCTGAGTAGCTTTAACTTCACGCTTCTGTGCTGCCGAATTTAATAGACGTAACATCTGAGTTTCATTTTGTGTATTTAAAGAAGAAGTTGTGGTCGTTAAAGTATTATTTCTTGTGGACACACGTATAGAAGACGTTTTATTGACCTAAATATAAATAAATTTTAGTTTCTACTTTTAATACAAATCTATACTCTGTGTGTTATTCTTAGTAACCTGGTTGAGAATGACACGATAGATCAGTCCATAAAATACTGCGAGTATGATTGAAGGTGTTATTATCGTAGTTATATAAAGAAATACGAGATAATTATAATCCATCTTTTCTGTGAAATAACATTCCTCTACACCACTATCATTGTGCCATCCAAAGAGTGGCAAAAAGCCGATAATGAGTCCGAAGAGCCAACAAAGACTTATGATTCCTATAATTGAATATAATAAAGCATTATTTTATCTATTTATAAACTTTTCTTCATTCTTATTATTTAATCAAAGCAAATAATGATGAATATGATGAGATAGAGATACGGTAGGGTATCATACTCGATAAATAAAAAAAAAAGTTTTTGTGAAACGAAAAAAAAGGACACACACAATAGGAAAAAGTTTTGCACGAGTTTTTCTTCATTTTTTTTCTCGTCATTATTACAACCACCACCAACGAACGACGTAATAAATTGATGAGAAGGATGTGACTCAAAAGTTAATCAACAGTATTTCTTCATCAATGCGATTGATTTATATTGCGTATATTTATTGAAAGCAGTAGTTGGAGCGAAGAATATGTTCATTTGATTGATGACAAATGCACGTTCATAGTCTTGTTTTTACTAAAATTCATTATCATTACTGACCTATGGCAGTCTTTGTCCTTACATTTCGAGAATATGCTAAAGGGTGTAAAATCGCCTATTGATGGAAAATTTTATTTAAAAAAAAATATTTTAAAGAAATTTTTATATCAATTACCCAATAACGATCAATAGAAACTGCAACTAAACAAAATATTGAAATTGTACAGAGAACTATCAATGTAGAAATTGTGAATAAACATGCATGTAAATTTCTTGGTAATCCTATGTCAGCCTAAAATTATATTTATACGTAAATATTCGAGAATATTAATGAAAAAAATTCTTACAAGAATTGCAAAAGGAATGCCAATGAGTCCGACCAATAAATCGGCTAAAGCTAATGATATGATGTAATAATTTGTTCGTCTTCTCAATCTTCGTTCACGATAGAAAACAATAATCACTAAACCATTTCCAATTACTGCAACTACTGCTACAAGTATTTCCATTATCTATAATATCAGTAAAAATTTAATATCATCAAAGCCATGGCAGTACTAAAAAAAAATATTGAGGTATGATGAGCAACTTACAGTATATGGAATATTAAGTGTTGTTCTTCTTTCCACATTTTCATGAGTTGCTGTAGCATTTAAAATTGAAGAATTTGCATAAAAAAAATCATCCGAAGATGATATTTCAAAATCATTGAATTGTTCTTCTGTCCAAAGCGTTGTATTTTCCGTTTTGAACATTTATTTTCTTCTATTCACTTAATCTCTTTTTTTGAAAATGTTTTTAGCACTTTACTTATAAGTAATGTTTTCACTCATCCTACTCAAATTTTAAATTTCGCTTCTGTCATCATATTTTTTATAAATTTAGATTATTCTTTAATGCTAATGTCTATTAATAAAAATAATTCTATGTTAATCACTGATGAAATAAATTTTATGTTATGCAGGTAAGTGTCATTCAATCAACATTTTTTTCCATTTTATCATACTGCTGACTAATGCTTTAGTAAAGTCTACAAATTATAATTATGGAGTGCTGTTAAATGACACTATAAAAAATGTTGTCTTACACATTTGTCTGTGTATGAGACAGTCGTAAAATGTGCTAAAAATATCAGCTGATTGAAATTTAGAGGAAACAACAAATGATTTTTTTATCATAAATTTTGCAAAAAGCGAGCGGGCGAGCGACATTGTCATGAACAAAAAAAAATCTAATTGACTCAATTGCTACCTAATGAAATTGAGCGTGTGATTTTATTAGATTTCTTCAAATTAGCTATTTATGCTTATTTACTTGCTTACTCATTGTCACAAAGGAAATTTTTTTCTGTTATTTTTCTCTCTTGTTCATTTGCCCTTTTGTTGCTTCAATTCATAAAAAAATATTTATTCCATTTTGAATAAAAAACCTTTTTTTCTCGATCTGTGAAGGGAGGAAGGAAGTTTTGTATAGAATTATTAGAGTCCATTGTAAAATAAATTTGAATAAGATTGCCCATTTTAGATTTTTTTCTTCCTAGCTTTATTAATGAATGTTATAGCGTACCTATGATATTAATGAAGCTACAAGTGCACATTCAACAGGTCATAGCCAACACAGTGAAACAATGCAAATATTTTTATTCTTGAATGTGACACCATGAGGGAATTTTTCAATGTCGTTGCTGACATTGTCTTTTTTACTATAGATAGAGTATGTCCCTATAGCGTTTTATCTTTTCTTTGCTTCTACATATTTTTGCGAAGGTCGGTTATTTCCAAATCTCTTTATGGCATATACTTTCTTTAGCATCAAAAGATTAATTTTAAGGATTGTAAGGAAATGACTGCATGTCTATTCGTGTGGAAGAAGTATGTGTGTGACGATTTAACGTTTGGTGTCAAATTCTATGAAATGAGATTTTATTATGACATGCTTTATGTGGGGAGCTTATAGCGAACAAGTAAGCAGAGTGTAAGAATCCTGACCTATGAACGCCTACATGGTTAAACATACTTATATCTCGGCTTTTTTAAAATACGAGAGGAAGAGAAGAAATACGAGCATCGATGATTTTGTCGTCTTTTAAATTATGCCTTTTTTTGTCATTTAATACTGCATGCTGTTAGTTATATCTGCTTCGCATTTTTTTATCGATTTATCTTTGTTAGTCATAAACTTATACCATATATGTGGATAAGAATATCATGACATATTTAAATTTTCAATTTTATGACAAACATGGATCACTTTCTTACTTTTTTTAATAACTCATGCGTATGATATAGTGAATAAAAGCTTCCCTCATTGATAAATGTATGTTACAGAAGGGTAATTAGGTAAATTTCTCACGTTCCTTTCGTCTTCATCTACATTATTTTTCTTATGTATGTATACGTTTACATAATCATTCATTCATACATAGTGTTGTTCTTTTCTTTTTCTTGACTGGTAAAAAGTAATAAAGCTTAATATTTTAAAAAGCATATATGCACTAAAAGCTTTCATTAATAAGAAGAATTTTTAGCGCATTTTTGTAACAACAATGCAGCAGCTTATAGTTTCACTTTGAACGGCTTGCTGGCTCACGGCTCTGGGCTGATATCTCGAAAATTATAATAGCTAGAGACTTCCGGTTTGTTATGTTTGATTTGTGCTATCGAGTTACTAGCGGCAATCTTTATAAGAATGTTGCCATTGATTTCAATAATTAGGAATTTGCGAATTTAAATTTTCAAATTAAAAATTGTAAATACCGTGAATTTGGCTGCTTAAACGATTTCAGCGCCACCAACGGAAAATATTGAAACTTCGAATATTAATTAACTTATTTACGTAACGTACTTTTATGCATCAAAATTTTATAAATATGAATTTTACTGTATTTTATTTATTTATTTCGATCAAATTATTTCAAAGCGTGAATCTGTTTCTCAAATTAATCTAATAATTCTGTAATTTGTTAACATACACTGATCTAGGCACAAAAATGCGCTTAAGTGTCTCCTTGCTACCACACGGACACTTTCCATGTCATTTATTGATGCATTTTCTTCTTACACACATGAAGTTGCAAATGATTATGCATGCGGTATATATTGAAAATTATTCAAAAAAAATGATTTATATACTAAACATTCTATCATTATTTAGACAGGTCGATCATTGATGTGATTAAATCAAAATTTTGCTATCAACTTTTTTTTGATAATCCATAGAAAATAGATTAAATGTCAAAATTAATTTACGAACTTTTCATATAATTTCTAATTCTCATTCATTTTTCTATAATCACCCTCAAACAATAAACTTTCTCCTCCTCTTTTTTTACATTTATTAATGAATGAACATAACTTTTTTATCTATTCATTGAATAAAATGTGTTAATAATCTCAACAATGTTGATAAGATTAATAGAAAAAAAAAGTATTTATGAGAAAGAAAGCTATCTATTAACTCTAATATTGTGATTTTTTTGCTCATAATTTTGTGTGTTATGCTTGTCACTTCTTATCTACCCCTTTTTTCCTTTACTATGACTTAATGTTGAGATCAACACATTTATACTTTAATAGCTTTTTTTTATTAATCATCATACTATCATGAGCAGTTTCTGGATTACGTTTATAGATATAAAAAAAATGCAATCGCATGTGAAGTTAATTTGTAATTTTAATTAATTTTACTGTCAAATAGATAATCGAAAAATGAAGTTTACATAAATAAATATAGGATTGGTTCATGTTCAGGAGTTGTGATAATTAAAATTTATTCACACACATCAATTACTTTTTTCTTTTCCTTATTCAGTAAAAACTATTAATCAATTTAGTACTTGTTATTTTTTTCTCACACTTTTAATACACAAATTAAATGTATATGAACGTTTTTATTTTCCAACCGCTAACACCGAGCGATGAAATGAAACTGAAACTGAATCTCTCAAGTGATAACAGAAAATATTCAAGTTTTTTATTCTCGCTATGTACAGAAAAAGCTTTCGTAAGCTTTTCGTTTATTATCGTAGCATGTGTATCACTCGCTTATCTACTACGCAATGAATGATTGATAAAAGCACATTTGAAAAGAATTTCATTTAAACAACTTTTAATGTCTAATTCTGTTAATCTCTGCAACTTGAAAAATCTCTATCATTTACAAAATTCTTTTTGAAAATTTTCATACTTGATTTTCTAAAATCTTTTAGGCGAAAAGTATAAAGTATGGGATTTAAAATTGCTGAAAGATAATATAATATAAGTAAAATATTTAGATGATTAAAATTGGTGTGGATTGAATAGATATTCAAAATGTTGTATACATTTAGTGGCTGCAAAAAAAAGAATATTTTTTTTTGTAAAATTTCTTCCTTAAGAAAAGGAAATAATAAAAATGTTTAACTTACAATCCTACAAATCAAAAATGAAAAAACAATGAAAATAATGCTCAATGTTGCTACTTTTTCTTTTCTTCTAATTTTACATTCTCCTCTGTTGGTTTTAACATCAACACATCTTTCACATACATGTGTCTTGTGCACCATCATCATATTTTTGTAAACTGCAATATATATGGTAACTAATATAATGAGTGGACAAAAAGCAGTCAAACATTGAAAAGTTATCAAATATTCTGTTGTTAATTTGTAAACAAAATGACATCTCTGGCCAATTCCTTTATTCCAATTGAATTTAATGAATCCAACTAAGCATCCAAAAATCCATGGCAATAAAATTGAAAGTTTCATTGAATTTTTAGAATTATTTACCATATATTCAATTGGCTTCGATAGTGCCTAAAATTGTTTTAATGAATTAAAGGTTTAAATGAAAATATAACAAACCGTTTACTTTATAGTGATCAAATGATATTGCAATGATACTATAAATCGACACGGCACGTATTCCTCTTATTATTGATAGCACTAATAAGCAACAGATGTGCTCTCGCGGTTCGTCAAAAAAGACCTAATAAAATAATTATGAATGATTGTATTATGCATAATGAGTAATTATTATTCACATAAATTGTCAATGGGATCACTAAAAGACCTAAAAGTAAATCCGAAAATGCAAGTGATATCAGCAAGTAATTCGATTTTCTCTTTCTCAATTTTTCATCTTTAAAAAATAACGCTATGATAAAGGTATTAACAACAATCACTAGAACTGCAATGAAAATTTCAACTGAACCATATGCGACGATTTGTTGTAAATTTTTTTTCATCTTGTATTATAACACTATGAAAGTAGCATAAATACTAAAATATTTTAGAGAAAAAAAATTTAATTTTTCTTCATATGATGATGATGCTTCACATAATTTAAAATTTTAATCAATTTGTGGTTTTGATAAATTTTATTAAATGATTTATAAAAATGTATGATAACTTATTCAGTTTTTAAGTTATTCTTAAACAACTTAAATGTGATTTCTTTGTTGACTGCGGTTGTATAAAGATGTTTTGTTTTCTGTTTCAATGCTTAAAAATTCGATACATGATTTTCTAAAATCCTTTAGTTTTAGCGCATATAAAATCGGGTTAATAATTGTGGTAAGATGATTAATTGCAATAAAAACTTGTTGAAGATTTTTATCTTTTTCAACTTCATAAAAAATTTCATACGTCAAATGCAGAATCAATAATGGCTGCAAAAATATAAAAGTGGTTTAAAAAATTATTATAAATGCATTTTACTTACAAATTTACAAATTGCAAAACTTGCAACAATTGCAAGCATATTCACAGTGGCATGAAATTCTCTTCTTCGAATTTTACATATAGTTTTCGACGAATTTTGTAAATCAACACATGTATCACATGTATGGTTCAAATGAACCTTTCTCATAGCTAGATAGACATAAGAATAAATCACAACTAAAGTTGTGAATGGCAAAACTGATGATACAAATTGAAGAAAATATGCATAATCTCTAGTTATTATATTTTTAAATGTGCATTCTGTTTCATGTTTGTCATTATTGTAAAAACATATTATGAATCCTAATAAAAGTCCAAAAAACCAGCTCGAAAAAATTGAGATCTTCAAACTAAACTTAGATTGCTTAGCGGCATATTTTATAGGATGCGATAGTGCCTAAAAGTTATATGATGGAATTTTAAACTCTCTTGAAATAATTAAACTTCTTACCTTGTATCGATCGAAGGATATTAATAATACATTGTTAATTGATACTGTTCTCACAGCAATAATATTTGAAATTGTCAATTTACAAAATTCATTTGCTAATTTTAAATAAAGCTATACATTTTCATTTATTAATGAATTTCAAATGTTTTAATTTTTTTTTTGTTTTGATACTCACTAAAATATTTAATGGTATTCCAATTATACCGACAAGTAAGTCAGAAAATGCTTGTGATACAAACAAAGAATTTATTTTACGATTACGTAACTTTTCATCTTTAAAGAATATTGTAATTACAAATGTATTTCCTATACCGGCTAAAATTGCAATAATAATTTCAATAGTCGTTAAAATATATGTGACTTCCATGATTGTTTCTAACTCAATGAATTTTTTATAAAATTTTTATTTTATCAAAAAACGAGTCAGCTAGAGAGAGGATATCATGATTAAAGTAATGAGTAATTTTTTTAAAGTAATAAAATTTTGCATGGACTAAAGAGATGAATGTATTGCTGTGCTTTCTCTTTCAGCTGGTAGATTTAAAAATTTTTTACATGATGTACGAAAATCTTTTAGAAAAAACGAATACAAAAAAGGATTTATCAATGCGTTCAAATGATTAATTGCAATAAAAGTAAAATGAATATCTTTGTGAAGTTGTAGATTTCCAAACACATAAATTAAATGGATAATTAATAATGGCTGTAAAAATTTGTAATATGTACAATATTTATAAAATTTCACCACATGTCACCAACTTACCAATTTGCATACGCCAAAAGTTATTACAATTGCAAGCATATTGATTGTTGCACTAAACTCTTTTCTCCTAATTTTACATTTTGCTTTCTTCAAAATTTTAGAATCAGAAGTGCATTCATCGCATGAGTGATTTATGTAAACCTAAAAATAACGTTTACAGAAAATCTAAAACTTTTGTGAATAATGATTCGTCATACTTTGCGCATCATGATATAAACTAATGTGTAAATGATGAATATTATCAAAAGTGGAATTATTGTGCAGATAAATTGAAGAATAATCATGTATTCTTTTGTGATTTTCTTTCGAAATGTGCATTCTAATTCAGCATCACCAGTGTTATAAAAACAAATTAAATATCCTGTGATAATTCCAAAAATCCAACTCAATAAAATTGGATGTTTTGACTTGAATGGTTTAGTCATTGCATATTGAATTGAATTGGAAAGAGCCTGAAAATGTCTAAAAACCTTCAGAATTTAAATGAAACAAATTCAGAAATTACCTTATAACGATCATATGATATTGCAACAATATTATTGATAGGAATAATGCGTGTTGCTATCACAGTCGAAATTGTAAACGTGCATAATTTGTATTCCTTAATTACACCAGTATATAACTAGAAATGTCAAAATTTTTGCATTCTTTAAATTGATTAAACTTTGAAATTACTTACTAATAAAATCAAAGGAATTCCAATAGATGCAACAAAAATATCAGCCAATGCTTGTGATGCAAATAAAAAATTTATTTTTCTTTTTTGTAAATTTTTATCTTTGAAGAACACAATTAAGATGAATGTGTTTCCTATAAAAGCAATAATCGCAATGAATATTTCAATCACTAATAAAAAATAAGAGAAAACAGTGAACTCTTCCATAATATGTAATAAACTAAGTATCATTTTTAAAAAAATAAATTAGAAATTTTTTTTCTGGTAAAGAATTATTAAATCACTATGAATTATTAAATGATGATTTACACTATCATAGTTTTGTGGTTAAAATGAGTAAATTGAACCAAAAAAATATATTTCATAAAGTTCATTCAGAATATTTTTTATATTGTGATTAATATGTTTGATGTGAGCATATGTGTAAAATGGGATAATTGTGTAACAGTATAGATACACCCAATAATTTTTTAAGCCAAACCTTTTTTAAAGTATGGATAATTTCATCACTTTCAATTAAAGTCATTTTATTTCTATACATTCTAATGCTCTTTAGAATTATTAAAAGAAAATAAAATGTTAGTTAAATGATTTTTGTGCTCAGCATTAGTGTTTGAGTGTTTCAATGTTTAGCACTTAGTGTTTAACTTTTTAGTGCTCAGCATTATCTAATATTTGAGTTTTTTGATCAGTGTTGTAATCGAAACTGCCTTCGTCTTCGCATAGTTTTTGCCTTCAAAGACAGACCTTTGAAGGCAAAAATGAAGACAAAGGCACTTCAAATAACAACACTGGTTTTGATCAATTCATGAAGATTAAAGTTTTAACAGATATTTACATGAAAACAGGTTATGATCTAAAAATTAAAATTGAATTTTTCAATTTTATTTGAATTTACTTTAAATATGACTCATATCTATCACACTTATTAAAAACAAGAGATTAATTACATTCAGATCGTTACAGTAAATTTTTTTTTCTTATAAATTAAAATTAAGCTAAACAGTTCATAGATATAAATTTCATTTACTTGATTGTCTACTGTTCAAAGTTTTAGGAATCTGTAGACCAAGTAATTTAAGTATAGATTTTCTTATATCTCTCATATGATAAGCATAAATCAGCGGATCCAAAGATGATGAACTGTGTGCAATAGCTAACACAAGTAAAAAAGTTTCACGACTTATAAAACACGATTTACAAAAAATCGTCACAAGGTTCACTATATGTAACGGCAACCATGTAATGATAAAAATAAATATTATTAAAGATATGTTGACTGTGGCTTTCAGTTCTCGTTTTAAAAGCACGCGCTGAGAAGTGTGATAAACAGCTAGTGATTCTTTGGATTTTTCGCAACACGAGATCGGTGGCCTTTTTAAAATAGCTTCATTTTTTAACTGCGAAAGAGAGCAATTATTAATCAATTGACTAATTAGTAATATTTCTCACCTGTATGATAATTATTCTATAAATATTACAATAAATCGCAAACATTGTGCATGCCGGAATAAGAATTACAAAAATAAATCGAAAAATTTGAAAGCCATCAGCCAAAACATTATAAAGCATGCATGAATCATTAAGTGGTACTTTATGCCAGAATATCGGTAAAAAACCGACAAAAATTCCAGATGTCCAAACAAAAGCTATTTCCAGCATTACATTTTTTGTAGTTGAATTTAGCGTTGAATTTAAAGGAAGGTTTATTGACTAGTAAAAATAGCAAAATAGTCATCGTGCGTGATGTCAGAAATAATTAGTTTCTTTTATTTATGTAATTGTGTAAAATTACTCACGAAAATGCGATCGATGGAAATCAAAAACAGACTAAAAATTGATATATTACAAAATGTTAAGAGAGTCGAGATCGGGAGCAGGCATAATAAAAAATTTGATGATGGAAGTTTTGTTGATACCTAAATAGTACAAAAAAATGGGGGAGGGGTTTGAAAATAAACATTTCTGTGATATAACTGATACTTGATTACACTTGTTATCATGCAAACAAAAAATTTTTTTTGAAATATTTTTCTTACCAACAATAAACAAAATGGAATGCCAATGATGCCTACCAAAAAATCGGCAAAACACAGAGATACAATGTAATAATTAGTTTTTCTACGCAATTTTCGATTTTTAATAAACACTATTATAACTAATGAATTTCCCAATATTGCAATAATCATTATAATAAATTCAGCCACTAAAAAAATTACATTTACACGTTCATGTCGTTTTATCCATTGTTCACTTTCAAAAAACGACATATGATGATGGATTGATGTTATCGAACCGTTAATATTCATTTGTGAATGAGAATCATTGTCACAACAAAATTCGTTCTCGTTAATAAAAGACATAATATTAAATTAAAAAATCTTTAAAAGAGCTACAAACGTTAGAGAGAGAATTCAGAGTCGACCGCACTCAAACAGCTGATAAATTACACTGAATATATAACGAAGTTGAAAAAAGAAATAATGAAGATTCTCGCTCGCTTAGTATGCACATAACATATAAACCTTGACAATAGATAGATTCGGATGGTTTTTATCGTATCGTAATATTGTGTGTGACAAACACTTTTACTGTGTGCGATATAAACCAAATTAGCATAGACGTCATTTAAAAAATTTTCCTTCATACCTATGTGTGTGATACAAGATTTCTATTTTTGAATAAAAGAGGGTTGTGATAGAAAAAAGCTTTTAATAATTTAATATAACTACCTTATTATCCATGTTTTAAAAATTGAAATAAATAAGTAAATGTTTATTTGCCTATACGTTCTCTAATTTTACAAATTATGTGTTTATAAGGATGCTCATGTTCACTATCTACTTTTGGTATTCTTGCCAAACGTCTAACTTTTGGAGATAAAATAAATAAATTCTGTAATAAACCAAATGTGCTTGAAGACACCCAATAAAGTGCTACTCCTGATGGAACAAAAGCTGCAACGGGTACCATCAATATGCTGATTCCTCTAAAGAAATATTGACCGTATTTTTGTAATTTACTGTTTACTTGTATTTTTCTACTCATGGTCTGAATCTATAATAAGGCATGATGAATAAGAAAATGAATTTTAACAATTTGTTTGCACGAAAAGTAATTAATTTTCTCATAAATTCACCTCGAGAACAGCTAAATTAATAAGACCGAGAGCCACTGGCAGAATAAATGAGTGATCAACTTCGACTAAATTTGGAAACCATGCAATACCACCCAAAGACATTTCAGCACATACAATTTGAGCTTGAATTGATGTAGGATCGGGTTGCATATATAACATATTTCTTATTGCAACAGATTGACAAATCCAGAGTGGAATTTGAAAAACTAAGACAATTGCTGATTTCATAGGATGACAATTATCTCTAACAAGCAAATCTTTCCATAATTTGTTGAGTGAATTATTATACATGGCTTTTGCTTGTTGTTCTGTCCAATTAAATTTTTTTGTTGCTATAGCAGTTTCCATTTTTAACTCATTGACAAGATCCGGTAGTTCTTTTGTGACTCGCTCAACTTTTGCTAATATTCTATTTTGATACAATGCGAGTGGCAAAGTGATGCACCCTCTTAATAATACAGTCGAAATAATAATTGTGGACCACCAAGGCAAACCTGAAGTATCGTGCAGTTGTATTGTAGCTTCTTGTAAAACATTGACTAATTTACTCGAAGAAACCGACTGCCAAAAATCTTGAGTGAAATTTCTTCTCTGATCATGATTTATTTGATTTATGGTATAATTTGGATAACGAGCAGCTAATGAAGCGTGCACTGCATATTTTCTTAACAATACTACTTCAGAAAATAATATTTTATTCATTTTTACTTTTTTTACACAAATACAGTTTTCTTTTGTTTACTTTTTGAATTCAGTTTAACGGGTTTTAAAGTGAGCAATTTGAAATTTTTTTAAAAACAAAAAGTGTGCACATGTTCATGTGAGAAAATAAAATATTTCATTAAAATTGATTTTTGATTAAAATAAAAAGATAAAAATGGCAGATGAAAGTGAGAAAATGGAAGTAGAAGTAATTGGTGATGATGATGAAATCGAATCAAATGATGACGGCAATGAAACAGGTGATAATGATGAGGAGGAAGTTTATTTGCCAAACAGACAACTTCAAGATGATGAAGAGCTTGTTTGCGATGAATCTGCTTATATTATGCTTCACAGTGCTTCAACTGGTGCTCCTTGTCTAAGTTTTGATATAATTAAAGATAAAATAGGCACACGTGAATCTTTTCCAATGAGTTCATTAATGGTTGCCGGAACACAAGCTGCTGCATCACATATAAACAATATAATCGTCATGAAAATGAGCAACTTACATAGAACTACTAAAGAAAAAGAGGATTCAGATTTAGAGAGCGATATGGAATCGGAATCAGATGAGGAGGAAGAGACTGAAGAAAAAAAGCCAAAAATGTCTTGTGCTCTCATCAATCATGTTGGGTGTGTTAACAGAATTCGTGCTACAGAAGTTAATAATCAGTCATTCGCAGCAACTTGGAGTGAAACAGGAAAAGTATTTATTTTCAATATTACAGAACAATTGAAAGCTGTTGAAGATCATGCACTTCTTAAAACTTATGAAGCTACAAATCAATGTGCTATTGTCAAACCAACCTACATTTTTCGAGGTCATAGAACAGAAGGATATGGTATTGATTGGTGTCCTACTGAAGCGGGCGTATTAGCAACAGGCGATTGCAATAAAGATATTCACATTTGGAAGCCCACAGAAGATGGATCATGGACAGTCAATCAAGTTCCATTAGTTGGTCACAATGCTTCTGTTGAAGATATTCAATGGAGTCCTAATGAACGAAATGTAATGGCTACTTGCTCAGTGGATAAATCAATAAGAATTTGGGATACAAGAGCTTCTCCTCAAAAGGCATGTATGCTTACAACTGATAATGCTCATGATAGTGACGTCAATGTTATAAGTTGGAACAAATCAGAACCATTTATTGCTTCAGGTGGAGATGATGGTGTTCTTAAAGTTTGGGATTTACGTTCATTCCAAAGTAAAACACCAATTGCAACATTTAAGCATCATACAAATCATATAACGACAGTTGAATGGAATCCTCTTGATTCGACAGTTTTGGCATCAGGTGGAGACGATGATCAAATAGCAATTTGGGATTTGTCAGTAGAAAAAGATGATAATGAACAAACTAATCAACAATTAAAAGACCTTCCACCTCAACTTCTTTTCATTCATCAGGGACAAAAAGAAATTAAAGAACTTCATTGGCATCCACAAATTTCAGGTGTTATGTTTTCAACAGCTGAAAGTGGTTTTAATATTTTCAAAACTATTAGCGTTTAAATATCATAAGATTGTGAAATTTGAAATGAATGTTTAAATAAATGAATTTTTATTAAGAATTTAAACATTTTCCGTTTGTTTGATCAATCATACTTAAATTGTGAAGAAATCTTATTGTGGGCCGATTATGAGGGCAATTCCAGGGATGAACCATATCTCCCATATGCTCTAATAATACTTTCATTTGCTTATGATCAAGTGCTGTACCAATCATGACTGATTTTCTACACGCTTTGGATGCTAACATTTTAATTATTCTTGATGGGCGACAATGTATTTTTGGTGCGTCCTGAAGCATGAAAATCATTTCTTCGACATCTTCTTTTCCAAATTCCCAGTTTTCAAAATAAGGTCTTGAAATTAGTTTGATTCTTTTTGTCGGCAAAGCATGTTCATTGTACTCAAATTTGAAACCGTTCATTTCAAATATATCAAGATTTTGTATAATAGTGTCTTCTTGAATAGCTGTTAGTTCAAGTTGTTCTGGATTTACCATTTTTTGTGAATCAATTATTAAACTTTTCTTTAGCATTTCAAAATTATATCGTTCATCTGTAGCATGTTGATCGATAACGAAAAGATCATCATCTAATTTTGCTATAATGAATCCAAGATTGAACTGACCAATCACTTTCATATTTTTAAACATATCTTTTTTCAATTCCGTCTCCAATTCCATTTCAGCTTTCTTATTTTTTGATGGATCTAAACTTTCCTTGAATTTCAGTTTAAATGATTTATTAGCAGACGATTTTTTCAAGTTTTGAAAAATTTCTTCTTCTTCGAGAGCATTAGTCTTGATTTGATCGAGTGTTATGCTTATTTTATGGTTAAAAGTTTCATTTAATTTTGGGGTATCGTACTCTAAATTTTCAATAGTATCAGTTAAGTTGAAATTTTTTGGTGGTGAATATGTGTCATTTACATTTGTCTCATTATTGGATTCCTCTTCATCATTTATCTGTTCTGTTAAAGTGTTAATACTTGTTTGAGGCTTAATTATTTCTAGTTTCAGTGTGCTATTCTGATCTGATGCAGGTTTACAATCAATATTAAAAGAAATATCATCCATTCCTTTTTGTGTTGATGTTCGCCCTATGTGAGATAAATATTCTTCATCAATTGATTCAATGCTCGATGTGCGATTTAAAATTTTTGATATATTTGCATTTACACTACTTGTGGAAGGTTCAATGAGAGAGATCTTTTCTGATGTTTCTACGAGTGAAGTGTTGACAAAAGTATCATTTTCATTATAAGAATCTTCATCGTTTGGCATTTTTAACATAAACGAGTCAATTTTTTGGAGTTTTTCTAACTGAGATGATTCCGAACTTTCAAGTTTTCTTTTTGATGAAGTTGCTTTTGACATTTTAGGAAATGGAGCATGTGGACTTATTTTCCATTGTTTTAAACTTGCTGCAAAATTACTGTTGGGTTCAATAACCATTATTTTATCATCTTCATCTTCAGAAGAATCTTCATTTTCTTCTGAATCGTTAGAAAACTTTTTCATCACACTATTGACACTCGATAATTTGAATTTTGTCGGTAATTCACCAAAAGTTTCTAAAAGGCTTTTCTTGAGAACTACCTGCACAGCAGTGTCATTTACGATTGCAACTTGACGTTTGTCTTTACTCAAATTAACATCAATACAAGATTGATCTAGCATAAAATTAATAAACACAAATGGATATTGTTTCAAATTATAAATCTGATAAACTTCATTGATGGTTTTAAGTGCTGTTTTTAACTCAACTGGTCTAGAATTGACATAAGTAAATTGACGGTCTTTAGTTGTTCGTCCACATTTATGATCTATATCGCTTATAAATCCTTCAATTCTGAATTTCATCGAATTAAGTGTTTCTATATCCTTTTCTTTTAAATCGATAGAGCTGCTTATGTCTAATAACGATTCTTGAGTATAAAATCCGTTTTCAGTGCCGTCATTTGTAGGTAATTTCATTTTTATAATTTCTTGTGATTGCTTTACACCAAAAATGGATGTAATATTATCATTAATTGATAGTCCAGCGGTTGTTAAAACTGTTTGCTTTGTTCCATTTTTTGTTTGGTTTGTGCAAATTATCTTGACACCGATCAGTACTAAGCAATATTCTTGCAATAGTTGTATCATTTTATTGTACTCTCTTCTGTAATTCTTTTGGAACTCAGTTTTTCGCACAGGTAATGTCTTGAAGAAATTTTTAACCTGATATAATGGAGTATACCAATAAAATTATTATATCATATTATTAAAGAAATAACATTTACATACCGATACTGTAGTGCCAATATTACGTGCCTTGTTAGATTTATTTATTATTTTTCCATCATTACCATATTCAATAAAAGTTCCAAAAGTAGCACTCTTGTGTCGAGTGAAGATAGTAACATCTGATAAAGAACAAAGAGCAGATAAAGCTTCACCACGAAATCCAAGTGTTTTGATTGTCTCTAAATCATTGAATTCTTTAAGTTTGGAAGTATGATGCTTTGCTGTTATTCCTTCAAAATCAGACTCTAAAACACCAATACCATTGTCGACCACTTCAAATCCTTCTAAACCATATTCTTTTATTTTAATTTCAATCACTGTTGCACCAGCATCAACAGAATTTTCAAGTAATTCCTTAACACCTATACCCAAGTTTAAAATGACCTAAAATAAGTTTGTTTAGGAAAAATAAAGTTGATAGCATGAAAATTGAATCTCACCTGTGCAGAACAGATTTTAAGCACATTGTCTTTTGAAATTCGTTTTATTTCTGATGCCTCATTTGTTGTAGGTTCATCAAACTTTTCTATTTCTTCTGTCATCATTTAAATACTTATAAAATTAAAATTGTTAGATAAGAATAAAGTTATGGCGGTAAAATATTGATTTATTTTCTTACATTCCCCTATAATTTTAGTAAGCAAAACAAGTGTCAACAAAAAATAATCAAAAATGAATTCTTACAATAATTATGTATCTTATAGTTTTGAAACAACCAAGCCCGAGAAAATAAATTATTATAAACTTTACGAAAGGAATCCTACATATGCTGCTATAAGATTTATCTTAGAATGTTGCCAAAAATTGGAATGTAGGATCTTAAAAATAAGTTTCATAAAATTTTAATTAATTTTGTTGTTGTTTTTGTAAAACACAGTGAAGCCATCAACATTTGCACATGCCGCTACCATATTTCATCGGTTCCATAAGAATTTAGAGAGATCAGATTATGATAAATTTGCTACTGCAACTGCATCGATATTTCTAGGATCAAAAGTAAATGAAAATGAGTTGAGACTCAAGGATCTAATTAATGTCTCACAAGTTACACTTAATCGAGAAGAATTCTTCAATGAGATGACCAATAATACTTGGATACTATCAATTCGTGACACAATTGTTCAATGTGAAATGTTTATAATGCGTGTCCTTGACTTTTCACCGCAAACAACTTTGCCCCACATTTATCTACTTAATTATATAAATACTCTCGAAAATTGGCTTCCAGATGAAATTATCTCACAAATACCTATTTCCAAATGTGCAATGTCACTGCTACAAGATTTCTTTTACAATTCAAATATAGTGTCATACGCTCCAGACGAAATTGCGCTTGCTGTTTTAGTGGCCACTTTTCAAATATATGGTTTGAAAATTCCTCTCATAGATGATCATGATACATGGTTTAAAATTTTCAATCCAGACATGAAAATTGATCTCATATGGGAGATTATTGATGAATTACTAAAAGTTTTTGAAGTAGAGGAAGGCGTTCAAAATCTTTTATAAACAAATTGCATTAATAAAGTTTGTTTGAATGAAAAAAATATTTCAAAGATAATTATAGTCCAACACATATGTAATTTTAAAGATAAATTATTTCACATACATTTGACATATCGTATCGTTGACATCGATCACATATTTTTCAGTCATTCTTAAGTGGTCAAAGATGAAGGTTTCTAGTGGAATTTTCATTTTATTTTTGAATTTATTAATAATTAATTATGGTAGCAGTTTAAAAGTTTTAGGAATACTACCATTTTTTAGTAAATCGCATTTCGCTATCGGTAGTTCAATTATCAATAGTTTACATTCAGCTGGACATAATATTACAGTAAAAGTTAAAAAAAATACTTAGGGGCTATTAATATTAGTTATTTAAATACTTTAGGTCATATCACCTTTTCCTCAGAGTAATTACTTCAAAGAGAGATATCGTGATGTTGACATTTCTGATTTATTGACGGAATATGAAAAAGGTTCATAAAATTTCATAATCGTTACAATCGATTGATATTTGATAAGAAAATTTTTCTTTAAAGATAATAAAGCTGTAAACCCGTTTGAATTGGTAAACATACCAAAACCTCTTATGATGTTAATGCTTTATCAATTTGGTGCAATGGCAGTTGATTTTGTGATGACACATAAAAGTGTAAAAGAGTTGATGGACAGTAATGAAATGTTTGATGTGTGCATATTAGAAACATTTAATGCTGATGCATTTGTTGGATTTTCTGATTATTTTAATTGCACTTTAATTTCATACACAACATTTGGAGCAGTCAAATGGATAGATGCAATGACAGGAAAGTAAGTTTAATACTTTCTTTCTAGGTAGCTTTTTTTATAAAAAAAATATTTATATTTTAGTGAATCACCTTCATCATATGTTCCTCATCCATTTTTGGATTATACTGATAAAATGACATTTACAGAACGATTATGGAATAAGTTTTATAATATTTTGGAAAATTTATTATTTAATCTCTATCATTTATCTAAGCAGAGATCATTATATAATAAGTATTTTCCTAATGCAAAAAAGTCATTCGATGAAATGTTTAAAGGTTCTGCGATAATTTTTCAAAATTCTCATGTGACTTCATCCTTTCCTCGTCCTTATTTACCGAATATGATAGATATTTGTGGCATTCATGTGAAACCAGCAAAACTTTTACCCAATGATCTTCAAGAATTTATTGATTCAGCTGAAGATGGTGTGATCATTTTCACTATGGGTTCTTTTATCAATAGTAAAGATTTTCCAATAGAAAAACGTGAAGCTATAGTAAAGACTTTTGGTAAATTGAAACAGAAAATAATTTGGAAATATGAAAATGACACATTGCCAGACAATCCGGGTAACATAAAAATCAGCTCATGGCTTCCACAGCGAGATTTGATTGCTCATAAAAATGTAAAGTTATTCATAACACATGGCGGACTCTTGGGCACAACGTAATTGTTTAATGTTGATTTATAATTTTGTAAAACATTTTAAAATATCTTTTTAGTGAAGCTTTAACTGAAGGTTTGCCTGTTCTAGGAATCCCTATATTCGGAGATCAAAAAATGAACATGGTAAAAGCAGAAGCTCGAGGATATGGTTTGCATGTGGCTTACGATGAACTTAATGAAGAAACTTTTAGTAAAGCTCTTAACGAAATCCTATCTAATCCAAAATATAAGAAAAATGCAGAAATCATTTCAAAAAGATTCATTGATCGTCCGATGACACCGCAAGAAACAGTTGTTTATTGGACAGAATATGCTGTTAGACATGATGGCGCTAAACATTTAAGAGCATCTGGTAATGATTTAAATTTCATTCAATTTCATTCAATTGATGTATACTTAGTTCTTTTTGTTATTTTTGTTTTTATGTTATCCATAACATTTACTATTACAAAATTGCTATTGAAAAAGCTATTTTGTAAATCTGATGCAAAACAAAAGAAAAATTGAAAATTTTTTTGAAATAAATTTAACGGTAGTAAAAATTTGAATTTTAATTTGCGCCGCTTGTCGGTTTCTAACTTCGCCGTTTGTCGGCTCTCTTTCTTTTTCCTCTGGCCCTCGTGTGCAGAAGAGTATTCTTGTGAAATTTAATTATTTACAGGTGTGTAAACCAATTTTTCTTGCCAAAAACAAGCAAATTTTTGTAGTTGAGTTAATGGAGTACACTTTTTATTTAAAGTTTCTTTCAATATCTTGATATTTAGTTCTAAAAACATTAAAAATAAATTTGCTTGTTCTAACCAAAAATAAAAACTAAACAAATTTAACATGATTTTTAAACGCAACTTCTTTTTCTCTTATTTCAGAATAGTCAATAATGGCTGCAGAAGTCGCAGAAAATTTTGAAGAAACCGAGCAATTTGTAGAGACAGTTGCTCCAGTTGTAAATGCTGAACTTCCAGATATTAAACTTTTTGGAAGATGGAGTTGTGATGAAGTGCAAGTTTCGGATATGTCTTTACAAGTAATTTTTTTTTCCTTGAATAATTTGATTTTAATAATATAAAAATGATATTTTTTGTCTTTTAGGATTATATTGCCGTGAAAGAAAAATATGCTCGTTATTTGCCACATTCGGCCGGTAGATTTGCAGTTAAGCGTTTCCGTAAAGCTCAATGTCCAATTGTTGAACGTTTGACATGCTCGCTTATGATGAAAGGTCGCAACAATGGTAAAAAGTTGATGGCTGTCCGTATTGTGAAACACGCATTTGAAATCATTCACCTTCTTACTGGTGAAAATCCACTTCAAATCCTTGTATCGGCCATCATCAACTCAGGACCTCGTGAAGATTCAACTCGTATCGGTCGCGCTGGTACTGTTCGTCGTCAAGCCGTTGATGTCTCACCATTGAGACGTGTCAACCAAGCAATTTGGTTACTCTGCACAGGTGCTCGCGAAGCTGCATTCCGAAACATTAAGACAATTGCTGAATGTTTAGCTGATGAGCTTATCAACGCCGCAAAGGTTCGTATTAATAGTGCAATCAGTGAAATAAGATGAAAAAATAATGGCGAGTATATAAAGTGAACAATGTTTCGTGTCCATCAAAAATGCAATGATTATAATATAATCTGTGATCATTAGCTTCGCTTGTGGACAATATTAATCTCTTTCGAGAATGACTTTTCATAATCCTGATAGTTAATATATCACAGTTATTTCCTTATCGTGGAAAGAGAAGTTACAAGTTTATTAAATGGAAAAAAAAATCATTCTTTTTACTTAAATTATGGCTTGTGAGAATAAAATTCTGTTATAAAATGAAAAAAATACGTCCGTAGGTATTACCATTTAATTGCAAACATTTTGTCAATTTTATGGCATCGAGATCGGACAAAAGTAAATTTGGTCCTTCTTTATCACTCCATTGAGATTCAACCTGAATTTTACTATCGCTTGAATCTCTTTTGATAAAGATTGTTACACTCACTTTTCGCTCCTTTTAACTTGCCATAATCATAAAATGAATGAAATTCAATCCAATAATAATTACTTTTCATTACAATTTCTCTCTTTAACACATAAACCTTACCTTTTACTTTTCTTTATTCAATAGGGATCATCAAACTCCTACGCTATTAAAAAGAAGGACGAATTGGAACGTGTTGCGAAATCTAACCGTTAAGATAATAGAATTGAGCGTGATGAAACTAAGCATGGAGCAATTGAAAATTCTAAACATCATCTTCATCGTCTTAAGAATTATGTAAAACAGCAAAAGTCTCCATCAGAAATATTTGATAATATTAATAAAACAACACAAGGATTAAAAGATAATGGTCTAGTTTTCTGTTGTGTTTCTTACATCCGTTTCAGCGGAAGCAAAGAAGAAAGAAAATTTGTGAGCCTTACATTTCAGTCATTTCCGTTTTCCATCAATGATTCACCTCAATTTAAAAATGAAATCCTTATCCTCTCATCGTTATTCTCTTTTTTTTTCATCCTCTTACCTTCTTACTAATGAAATGTAGCAGTTAGTAGAGAAAAATTTTCTTTTTGTCACTCATACCATCTTAACGAACGAAGAAGAATTTATAAGAATTTATGTGACGGACGGAGAGGTAAACTCGATGCCAATTTGTTGCTCAAATATCCAATTACTCATGAAAGTGCTAGCAAGAAGACTGAATTGAGGGAAAAAAGTTATTTTTCTGAAGCTTACTTACTCATTTTCCATTTATTTAATTTATTCGCTGAAAGCACAAATTCCTGAAATGTTTTTGAGCACCACTTGTTAAAAAAAGAAAACATGATAGACATTCGTTCACTCATTCAATGAGGCGACTTTATTTTCTCATTAATGATGTTTTTATTTCACTTATTTCGTTTCTTAAACAATTTATCAAAAAAAAAATTTTTGAAGTATTCATACGGCGCATTTATATATATAAATATGAAAATCACATCATCATATAATTAAATGCTTTTTCTTCTCTTTCTCTTCTGTTTCATCTCATTTTTCATAATAATTTCATAATTTTCACAACACCACTCCCCCATTTCAAAACAAGAAATTAGAATTTATATAAGAAAGTATTTCATGATGTCTCTCTTTCTTTTGGTTTCTTTCTTTTATGCGTAGATAAATTTAAAGTAATGAAGTGCTTTTTTTAACTTTACACCCTCGAAACAAAAATCTGGTGGTGATGGTAAAAAAGAAAAAGAATTAAGGGTGATGGAATTTGTATTTAAGTTAATCTTATGTTTCAGTGGACTTTGTGTAACATTTCTTATCAAATAACCAAATATAATCAATTTCAAAAATGATGATTCACTATTGAATTATTGAAAATATTACTATATGAGTAAAATTCTCATTCATTCTGAATATTTTCGTATGTAATGAAAAACTTTTGCGATTTTCTCACTCAACAAGCACTTTTCATCTTTAATCTGATTTATCACACTCATACCACTTGTTCATTTTTCCCTTCAAGCTACCTTTTTTATCAAAGTTATTACTTCTTTTTCATGTATGATACATGTGTACTATCATTAAAAATAATTTATCTTAACATTTTAGAAAACGTAAAATGATTTTAAGCGTCAATATAATAATTCAATTGCATGACTTTTTAAATTGATTGAAAAAATCATTCATAAATAGCAGCATTTTTGTAATTCTAATGATTTGTGTGTGTACATATAAATAATTTCAAGAACTTAACATCATTTAAATTTTATGTAGGTGTAGCAAAAAAGGAAAGTGTTGACAAATTTTAATTTTGGATGAAGTCATTTCCTCTTCTTTTCACTAAGTTTGTGATTTTTCTTATTTTTCTTTCATTCGAGTTAATTTAATTTATTTTTTTATTCTACTTTACTCTTTTTTGTTGACTTGACATCAACTTCTTTTTCTGCTGTTGTACTTTCTTTTTCTCATATAATGTGCAAAAAGGAAGAAAAAGTCTATATAATTTTTCTTGCATCTTAAAATACTCATCATCAGACAATAGAGGAGAAATGAGTGAGGAAAAATGCATTAAAATGCAATTTAAGAATATATATACTTAATTTTTTAAGACTCAGCAACAGACAAAAGACTAGAAAGAGTAAAATAGGGAGGAGGGTATACAGTAAAAAAGAGTTGTTGAGTGGTCGGTATATACAAAAGAAATACGATGATGATGACGACAAGAAACGAGAAAAGGAAGGAGGTGGGTCCAAAGTTTTTCAAAAGATATGAATGAATGAAAATTATACTTCTCGCTTTATATTGCTCGCCTTTGAAACAATGCAATTGAGCGGCAAAAAACTGTACTTAACAGCAACAATATAATAGAAATAAAAAAAATGAGAAAGAAAAAAAAGCGGCAAAAAAATCAACAAAAAATAAAAGTTTAATTTAATTAGGTTTGCTTTAAAGTTTTCTCTCCTTTTCCTATCGTAAAATTATTCAGAAATATACATTTTTTCATTTCTTTGATTTATTGAAGCCATAAAACTTTTTTATAATTTCTGGGTTGGGTGAAGGTTCAAAGCAATTTTTTTTATTGTTATTTTTACATTGTGTCAATTCAAATCTCCTATGTGTGAGAGTGAAATCACAAAGATGCTTGACTTGCTATTCAGGAAAAAAATTAATTTTTTTATTTAAAGTATCAACAAGTTTTTGAAATCCTTTTATAGAAGCTTTTATCAATTTAAAAAAATCTCATAAATCAAAATTCCGAATATCAATCTTGATTCTGTCATGTACACAATCACAAACCATAATGTGAATAAAAATGTTTGCAAGTAATGTCTCTAGGGCATTTATCTATTCATCTCTATCTCTATCATATTGAGACAGTCATCTTTGGCTTATCCCGTCAAACGCATAAAAACCCTTTCACTCCTCCTCAATCATCTTCATTTTTAATCAAGGCTTGGTCATTTAAATTAAATGGACTACATTTATTTTTAAAAACAATTTAATTTGATAATATTAAATATATTAGGCAGGTCAAGATTATTAGACTAAGATTGATTGGTAAGAAACAATTTATAAACCTCAGAGTTAATCGTTTGAGATTTTATATATATAATTCAAGTTGAAGTCAAGTTTTAAAATAACAAGTCAACTTTGTATTACTAATTAGTAATCTAATAGTCACTTATTTTATTAAAGCTCTGAATTGATAAAACGATATGAAACTCACGAAATAATTTGCTTTAAATTTTTTGATAAATTCAATGACAGAGTCATTTAAAATGATAAAGTGTTCAAGCCTTGTTTTTACGATACGCATATTCTTATACCATGAAGTTTTAAATGAAAAGTAAACTTCTTTATACATATGCGAAAAAAAAGTTCATAGGCACAATTTATGACAGGAGACACACTCAATTTTTCACTTACTTACGGATTGCATAAATTCTTTTTCACAGCATTTCATTCTGTGCTTTATGTCACAATTATTTGGTTTTCCTCTGCTTCATTCACAACCCATCGAGTATAATGCAAATATATACATACATATACGTAGTTTTTTTTTCTGATACCCGTTGGCAAAATTGTAATAAAATATACTAAGCACGAATTGTGATACATAAACAAATAATATTATTTTGATATTTCATGAAAATTATTTAACATTCAAATACCTAAAAAAAAAGAAAATTAAATTTTTTATTCGTTTTCAAATATTTATAAACTTTTCTCCTCTTCTGGCCTCAATTTTTATTTTCACATTTTAATACGCAGACTGGAGGAGTAATTAGTTACATATTTTCCGCTCCCTCTCATTCTTTTATTCGCTTGCTTGCTCGTTCATATTGTCGAATGACTAATGATTAATTTTTATTGCGAGTCGATTGCTCTCTCTTTCTCTCTTCATTTTCAAGTTTTTCGCACAACATAAAGTTATAATGCTGGAGGTCTATAATAATAATAATCATAATAATTCGAAGGAAATTGTATTTTAAGATAGAAGCAAGAGAGCGAAAAAGATTTTCTTTCTGTTCATATAAAAGAAAAATGATTTAATATCGTATAATAAAAAATTTGTTGCCACACACTTTGACAATTTTCTCCGCTTGAGACGAAATTGTAAAGAAAAAAAGAAAAGTGGAAAATGATGGAGAAAAAAAAAGTGACACCATTCTTTTTTCGATTTAATTGTGAACCTTACTTTTACTTTTTAAAACATTTTAATGGTAATCTACCTAGGTAGTTTACTTGATGGAAGTAAGTAAAAATTAAAGGCAAACACTTGGGAAAGCAAAGCGAAAACGGTTCATGATATGTACATACATACACACACACAATAAATGAACCCTTAATGACATTTACAGCAAATAGAGGGGCAAATAAAGATAATTTTTAATGTTATCCCTCTGCCATCGTTGTACTATCACCTCATACCGGCATTCGCCCACTCGCCCGAATTTTATCGATCTTCCTTTCGCCACCACCAACTGTCAATGTGATTCAACAGGCCTGTCAACACATGTATATACACACATAGATATACACACCAGCGCACCGCAGAACGCTTTATGGAATTGCTTTTTATTATATTACATTATAGGTTCAAAAGATTGTAATTTCGTGTAATTTCATTTTCACATTTCTTTTTCCTTTCTATTTCCTTCACTCACTCATTTTATCTACACAATCATATATCTTTTTTTACGTTTATATTTGTGTATGTATGTGTCTATATTTATATCCATTAACAGTGTAATCATCACAAATGAAAATAATAAAAAAAAATCTGAAAGAAAATAAAGTAAAAGTACTGATGACGATAATAATAATAATAAGCCATCAAACTGCTGCTGTCTATCACCTCCCACCAATTGATTTTTATTTGCTCCTTACGAGTTTGGCTATTACTTTTGATTGTTTTTCTTAAACTTCATAATTTGATAAATTGATGCTTGTTTATAGTTTATAGGCCCATAATTTTCATCGTCTAGATCCGCATATATCATTCCATCTTCTTCAAAATCGGATGGAATCAATGACTACAAAAAATTTTCATTTTATGTGTTTTATTTCGTTGGATGTGGCGTGTATAATAAAAAAAAGAAAGAAAAAAAAACATTGAATGAGAAAAAAGTGTAGAAGAATGAAAATCAAATTATTATTATATGTAGTAGCATAGGCGAGTTACGATTTTTTGTGTTGGAATGGGAAAGAGATGAGGATAAAACACAAGGAAAAAATAATAAATATTTTTTAATCAAGGCTAAGATACTTTGAATTTTGAATTGTTTATTTTATGAAATTTATCATTTTCCAAATTAAATTTCGTATATTTATTGAAATTTTATAGATAAAGACATCTTTGTTTACATTCAAATGTAAACATGAATCAAAAAATTTAGAAAATTGTAAATAACTCGTCAATTCAGTATAAATTAATTTATTTAAACAAAAATATAATTATAAAGAGAAAGTAAATAGTTAAAAATTAAACTATATTCAATATCTTTTTTATTTTCATGTTTTTTAAAAAGAATCTAAGAGTATTCATGGGATAACTAATAAAATATTGCTGTTAAGAGTATCTTTACCTTGATTTTGGAACATAAAAATTCAATTAAACATAACTTTGGTAAGTCACCTTTTCTCTTAATATTATTTGCTACAAAACAAAAGAATCATTACCAAAAAGCGTTATAGTCCTCTTCATAATTGAAATTAAAGCACAACTTGTTAAATCTCTTTTTCTATGATCATAATTCATAAATCTATCTATCTATCTATTGAGAAACTTATTCATTTAAATATGAATATTTTATTGGAATTTTTTTATGTATTTTCCCACATATACACGCAATAGTATGTATATTATAGTACTACATGCTTTATCAGTTAGTAAACAAAGCACTTGAACCTCGTCTGTTATATTTATTGCCTTTCCAAATTTGTTCAATTATTTATAAATTTATCAATTAGATATTTTTATGCATGCGTTGAGTGAGTTTTAGCAGTTCACAACAAATGTGTTCGGAATTTTTTCACTGCTCGTTTTCATTTTTTCTTCCGTTCTAATACCGTTTCATCGAGGTGATTGAGTAAAATATGCATTAAGTTGTGTATGCGGTAGTAGTGTGGTGGTGGCGGTATGTTGGTAAAAAGGAGGCTTAGGCATGAAACGAAAGAATTTTCATTTTATTATGTTTATCCATATATGAAAATACAAAAAGCATTCCATGTATGAATGTAAAATCTTTAAAGCATTTGCGAAAGAAATGAAAAGATTTTTTGCTCTTGTCATTGACTTTTTTCATCTCATTTTTTCCTTTAAATTAATCCACGATGAGATTAGGACCCTTTTTTACTCCTCTCATACTCCAATATATGAGTGCAAATTCTTTCGCCTTATGCCTTATGTTTTCCTTTCGCACATTTCACGATACATTCACACATGTAGAAATGAGAACGTCGTCCTATAGATGAAAATTCGCAACATCATAGCGGAAAAATGTTTTTTTCTCGTCATTTGACACTTGAGCCAAAATTTTCACACACAACGCTCGCGATGAAAAGACAGGCTGTTGCGACGATCACATCATGTGTCATGTACGACTTCAACGACAATGATGATGATGACGATGAGAAATAGAATGAGAAAGAGATATAGACAGAAATGGCAGAAAGGTAGAATTGTGCCACAAACAGCTAAATATGAGTGAAGCAAAAAGAAAAAGTGACGGCAATGGCACAAAAAATATGTGTATGTGTGTGAACTAAGTGAGGTGATTTTTAAAGAATTTTTTTTTCACTTTTGCGCTTCCATATCCTGTCATATAAACTTCGCTTTTTTCTCTCTTCAAAGCATTTTGTCATTTTCATATATCGTATGCATTCATATACATACATTGGCAAATATGAAAAAATGAAGTAAAAAGCCGATTTATGTCATGACATCAACGTGGAAAGTGTTCAAATATGAGATCATAACTTTCATTATCGTCGTTGATCTGACGGCGAGTATGCAAGACATAACAGACAGTTGAAATTATAGAACTGAAGTTTATAATATCAAATTCTATCTGACGCGTTCTCTAATCGATATTGACGCAAATCAAGAGAGTAATTTTAGCAAGAAATTGTGACATTTAATAGACAACTAATAGATGTCAAATTTGCCTCGAGTGCATATAAGAATTTTTATTGTTAGACTGAATTTTAACTAACACACTAAAATTAATTCGCGTAAGTTAATTTATCAATAGTTGGCAAAACAAAACACTTAAAATTCAAAGCACGAAATATTTGAAATTTAAGTGCTGAGCACTGTAATATTAAATTTTGAGTGCTGAGCACTGAAATATTATTTTTAGAGTTGATAAATTTAGTGTTCAGTGTTGATCATCAAAAAGTTTGTTTGCTGCTTCAGACATTACTCAAATAATTTTATTTTTGTAGATTTCGTTAATCAAAATAAATAATTTTTCCGTCAATTAACATAAAAATTATTTTTCATTTTCTTGCTAAAAATAATCATCAATATGTGATTTTAAGAAAAAGAAAAGTAAGAAATGGAAAGAAGTTGTAAAAATAAACAAATAAGAAAAAATGAGTGTGTGGCAGTGTAACAAGCGTCATTGATTTATTTATACATTAATAACTAACAAGATCTCAATGGAAAAATTTTCTCTCAATAACGAATGTCTGACCGACACTCATAGACATTTGTCCGAGTGCGAGTCGAGTAGATTGTATAAAACGTTAGAAAAAAAATATATTTTTCATCTCATCATTAGAGAGACGCTTTTGTGCGAATATACATACAGAAAATGTGAGAGAAATTCAATTACCGCACTACTAAGCAAACGTTTCAAAGGCAAAATTGGAACAGAAGTGAGGGAGAGCACTTGTGGTCGATTTATGATTGCATGACAGGAATTGAAATTGAATGCTAGTGCAACAATTCATGCAAACAAATTTCAAATTATATTCGTTCTATATTGCTCATTCTTTTTTTTATTTTTTTTTTGCGCTTTTCTAGTACTTCAAACTGAGCTCTTGAATTCATATCGGCCCATAAATCATGAATGTTAATTATTACTTGTCTGCTTTTAAAGGATTTTCATGAAGCTTATGCGAGCATAATCCACACTCACACATTTTCATGTATGAAAAATGAAATTTTTTTCTGTGCACTGTTATGTATAGGCGTAAGAGTAGAGTGAAGAGGTTAAGAGCGTTTACAAATGGAAAAATAAATAATAATAAAAAATTGTAAGGGCATCATGCATACACATACACGACTTTTTTCAATACGATGGAGGATTATTGTTATTATACATCTGGCAGTCGAGGCGGGTTGAGGCGAAAAATCTTTAATTTTATTATCCATCAGCACACACTCATAAAATAAATACTGTGAATCAGTGAAAAAAATTCTCTCGTGTAGAGAGATTATATAAATGACAGTTAGTAAAAAAAGGGAAAAAAGCGAAAGCCATAAAAACAATAAAAAATATGATGAATTTACCTTTTTAACTGTGATTAGTACAAAACATGTGAGATATACAATATATTTTAACAATATCTAGATATCATAAAGGTCGTGTGTTTACAGTAGTCTCATGAGATAACTCATTTGATGATATCAGCGCATTTTGAGCGTGGTAAATTTTGAAAGGCACCA
This sequence comes from Polypedilum vanderplanki, assembly GCA_018290095.1. Taxonomy (NCBI): domain Eukaryota; kingdom Metazoa; phylum Arthropoda; class Insecta; order Diptera; family Chironomidae; genus Polypedilum; species Polypedilum vanderplanki. The sequence goes on along the minus strand of CM031379.1, from coordinate 8,503,631 downwards.
ATAGACTGACAAACAACCGAATTTCAATAAACGTATATTGTGCTCTCGAAATAAAAGCTAAAATAAAAACTATCTGCAGATTACGACAGAAAAGTTGTAGAGAAGGATGGGTAAAAAAGAAGAAGATAGGCCTATGATAGTAAAAATGATTTGTGAGGAAATAGTTTTTTATTCTGTTTCACACACGCGCGTGCTGCTGCTCTGTACGATGATGGTGACGGTTAGAGGAAAAGATGAAAGTTTACATGTCGAGATAAATATCAAAAAAGGTACAACTAAGAAGATACTGAAAAATAAATATGTATGAAAAAGTTCTTTTTTTTTGCTACACTATGTGACTCGGTTTTTTATCTATCTAATATGCTGTAGTAGAGAGTTATTCGTGTTGCTCTTGGTCGGGTTGGATAAATTTCTCATGTGTCAACATATAACACGCGGCTGCGGCATTGAGTAAAGTATTGTATAAAAGAGAAAGAGTAAATGCTGTAATACAGTAAACACTCTGGTATGTATGTAGAAAGGATCAAAAGAGGGGAGAAATGATAGGAATGAGACAACTTCTGCCAAAAAACATTGTAAAGACAAAATATACACAAACAATATTGTGTGTATATATTATTCGCGAGAGAGAGAAAATGGGAAAATGACATACATCAACAACAACATCTAATATTGAAATGATAGACTTTTATTATACACAGTAATTTTTTTCCTTCTTTCTTTCACTTTTTTTTCGATAACAAAAACAAGTTTTAAAAACGTAAAATGACATTATGGATAAAGACAAAAAACGGGTTTAACATGTAAAAAGTTTTTCACAATTTTCTTTCTTTTTTAAAAAGTTTTCCTCTTTGGGATTTGTGAAAATGATAATTTTCTTATTTCTCCTACTCGAATATTATATTACAATTTTTCTTCCATTACTGAATTTTGCAATAGATGAAATTGACAGTTTCTTTAAAAAAAAAAAATTTTTTTTAAATTTTAAAATTTGGTAAAATTAAAATTTTAATTTTGATTGAAAATTATACATTTTGATTGTTTTTATTTACTTCTTAAAATGACAATGATTTTAAAAGTTTTGATTCTTTTTATTATTTCACATAAAATTTTAAAAAAGTTGAAAGTTCTATTACAAAACCCAGGTTTTTATGATAATTTTTTCTCCTCTCACTCAAACTATTTCTCTTTCGAAATATGCAACTTTTTTATTTCGATATTTCTACATTAATTTTTCTCTTTCAGTTAATAAATGTATGTATCACTTCGTTTAATATATAAGCTATCATCAGGCTGTAATAAAAAGAGTTGTATACAGAAGAAAAATTCGAATTAATAAATAATTTATCGATTTTTAAAAAAATTTCTTTCTCTTTTTTGGTTTTTTTTCTGTGAGTATAGAGAGGAACTTTAATACATATTATTATTTGAATGTGATGTGTATAGTATGAAAAGGTTTTAGTCCTTGCATAGCGTTACGAACAAGTTTTTATGTATGTGAGAGAAAAAAAATGTTTTAACAAACATTTTGAATGTACGTTATTTTAGAGCAAGAGCGAATGAATGAAAATTTTAAAAATTGATCAATGGAAACACAATTTTATTAGTTTTGGAACAGATTTGATACAAATAAAAACTCATGCGGCTATGGTTTGTTGTTATTTTTGATTTGTTTACACAAAAATGGTATTTTCAGAATTGACCTACAGCATTTTCTAAATTTAAAATTTTTAATCTTTAAATTTTCTTTAATTTTTTGATGCTCATGATTCAATTTCCATGAGTTTCCATTCAATTTTATTCAACGTTAATTCTACACACAATATTATGTACACAACACACAAAATTGCTGCTATTCATTTTTCCTGTGTGAAATTAAAAAAAATCTTGTAGCATTAATATTATTATTATTCCTCATTTTAGCAGATATTAATAAATATATTTTTTATGCCATGCATAGCTCAATCTCTTTCATACACACAACAAATATGTTTTTATACGATAATTTTTTTCTTTTCACTTTTGCTGCTATCGTTGTTTTCTGTTGCCAAAGTGCCTTGAGTCTTAGAATATATTTCTCATGGAATGGGATTTCCTTCCTTTGTTAATATTTCTCGGATTAGCGATTGCCTCACATACAAAAGAAAAAAATTCTTATTTCCTTTCACAAAGCAAATTTTCTTTCATATTGGACGCTATACTAAAATACGACTTTTTGTACAACTCTCACTCGCTTTCTTCTCAAGGCACAAGCACAAGACGAGGTAAATGCAAGTTAAGGATAAAAATGGAAAGTTGAATTGAAACACGGCACGGTACACAAGTATCACGTGTAATTCAAAACTTTTTCTTTTCTGTTGCTCACTTTTATGAGTAAGTGAATGTGTGTGCTGGCAGCAGATAGGTATACGTATGTATGTATACTTAGCAGAGTGAGTAGAATTAACATAATGCCTCCTCAGAAAGTGAAAGAGAGAAAAGAGAACAACATCAACAATGTAAGAAATATGAAAAGAAAACAAGCTGGGAATTTATGAAGAGAAGTGAAACTTTTTTTTTTTGAAATTTGGTTAACAAATAAAATGTCTTTCTTTTTCTCATACTTATTCATTCACTCTCTTTGGTAATAGCTTTTACCGCGACGAAAAGATGAAGAAAATGTGCTTTCTTTATATTGACGATTTTGCCTTTCAATCACATTTTCTTTCTCTCACCCTTCTGTCGCATTCAAATTTATTCGTAAAAATCTTTTGTCATTACCGACACTGCTCAGTTTTTGACGACAGATATTAAAATTCCAAGTGGGGTAAGCAACGTTCTCTTTGATGATTAAAATTGAAATCCAATGAAGTATGAAATTAGGCGTGGAGTTAATTATTCTCTTCGTTTCTTTAAGCTATTTGAAGTAAGCAGAATATGAGATTAAATTTTTTTCTCCTTCTCTTGTTGTCGCTATAGAAGCAAGCGAGCAATAAACTTTCTCCATATACACAGCTCTTGTGAGATCAAAAGTACTTTGGCACTGCGTAATATAATAATCTGTGATAAGCTTTAACATAAAATTCACTTTTTCTTCCTTCTATGATCCTTTGAATGAATGAAAAAATTCAACAGCAGCACTATTAATAATAAATTTAATTTGCACAAAAATATAATGTTGAAGAAAAAGTTTTTACTAAAAAGCCATAAAAATTTCTTGCAGAAAATTATTTTCATCATGGATTTCCTTCTTCTCTTTCTAAATTTTTTTTGAGCACCTCCCAAAATCTTAATTGTTTAATTATTATAATACTTTAATTCAAGAAATTGATTTCATAAAAATATTTCAATGGAATTCTTATTTCTAATGAAATCATTTTTAGAGTGAAGCTTGCAAATTTTCTTAATGATTCATGAACAAGAATTCTCAATAAATAACTAAGTATCAACTTGAGATTGAATTGTATTATTTGCTCAAGTTGTCTGAGTGCTTCGATTTCTACTTGATATTGATAATCAGCTTTATTAAGCTTTAAATTCAACTAAGGCAATCAATAATCTTTATTAATTACCTTCTAATTAAATTTTCGCGAACAATAGAAAAAATGAAAGCCAACTTAATTAATCAATTTAAATCATCAGGGAATGTTTAAAGGTCGTAGAAGATTAAAAAATAATTTTCAATATTGATAAAAAAAAATTGGCAAGTCAAAAGTTAATCCTCTTACAGAGAAAGCATCAAATCAATGATTTTAAATCTCATCATTGAATGAGAATAAAAACCCCACTGGATAATCAATTTTAAAATGAATATAAGGAAAAAAAGCTCAAGGCAATGACAAAGCGAATAACAGCGATGAATATATAAAATGTAGCGAACGAGATGGGCGAGTTATGGAAAGAAGAAGCTTCGTTCGCGAGACAATGAATACGAAAGAGAAAAACAGGACGGAATTGTGTTGGGGATTAATATCAATTCAGAAATCTCAATTCAAATTAGTTTTCTGTTATTCTTTTTCCATCAATTTTTCATTCATTCATTTACGAACGAGACATTCCATGTACTTTACAAACAATTTCCAACACTCTATAGATAACCATGGAGAGAGCTAAATTTAAATATATATACAAGAACTCGTGGATGAAAGTGAACTAAGTAGAGAAATGTAGACAGAATGGAATGTAGAATTAAAAACTTTTATGACAACATAATCTCTTAAGTAGCTAACATTGCTTTTATAATTAATAATTCTACTTTTTTCTCACACCATTTTTTGCCTTTTGTTATCGTTTCCCATTGTGCTCATCATAATCATCATTCGAAAGATAACACAATAGCTAAAAATATTGCTGTTTCTACTTATATTCATATATGTCTAGTAATGACTGACAATTTCAATTGCCATTATCAAACACTTCCGGATTTATCATACAGTTGAATCAGAAATATGAAGCGAGAAAGGAGCGCTCTGATCGGAAGGATTTTATTTTTATCATTGATGTAAATGCAAATTATCAGTAATTTTTAACTGCAAAATAATAATAAAAATAAATCTGATGATGATGGTTTTATGCACACAAATAACGAGCGGGTTACTGTTGTCGGTTATTATGAAAAATAATAATTCATTATGCGGTTCACTCGGTCGTCATCCCGAAAAAAAATTAAAATGAAAAACTGTTAAGTAATTAAAATAATAATAAAAGAATGAAAAGAGAGAGAGGAAGAGATTTTTATCTCGGATTTCAATTTGTTGGGGATAATCCATGTGCAAGAGAGAAAAAGAGTAAAACTTTTAGTTCCGAATGTATAATATGGCTTGAGCCAAAAGTTTTCACTCGATGAAGTGTTGTTAATTATTTAATAGTTTTAATGCGATACGGTCATAAAAATGGCGAGTTCACGTGAATTCTTTCATATTCATAATTTTCATTGTTGATGTTGTTGTGCATTGAAGAATTTTGTTGTGTTTCTATCGTACTGTGTGTATGTGAGAGATGGCGGCAGGCGGTCTACATGTATACATGTTGGTTGTAACAAAGTCTTATATTCTTTTAATATCATATTACACAAAGTAGACACAAATGGAAAGAGTTGAATGACGACAGACAATGGAAATTCACAATGGGTGAAATTTTGCTACTTTATAATGATTTGCCAGGACGATATAATGTTAGTTAGTAAGTGGAAGGTTAATAAGAAGACGCGCGCACTCGAAAGTTAATTTGCATGTTTAAATCATTTGGCCTGCTGCGGAGGGATGCGTGTTCTGAAAGCATTAAGCAAAACAACAGAAATAAAGAAGAAAAATTCACAATTTAAAATTCCATTTATGTTATTTTGCTTTACCAAAGAAAGAAAAGAAAAAAAGTGAGTTGAGTGTAAAAAATAAGCTGGGAAAAAAGTTTTTACTTAATTTATCTCTTTAGGGCAAGAATAGACAAAGGGAAAGGAAGGTAGGCAAGGTAAGCTTGATAATGAAGCAGGGAGTAATAGGGCATAAATACTGAATCACATTTTTTATTATTATCATCATTATTATGATAGTAGCGAATAAGGAAAAAAAGCTAAATTCCATTGAGAGGGGGAAAATACGATAGATAAGAATTATACGACAGATTCACGCTATAATAATTCCTTCTTTTTCCAACAATCTCTATCAAGAGCTAACTTTATATACACAGGATGTAAAGGAATTTATGTACACATAAAATGTAAATATTTACGGGTCGCTACAGGTCGGTTTCATGAAATCACATTAAGCAACAGTATCATGATACATTTTTGGTCAATTCACAGTCTATAATAGTCACCTCTCATGCGTTGTCGCCATTCGTACATGTTTGCACTCTAACTCTATCGCATTTGACCTCTAAAACATGATTATAACTAGAATATAATGTTCACCACATACTGTGCACTTGTACATTTTCATATGCCTCAGCTGCCATTTCATTTCGCACATACGGACAATTTTTATAATGTGTACATTTCCTACTTTACTCTTTCATTTTGTGACATAAAATAAACTTACGAAAATGAAAATTCTACATTGCAGGGAAAAATAGCGATATAGAGAGAAAAAGAGAGTAATTGTCGCTGTTACAGCTAAATAAAACTAGATGAGAAATTTTATACGCCAATTTTCAAATTGCATGAGTTTGCACATGTATGTATTTTTTTGCTTTCTTTTTTAATTCTACAAATAATAATAATAAAAATAGTCAAGTAATGAAGATATAAGCAAAAACTAGGTCACTCGTCAGAAATGAAAATGAATGGGAAATGAATACGACGACGACGAAGCAGGCAGGCATGCAGGATAGCGCGAATAAATGGAGAATATAAAAACAAGTGAACATTCAATCTCTCTAATGCTAGAACATTAATTAAATTGAGTAAAAGTTATAATGAGGAAAAGTGCAGGTTATAGCTATAGAAACATTACCGCAACAAACCATCGCTGCTAACATACAATAGCAAATAACTATGGTCGAATATAAATGAAGAAATAAAACTTTATTCTCATCTCATTCGCTTCCATTTTTATGCCTTTGAGCCATGACAGAAATAAATTTATCAAAATAGTCGAGCAGGAAAAAAAGTAAAGAACTATCCTCTATGATGGTTGTGTGTCTATGCATCGCTATGGGACAAACATATATACACACAAAACATGCGTTGTGTACATGTTTATTTATATTTACATATCGTACCACAAACCCACTCTCAAATAAAATTTATAATAATTAAATTCCTGCCTAAAATCATTGGCCTTTAGTGCTATTCATTCTCCATGAAATATATATATATACATGAAATACCTTTTTATCTTTCATGTAGTGATTTTTTTTCTCTCTCTAAACCTATCGTATTCACAAACAAAATTAATATTATTTTAATGAAATGGGTAAAGAAAAGGCAAAGCTCATGATGATGATGCTTTTTGGACGGTTTAATTACAAATAAAATGTGTATATTTAAACAAAAACATGTGTTTTATCACTGTTACCGAGTATTTTAATTACATTAATGGATTTCAATTACTTAAATTATTCAACTTTTCAAATCATTGCTAGATTGTAGGTAGTTAGGTAAAATAATCAATGAAAAGAATTTGTAATTAACAACAACTGAAGTGTCGAATGGGAATTCAATAACTAACTGAGCACTGCAAACTAATTTACATTTACATGAACAGCTTCATAGCTTATGACTTTTTGATTAAAAGTGATTTATTGTTTCTCATCTATTTTAAAGAGGGAAAATAGTTTCAGGTACACATAATACATAAAAAGTTAAACATTACAATGTTTTTCATTAAATCTCAATGAATTGCTTTTAAATTGAATTTTCATCATTCACAAAAATGAGCTAGGATCTTATTCATGAATGATGTAAGTGCATATGATCGTAGATGTTTTATATGAGATCAAAGACGTTATCATTTTAATTAAAAAAATTTTCATCATATAAATTTAAAGAGAAAAAAAATTAATTTAGCGCCTTTACACCTCATGAATTATGATCTTTATTAAAGAGATATTGAAAAAGTTCTCACGCAAAGTCAAATTACAATATCAAATGACATTACCATGGAGATGTTTTCGTAAGCTCTTTAGAGGCAGACTCATAGAAAATCTATTTAACAAGAAAAATGACCAAGAAACTCCCACAATTCTCATGTCATCTATCTATTCTTTAATCCATCAATCATGACATAATTCACAAAATTATCCCATTCTTGAAATCCATCAAATTAAATAAGACTACAATCACTGTTTTAGATGATGATAACTTTTCCTCTATCTTTAATATTAAAAATGTTCACAATTCACAACATAAAAACAAAAAAAAAATTTATACGGTAAGCAACGCAAAATATGCCAAGTGTATTAAATTGTTAGCTTCCATTTTATATAATGAAAAAAAATTATTAAAAGGTAAAAGTTGTAGTCTACAATGTCATCATCTCTCTCTTTCAACAATGTTAAATAAATGCAATCATGCAGTAATTTACTAAGAAAATGGAGATGAGAGCAAAGCTAACAGGAGCAAGAGACAGCAATTACAATTGAGGATATCAATTTAGTTTATTAAGGGTTAGGAAAATTAGTGAAGAGAAGCAATCGAGTTTTGGAATGAAGAAAGGAATTTGATTCAATGCAATTGAATTGAATGCAATGTTATGCCCGTATAGAGAGGATATTTATTTATTGTATTTTTTCTCTATTGAATTCTTTCTATTCTTTATACTTTTCTGAATGAAAACAGACTGATATATTGCAATTTCTATTGTTTGAGATTGTCCTAGTGAGCATATTTTTTGATCTTTTAAAATTTTTTAATTGTGAGAAATGGTTTCTGGTTTTACTCCTTAAGAAAAATCCTTTTATATAGAATTATTTTCATTTCTTATTTTATGCTTTTATTGTCTTTAAAATTGATAATTTTCTACCTCTTTTTTAGCTCAAAACTAATCAATTTAGAAAAGAATAAGTTTATATGAAGCTAGTTTAGTAAAAATTTCTTTAGTTTTTTGTGTGATTTTTAAGTTTTTGAAGAAAATTCTTTGCAATGTTCTCAAATCATTAAAAATTAACGAGATTAATGCAGTTTTTCTCGCATTAAGTTTTTAGTTTTTTACTGGAGTTTGCATGTATGCTTTGCTTCAATATTTTATTGTTCTCTCGTACAATTCATTTCTATACAAATATACGATAAATGGCAAAATTTTCCCAGCAGGGAGTTGCCGACAATTTTAAAAGCTCTCTCGGTTGCTTTTTATATTATTTCACATTTATTTTCTCTACTTTTCCCACTTTGGTTTCGCATTTTTGTATTTCGTGTGAGTGTATGTCTATGAGTAGTATAAAAAGTGTGAGTGAGTGTGATATCAGCTACTGATACAACATTTCAGTTTTTTATATTATCTAGTAGTTTAACAATCTCGCTTCAATGTATAAATTGCTCTCGATAGCTCAGCATACACGATTCTCGTTTATATTAATTTTAAATGTACATTTATATACATACATAAAGAACTTTTCACGCTAAATCGTATTTAATATAGTCTAACTAAAATCACAATAGGAGAACTTTTCTCATCTTCTTCTCTTTTCACTGTAGCTTTTTTTCTGCTGATGTTTGTACTATCGCTTAGTGAAGCGTTTCTCGGCGAGTGAGCGAAGAGAACAAGTTTATAAATTTACTTTTTTATCTAAACGTGGCATGCACAAGAGAAATACGAATAGATAGATAACAACGAGAAGAAGCTACATAGCTATAGAGACAGAGAGATATAATCATTGCCTTATCTAATCACACATGGGGACATTCAGAACGGTGTTGTTGCACACGATAAATGAAAAAAGTTCACTAAATAGTCAAACAGTTTCCTGCTTTTATCTCTACTGTTGCTATGCGTTTGAATCCCTTTTCGCTTCTACCTTTGACCTCCCAACATTGCGGCCGTTTTTTTCTCATTTTGTGGATGAGAAAGGAATTTTATGTCTAAATTAAATTGAGGTTTTGCGTGCGTGCTTAAATATTATATATGGTATTTATGCTTTTGATGTCGGTTGATTCATAAATTTCGTATGTTTCAAGTTTAAATTGATCTCTAATGTTCATTGTTTTGAAATATAATCCAACATACTCACGCATAAGACATAAACAATAATACTCTGTCTTTTGTCTGCTTACTAACCAACCAATTCATTCATGTTACCCTTATCAGTAAGGATGGATCTCTCTATCTACGTGAAACAAAAATTATTTTGATGATGTTGGGATAAAGGTGGTTGAAGGGTCTAACTATAAAATAATTTTCTTCTCCCATTCTCATTCCATTCTTTGCTCTTTGATTTTTTTCCTTAAAATTTTTCACATAATAATGTCTCTTATCGTAGGGAATGTTTAATCTAATGCCATTATCAACGTCTCTTTTAAGCTCTCTCTTTTGCTCGCTATATGTATGTGAAAATATCTATGCGAGAGTAATAAAATTAAAATGAAAATTCTATCTAATAATTTACATAAAGCGACAAAGCGCTTATAAGCACCTGTTTCACATCTCTCTTTCTCTCTTTTTCACTTTTGAAAATTTCATTCCATGGAATATTATATGCGTGTGTATGATGATGGTGCTACTACTGATGTTGACTGTTGCTATTTGAAGCACAAAACGTCAATAGCTCGCTCATTCACCCCATACCAATTTTACTTTTTATTTTTATTTGATGAGTAAATGTATGGCAGGTGTACGGGAGGTATTTATATGTTTGACAATACACTTGTATGTCGAATACGTAAATTTTAAGTGGAATATATGAGTTGCCGTATCGCATCGTTGTTGTTGCCGACATTTTATTTCACTGATTTCTATCACTCGTATCCCTTTATGCATTCATTCACCTTCTGCGATGCTATTTGCCACGCTTGAAAAATAATTTCACACACAAGTCGAGAGCTTTATAAAAAGATTCGATAAAGCTTTCTTTCCTCTTCGTTGCTTCGACTTTATTTAACTTCAAAAGCATAAATGTTTTATGCATCACCTTTCCTCTCTATAAATTTTCCCTTTATTCTCTTGCTTCCATGCTTAGAAAAAAAAAGATTTTTTAGCGCATTCACTATCATATATTGAGAAAATGTATAATTTTTCATACATTTTGTCTGTCTTCTTAACTGGTCTTTTAAGAAATTTTATTTCGCTAAACTTTTTGTATTAATCGATTAAGTGCAACTACGAGACTTTTGTTATAGAAATATTATTAAAACTTCATGCCATTCTTCTTTTATGATCAAAAGTCTGTCAAGTTTCGTAAATTAAATAGATAAGTCAATTGACTGACATTTAAAGTTAAGTAACAAGGAAAATTAAGTCAATATTTTATCCTATAAATAAATAGAAAAATGTAAAATAAAATCTGGAATTTCCAAACACGAAGAAATAACATTGCATGAACGTAAATAATTTTTAATATTTCATAAAATAAACAGAAAAAATTTCGCTTGAAATTCTAAATGTCCTTTTAATTTTTGTCTAATTAAGTTTAGGAATAATATACTGAGCTGACAAAAGAAAATGCGCTATTAAAATGCTTTTGACGATATCTAATTTCCTAATTTTATTTTATATTTCACATATACACACACTCGTTGCAACGTTTGAGATAAAGAAGTGAAACTATATAGTTTCATTCCTTTCGAGTAAGCACGTTGAAGAAATGGATGTGGAAAATGTATTTATTTAATTATTTATGAATGAATTGTTTAAACGGACGATGATAATTCAGACACAGTGTGGAAAAACTTTCTTTCTCTCCCATCTTTTTCATGTTCCGCTCTATTGGGAGAAACATTAGGATAGCAGGTTCAGGCACTTTATCTTTCCACATGTATACATTTTATATGCTCCCTCTCTTCTTCATTGTGCTGTTACTGCTGTTATTTGAGGGGAAAAAACTTCAAAAAATTCTTTTCAACAATGTTGCATGGAATTTAAGAGAAACGCGAGTGATGGCAATTTTTAACACACTTTAGTAAATTAGCAATTTAAAAGATTAGATTTTTTCCACAAAAATGAGAAAAAAGAGATTAAAAAGAGCTGGAGAAGATGATTATGATCGAAAAGCCATTTTGAAGCATTTTAAAGGTTGCTCAGCTGTAAACACATTTAGAACTTCTGTGAATTTCTAAAATACTTAACAAAAAAATAAAAAAAGAAGAAGGAAAAGTACTTAAAGCCGCCCCTTATTTGCTTAGGATTCTCAAGTTAAGCAATCAAATTAGAATTGAAAAGGAATTATTTAACAAATAAATATTTAAGAATCTGTACGAGAGATTTATAAAGATATATATTTAGGCAAATAAGCATAAACTTTTTTTTAATAAAGCGCATTAAAAGTTTTTATATCATAATAAAATAACGAACTTTGCAAGATTTAAATATTTCAAAAAGTTCAAATCTGTTAAATTAAATAAATCATATTTGCTCTGCACGATTACATATCTGTGACTTGCAATGAAAAAATTCAATATTTGCTTAGTCGAAATAAGTTTTCTCTTCTCATCTCATGTTTCAGCTCAATCACATGAAAAGTATATGAGAGGAAGGCACAGTTTTTCGTGTACAGAATGAATAGAAATGAAATGTGAATGAAAGGAAGAAAGAAGAAAAAATAAATTTCGCTCAGTCGAAAATTAGGCTAGTAAAGAAAGAAATAAGAGTGTGGGTGAAACACTTGTAATTCGAAAAAGGTATACAGAACGGCAGCAACAATTGTAGTGAAAAGGATATAAAGATAAAAGACAAAAAAAAAATATAACAAGCCAATTATTATTTCTCTCTTTTAATTGGTTCTCTGCTTGCTGCCTGCTCTATTCTCGCCTCGACAGGATGTATGAAACAGTTTTCTATTAGCAAAGCATAAAATACTAAATACATACATAATCATTTGCTTGAACGTATGTATGTACGAAAATCCACTTTTTCGGATGGAGGTTTTTGCCTGAAAATCAAACAGGCATGAAGGCATCGAAGTATGTGTGTATATATATATTTGTCTGTTCAGTTCACTCATAACACATATATAGATATGTATACTGTTCCTCGGTTGATTTTGATAAGGGGAGCGAGGAAGACACTCTAACTTGTTGCTTTGCTCTCTTCCTTTTTCATACGCCAATTTTCCTACTTTTCCGTTTTAGAGAAACGCACAAAAAGCATTTTATTGAAATATTGAATGAATAGTAGAAAGAGGAGTGTTGAGAAGCTATATTGAATTTGATTTTCCATATATACGTGCTTTATTGTGTCAGATTACATTTCTCGTCATATAAAGGTTTATGGTGAATTCTACAAATCAATTCCATTTTACATATATTATAATTTCTTATTATACAAAATTCATGATATACAAATTGATGAGCTCAAAAACAGTTGCAGTGAAAAATTCTTCATTATTTATGTTTTTAGAGATGTTTAATCAAAAAATGACTTTAAATAGGTTAAATATAAGCCTTTTCTAATTAAAAATTTTTTGGAAATTTTTTTAGAATTCTAAATATAGATGGCAAATTTCAATCTATTTGGAAATTAACAATGTTCTAATTTGATATAAGCCATGAAATTACGTTTTTGTATTTGAATCAGTTTTAATTTTAATGTTTTTTGATGTGAAATGAACCTAAAGAATTCAAATTAAAAGAGAAAACTTTCTTTCACATATTTGAATCAAAAGTGTTTTTATTCCTAAGAAATTCTTGGTATAATATTAATTTCAAATTTCAATTTATAAAGAAAATTTTTGATCAATAAATATCTCATTAAATATAGAATTCACAAGAAAAATTTATAATTCACAGAACTCACCATATTGAAATTTTCTCAAATTCACAGTCGAAACATCTCTGATTAAATATCAAAATTTATACATACATGTGTATCGAAGTTTTAATTTAATTTATTTATGCTGAGATTTGAAATGATATCATGTCTTCATCCCCACATACATGTGGTTTTCATTCAGTCGTTCTGTTTTGCGAAAATTTCACCACTCATTCTCTTGAATATATGCATAAAATTGATATAAGTAGACTTGGATTTAGACTTATAGTCTCTTCATGTATATATATGAACATGATGTCTAGTGAGAGTGAAAAAATAGAAGGTGAGGTCTATAAGGATGGTGGTTTAAGCATCTACAGTATATGAGTAGCAGAATCATGCTCTCACATACACACCCCTTCATTTCACATTAATGTTTGTCGCACTATAATGCTGCTGATGGGATTTATAGTCAAGAGTTGAGATGACGTTGAAGTCGACAGTCATGGCAAAGAGCATAGCATGTAATAGGCTTTGATGATATAAAACATATATAAGAATGTGTCGGTCTCACACTTACGTGATGGGAATGCATCAGCATTTGCGTATTCTGAAGACATTTTTTTAAAAACCGGCTGTCCACAAGATTAAGTAGCATCACATTATTTCTACATAATGCCAATTTTAGAGCAAAATAGAGATGAGAAAAAAATTGCTCACTAAAGTGAATAACAAAGTGAAGATAAAGAAGTCTATGTCTATTTGATTATTCGTACGTGCATGCACTTTAAAGTAATTTTCAACTCTTAAGCATGAACCACAATTTTTCCTCTCTTTCTACATAGTTATGCTTCAATAACTATAGCAACAGCATTTCATGAAAAGCTACAATATTTTTTACTCTCATTCATTCGATCAATATAGCAGAGTTGACGTCCGTTGGATGTTTTCTCTCTTGTTAACTTTTTTCTGAATCGAATGAAGAACTCTTCAAGCAGATATGCAAAATAAATAAATAAATGTTAATGAATTTAATTAAAACTTTCTCTTAATGAGAATAACTCGAATCCTATTTAATTTACTTCTGTATGAGTAAGCATACAAAAGCTTTTCATAATTTATTTCCTGTTTGTTTCATCACAATTTTTTTTATATTTTATTTATTTCCTCTATAACTATTGCTGAAATAAATTTTGAAACAAATAACTGCCAAATGAATTTAAAAAATATAAATTTAAAAATTTCAAATTTTAAAAACTTGTTAATAAAAAAATTTGAAGTTTATTAAAAACTTTTTCATTTCATTCATAATATCATAATTTAAAAATTCCAATCTTTTTTTAATGCTTCTTATTATGACCAATAATTCATAACAAATTTGCAACATTGCCCTCAGTTTTGTGTTCGACCACAGAGAAGAATAAAGAAAAAATTCCATGAAACTAACTATGATACAATTATGTTTCTCATCTCATATTTAGTGGTTAAATGGATAAAAATTTTATATGTATCGCATCAAAAGTTGTTTTTCCCCATTGAGAATGAGTGAGTGAAAGTAGAAAAATTTATAAAGTTTTTGAAAAAGTGGTTTGTCGAGAAGGAGAAAGATAGAGATAGAGAAAAGTTATTATTTCTTACTAAACTACTAACGAGCTAACTAACTTTTTCATCATCATCACTTGGTATAGTATAAGTACAATATGTATATATAGAAATTTTCTTATTCTTTGTCTACCTATATCCTATCTATAAATTCATCTTCTCATGAATCTAATTTTAAAATGCTCATATTTATCTATAGGGGAATGTTCATTTAAATTTACACAACAGAAAATTTTCTCTTTTTCAAGTTGAGTGGTTTGTTGAATTTACTCTTATAATTTAGAATGGAAGTGCAAGGTGGGTAAAGGTAGCGTATGTATGCATTTTATTTCTTATAAAAAACATTTTTTAAAGGATGGAATGGAAAGTTATTACAATAAAAAAGAAAATCTATCTACATATGCATTTATTTTCTTATCTACATTTCCATCACATTCTCATGCACATACATTCTCTATATGTATGTGAATATATTGTTTTTCTTGATACAACACAGGAAATGCAAATTTCCTTCTGTTTGCTGCTGATGTTTCTCTTAAAATTTCATTTCCTAACTCCCGTATTTCTTTTTATTATTTTAAATATGATGAGAAATTTCCACATTTTACTATTATCATAATTGTTTTTCTGCCATTATTTGCTAAATAACAATTGTAAAATATGAACTTATAATTGAAAACGAAAAATCTCATATTTAATGTACGAAAGTCGGATTGTCATCAACTGACTCGAAAATATTTTTTAATTGTAATTGATGGTGGAAATTCAATTTTGTGAGCTTTTTTCAATTAAAAAAGTTTACATAAACAAATGTTTGTTATCTAGCGAGAATATTATATTCAATGAATTCACAAGCACGAGAATGATTGAGTTTTTTTATGAATAGTGATTTATGCATGTGTATGCAGTGCTCCATCAAAAATGCAAATTTCTGTTCCTTTTTCGAGAAAATTTTTAAACTGAAAAACCTTAGTCAGACAAAACTCATTGACTGAATCTTTAGAAACTTATAAGAGTTTACATATTTCTTTCTTTTTAGTTGGTAGGATGATGATGCTTGAAAACACAATTTCTATTCATTAAATTTTCTTCTCTCGTTGTCGTATTTCCTCAAAATTGTCATTGACTTAACATGACAGAAGAAGCTTTTCATCATCATACATGTCTGAATGAGAGAGAAAGCATAATCATAATTATAACGAAAAGTTGCTGGGAAATCTTATTAAAATGATGATGGAACACTGCATAGCATAATTTATTTCCTTCGTGGAAGCCTCTTATGATGCAATTTTCCTTTTAAGAGCGCTCGACATTATACTTTTTTGCCATTTTCTTTCAATGCATTCAGGTTTACTAATTGGCTTTAAATCTTGTGCTCAACACTCACTTACAGTGAAATATAAAATAGGAAACATTTTGAAATTTACCTAAGAATTCAAATTTGAAATATTTATGTAAAGAAGAAAAATATCTATAAAATTATTTTACTCTCAAATTTGACTCTTTTACAACAAAAAAACTCAAAAACTTAACATTCAAACAGAAAATAGCAGAAAAACACATCACAAAGTTTTAATGGATAAAATCTCATATATGAATCGATTTAGCATTTTTATATAAATTTATAAGTCGTTTGTGGATTTTCTGGTTGCTCGTTACTATTGACTGTATCGTTAGAGCACGATTTACTTAATTTATATTTTTGATATGATGTGCTCGACGATGTGTTAAAGAAATGATTACGATTGCGGTGCTTGCGACAGCGCATCGATTGAAATTGAGCACCGGAACTAGATGATGAGCTGTTTGAGGAGCTTTTGTTTGATTTTTTTAAATTGATGCGATTAATACAGAGCGATAGTGAATGAGGCTTTTCTGCCGTCATCCATTCATGACTGCTGCTTGTGCTCTGTTGACTCGATCTCCTACTGAGATTCGTGCTCACATCAGCTGTTTGGTGCTTTACATTATAACTTAGATTATTGCTATTATTAAAACTATTATTATTATTATTACTATTACTTTGGCTCACATTGCTGCTGTTATTAAATTTGTATGAATTTGTATATGAGTGGTTATTATTATTAATAGTGTGATTACTCTTACTACTATTATGATTATTTGTCATTATTAGAGGATTTGTAGCGGAATATGATGTATTATGTGATGATGCGGTTGTAGTTGATGTATTGAGATTGTAGTTGGCATTCATGGAAACTATTCCACCACTACTACTGTTTAACGACGATGGCGGATGCGGCTTACGATAATTTTTAACACTCCTGATGGTACTATTTGGCGTTGAGCTATTATACATTCGTATGTTATTATTGTTACCACTACTCTCATAACAGTAATGCTCGCTATAAGTAGGATGACTAACAAATGGAGTTTTAAGTTGCTGTTGATGCACTAAGTTAACATTTAGGTTATTTGCCTGTGGTGCTGTTAGATAATTGAACTGCTAAAATTTAGTTTTTTGGGAATAAAGAAAAAAAAAACAATTTTTTTGGGTAAATATTAAATTAAACACACATAGATAATTAATTTTATTAGATTGAGGGACAAAAAATAATAAGTTTTATTAATTAGTTATAAAAATAATAAAATTAAATTTTGGCAATTATGTTTACATATCAACATACACAGAATGTATACACAAAAAATTAAATAACATGCAAACATTCAATAACTATCAATTCAGCTACATCAACATATATATGGCGAGAGGTAGAGACAAGCAATTATTTCGAGCATTCACTCTATACACTGCATTCAATCAATTATTTATTTATCCATTCACATAGCGAGAGTGAAAGAGAGAGTTTTGTGAAATTGAAATAACATCAACTGAAGCTGGCAAGCTGCTCTTCAATAACCAGAAAATTTCATTCAAAACTAACACAAAACCAATAAAACACATGCGACCGATACTTCTGATGCTTATTTATACGAAAATTGAAAATTGAAATGCTAATCCGACAGGTGAAATTTTCACCATAATTAGGAGCGTATCAATTGAATTTAGTGTCGCTCTCATTTCTTTCTTATTCATAACAATACAAAACAATTGCCTCGTTGGTGTAGATTAATCAATTAACAAGCGTACAATTTTTCTTTCTACTTTTCCACCCTCTTCTTATTACGCTCCTTAAATTCTTATCAATCACCCACAATCTGAAAAGATGGGGAGCTAATGAACAATTTATGTTTTCTTCCTTTTTTCCGGCATAGGCAGGTAAGCAAGTATATGTATATGAAGTCATTCTCATTATTATTTCACTTCAGCATTAAATGAGTTGAGAGGTGTATATATTTCACCATAATACAATAATTGAAATGAGTTACTGGAGTGCCATTAATATGAATGCATAATGTGGGGCATACATTTTCATACATGAAATTACCCTCACCAATATATATTCGTTCCGTTAAAACGAAAAATTTCAAGGATTTGACACTATAAAAATGTAAAAACTGACAGATTTATAAATGATTAATGATTTTAACTATAAAATTTATATTAAAGTTATTTCATGTATTAACTTTAAAATTGTTTAAAGATTATGTTTATAAACTCAACAGTTATCTCTATCAATATATATATTCACTCAAATTGCCCTGAAAGTATATTTTGATTTTATTATTTATGAGCACAAACATAGAGAGAGAGAAAATCTGAGTTCAATTTGTTGAAAATTAAATTAAATTAAATCATCATCATCATCATGAAATTGAAACAGAAAAGAAAAGAGAATGTCTTATTCATATTAAATTATTATTATTGCGTGTGTTTATGTTTGAAAATTCTCTTTCTAATGTAAAAATTGATAAAAGAACATGCGAGTGGGGGATTTAATTACAATACACATTACCATAGAAATCTTAATTTTCAATTTCAATGCTTTAAGCATTGTAAATGTCTTTGATAATAATAACATTTGAATATATGATTTGGAAGAATGAGAAAAATTGAGTGAAATGCGTTTAAAAGTAAGCGAAAATGAAGAAGGGTTAGTCTTTTATGGTTTAATTATAACACGCACGTGTAAAAGAAGAAAGGAAAAAGTTTCTACGGGACTTTTTGTTTGAATTTCCTGCCTTCAAAAGAAGGCACCAACGGTTGTTGTAGTGGGTAACGAGCATGAAAAAAGTAAAAGAGAGAGAGAGAGAGAGAGACGGAATATGAAAAATTGAATCATGAAGAAAAAGTAGAAAGAACAAATTTTTCGCCCGTCGAGAACGACATAAAAGAGCAACTCAAACTCTTATTTAACGCTTTTGCTCTTTTTTTCTGATATGGCACCGAAAATAAAAAATGAACAAAATTAAAAAAGGAACATTTGCCAACAACAAGAACAACAGTAGCGACAATGAAGAGTGAACGATGAGGAAAAAAGTCTAAAGTCAAGTAATTATTAATTATACGTATATTTTTCGTCGACACATAAATGGGCATAAATAAAAATTAATTGCCATTTTTCCGTTCTTTCTCCTTTTGCCTATAATCATCATCATCATTTTACTCGGTCGTCATTGTCGTCGTTGTTGTTAAAGGAAGTTTCATGAAAAGACATGATGAAAAAAAAATATTTATGAAAAGGATCGAGAGAAGCGTTTCAACCATACATTTAAACCAAATAAAGTTTATAAAGAAATAAAAATTTTCCCACTGTTGATGAAAGAGTGGAGAAAAGGAGAGAAAAGCCTTACGATAGCAATAAAAAAGAAATTTCTTTATGTCAGTAAGCTTGCCCGCAATGATCGTAATAGGCAAGAAAGCAAAAGGGGCGAACAAATTCACGGTTAAAAGGCAAGAAAGGGCTAGTCAATTTTCGCATATTTTTTCTCTGCTCTTTGACTTTTTACCATTATATACGTCATCATCCATCCGTCCATCCCATTTTCATTCGAGAATAAAAAAAGTGCAAGCGAGTAGAAAAGTCTTCTTTCACTTAAATCACATAGGGACATCATTCGGTAATGTACGCTTCATAAATCTGTCATGAGAACTTTTACTTTGCTTTTTCGATAATGTGAGAAATGAGGTACTGCATGCGTGTTTGTGTCACAACATACTGCCGCCCTCATTTTCTCCTTCCGAAATTTCATTTTTTACAAAATAAAATGAAATAAAGGGTGTTGTCAAAGGGCTCGTATTAAAAGTAGAACTTTTTAAAAGATCAAACTACATGTAGAACTTATGATAATTTTTTGAAAACAACAAATTATTCATATTGAATTTTTTATGTAATTACATAGCTTATGAGAAAATAGCTAATAAAACACTATCAATCTTGCTAAATTCTTTTGATTCTTATAGAGTACAAATTATTTATTTTTAATGTTATTCTACATGTAGATCAATTTAAAAATGTTCTTCAGTTATATTTTGTTTTACAAAAAAGTTCTACATTGTATCTACACGAACCCCTTGAAAGTTCCATATAAAATTCAAGACTAATGCATTGGCATGAGTAGCAAAAATTGAAATGAAGTAAGGTATGAGACTTCTCATTTATTCGACATTAATCATTTTAGTTGTAGCAAGTGAAAACTTTTTCTTCTTTCATCCTTCACTTTTACAACTCAAACAAACACATATACTTTTTTATACATGGGAAAAAGCTCGATTGATGGAAAATTGCACGCAAAATAAAAGCAGAAAAAAAAAGAAAGAAAGAGGCAACAAAACATAAGTGAGGAGTGAGTAAATAGCAACAAGAGAAGATGAATTGAAAGAAAAAAAGGGTGGTGGTTGTAGGATGTGAGTATATGTTATAGGTTAAGGAGTGAGTGAATGAATGAATATAAAAACAACAGCTATGTAGCATTGAGAGAAAAAGAAAGAAGCACATAAGAGTGGAGAATGAATAATAAAAAAACAATTTTCTAAAGAGAAAAGTAAAACATTTGCGAAAACAATCAGGGTAAATCGGATTAGTGTCACTCACTTGCTTGCGCTATATGTTTGTATATATTTGAAGAGAAAGAAATAAAGAAGCAAAAGCATAAACGGGATGAGGATGAATTTCTTCTTTTTATTCTATTTGCTTTTCCACTTCATTCCATTTCTCTCTTTTACAAGTATAGCGATATAGCGGCAGTGGTGATGGTTTATTGAAGTACATAGTATTACATTCAAATGGATTTTGATAGGAAAAGCAAAGTGAGTTTTTTTTGTTGTCTAAGTGAGAGAGAAGAAGATATAAAAGGGGCGAAGAAATGACATGAAACGAAAGGAGGCTCAAATCGGATGACGATGATGACAACGACGAAATAAAAGCCAAGAAAAAAGTAACACAAGGACAAAATGAGATTTTTGGAATAAGGTGAAAACTTGTAATGTGTACAACATTAATAATAATGATAAGAGAGCAAAGCAAAAGTATAAGCCATGAGGATCTAACGTACAACACAAAAAAGTGACAACAGCAATTAGCGTTAGGGAGTTATATCTTTCAAACAGGAAAAAACTATGGCAATAACATTCAGCAACAATAATAAATTTTATCTCGAGTGGTGGTATACATGAATAGAGGAGGTAAGCAAAAAGTTTGTTTCTGTTTTTGGACTACTAAGTGAGAAATGAATAAAGTTGACTTGATAGCTTTGATGTGTCATATAAAAATGATTAAATAAATTTATCAATCATTTAAAAATACATATTTAATGATGATAAATTTTTTATTCATTCATTCAATGTCTACAGGGCTATTCAAGTGAACTTTGTGCAATTTGTATCTTCACGATATGATAATATAATAAAAAAAAGAGAAAAGAAGTAAAAATAAAAATGAAATTTTCATTGCTTTGTCTTACCTTTGTCGGTGGATTTTGCATACCATGAAATGGCAAATTTTCGTAATTTTCACATGGTTCAGCATTTGGATCATTTGGCTTATTGTCGACCAAAGATTTTTCCATGCCTAAGATGAGAGAAAGAGAGAGAGAAAGCCATTTTTAATGAATCTTGAGAAGAAAAATGAGATGAAATTATAACAATGAGTATGGCATTAGGGATTTAAAATTTCCACCAACCGGCCATTCTTTATTTGAGTATATTTATGTATGCGAGTTGTGCCTTTTTGTATTTTATACGATACACGCCGCAATAAAAAAAGGTACAATATATGGGAGCTGTCAGCCAGTCAAGCTGCTGCTGCCGTTGACTACTACTTACTTTTACTAGATCGCTTTCGGCGACGCCTGCACACACAGATGATGATACAAATCAGAATAATTACGGCAATAAGACATGCTAAAACGAGAGCCACTATGATTAAGGATGTAAGTGACCAAGGCTTATGCCACCACATTAAATGACCTGTAAACGAGAAAAATTGTTGCCTTCCTTCTTTGTATGATATCTGAATTTTCCACACGAACGACTTTCTTTTCCTTTTTTCCTCATTCGCTCGCAGTCACATTTTTTTTGGCTTGCCTTCCTTTTCCATTCATTCATTCTTTACTTTTAATCCTCGTCTATATGAATACATATATATACAGATTATTTAGTCGTGCATTCATTCAACTGTGTGTTCTTAAAAGAATGAATGAGTGGCTAAGCAACGCGACCGACACAACTTACGAGCAAAAGAAAAAGAAAGACAGAAGTAACGCATGAAAGAAAGAGAAGTAAGCATTGTTTACCTTCAACAGATATTTCACATTGTGAGCCGGGACCAACAGTATTGTTTGTTCGACAAACATAAATTCGCTTCTGCGGCACATCGCCCAACACAAGATATGATTTCTTATTGCGAACTCTGGTATTGAATTCCTTTTTCACATCAGTTTCGTTGTCTGATTTAAAATCCCATTCGTAATAATAGTCATCTGGATTGCCATCGGCAACGCAAATCAGTGTGTCTTCACCATCAACTTCCTTACGCGTAATTGTACAATTGGGAGCGTCTGTAACAAGATAAAGATATGAGAATATGCTTTACTTAAATTAATAAGACGCACGAACGGAAGAATCCAACAATAACATGGTATAGACACTGTTATGAGATAGCAAAAAGCTTTTGATTTGTTGTTAAAGATAATAATGTTTAAACTGATAGTTTTATGATTTAATTACTTTTATTATTAAATTGATATATAAGAAATTTATAAACCATTAATCCAAAACAGGAATTTCACTAATTGAATCTTAAGTATTTTTATGAAGGTTCTTGATATAGCAATAATCAATTTATATTCAAGTTTTCAAGATATTTTTTAAAATGATTATTCAATTAGAGTTTCTATACCTTGAACGACAAACAAAAATATAGAGAATGAGATCGATAGATGATGATACACGAGAGCATAAAAAAATGAAGATGAAAAATTGAAGAAGTGATTGTGGAAATGGGAAGTAAATTGATGATAAAAAATTATTCATCAATCACGTAGAACATTGTGAAGCTTATTTTATATCATTTTCATTTTCATCGCGTTGTCTACCAGCACATAATTTTTTCTTTTTCTTGTTGCAGTGAATTTACGGTGAGCCAAGAAGAACTAAGTTTGTTATCTTACTCTGTCTATATAGAAAATGCTATCACAATTGAATTGCGGGGAGTTAGTAGCGACAATTGTGGTTTGGGTGAAATTTACCACAAACATTATTGTATATTTTTCATCATTGCCTTAAATGTACGACAAGATAGCTATTCGCTCAGCTACATCAACATATTGAATCATTTTGTCTCAGCTATGCTCTCTGTGTATTGTTATGAGCGAGACAATAAACGATTCGGACAGGTAAATTAAGAGGAAAATAGATCTTGTGATGAGCAGTAAAAGCACAACAGAATATATATATGGAACACTTGTATGTCAAATTTGTGTAGAAAAAGAAAAAAATTCAATTAGATTTCGATGCTATCATGTATGAGGTTCTGTTTTGTCCAGCATGTCAAACTTTTCAATTTTGAGTTTTTCACATACACATATACTGACTCTATACCATCGAAAAGGTTGAATACCTTGTTTTAACAATGAAGAGAAAAAATATAAAGATAGAGAGAGAAAAACTCACATTGAATATTCATAGTGATGTTAGCGACATTGCTGCCATGTTTATTTTCAACGATGCATGCATAAATGCCTTTGTCTGTTCGATTTAATCCATTAGGGAAAGTTAGAACCGAGTTATTGACGATCACTTCATTAGTCTCCCAACGTTTCCAGTAATACTTTGGTCCTGTAAAATAGAATGAAAAAAAAGATTATTGTAATAAAATTAATGCAAACCCAAATAGCATTAGCATTCCATTGTCATCAACATCATTTGTTGAAATGCAATGAAATAATCATCTCTACCGAGCGCGCTGTGTTTTAATGTACATATTTTTTACTCATTCTTTTTATTCGCAATGGAATAAATTACCGGGATAAGCTGAAGCGGAGCATGTAACGCGAGCGGGTATTTTGCCCTCATTCACTTTCACCTCTTGCTGTGTTACAGTAACATTCTCTGGTGGATCTATCAATGAGAAAAAAAGGACGCAATTTAAAATTTAAATTTTCCTTCTTTATTTTCTCGCTATATTTTACATGCACATCGAATGCAAGCGAGAAAAAAAAATGAATGGGTAAAGGATAAAGAAAACTACTGCTACTATTGCTTTGGCGTATACAAAAAAGTGGGACAGAACAATTGATCAGAGTTGTAGTTATTGAAAAAGTTAATTACTTTTGATTAAAAATAGTCAAGATATTTTAACATTGCAGCCACTGTTAATAAGACTTTTTATGAAAATTATTAAGATTTTTGACCATAACAACTCTGAAATCGATTTAAAATGTTCAAGTTTTTCGCTTTTGCTCTACTAACATGAATATGAACTTACATTCAACACCAAATGACGTCACACTTCTCACGCCAAGGCCAACAGAGTTATTCGATGAACTGCATGTATAGTTGGCAGAATCTTTAAGAACATCTAAGCGTTGATTTGGCCATGATGAAATGTTGAAATGCTATTTAAAAATATAAAGATTTTAAGAATGATATCTGAAATTTTAAAAATATTTATTACCAATTCAGATTGAACACTTTCAAAATCACCAGTCGATCGATCAGCAGGAAGGAAAATTTCTTTAATAAAATATTTTTTATTTAAATTTGTGATTCCTTCACCATCACGGAACCAGTAAATTGAGCACTTTGGAACGCATTCAACACGACATGTTAGCACAATATTTGGCTCAGAATAGAGAAAGCCACTATATTGTGGTAATGTATTTATAAATGTTGGTGCAACTTGAACTTCAACATTCATGGTGGCCATTTTACCATTTCCACCATCATTCAAGGCATAACATGAATAATTATTGCGACTATGCAACGTCACGGGATCGATTATCCACTCGGATGACACAATATCCTTAACGAGTTCATCACCACGCAACCAGTGGAAGCGTGTCGACTTGGGATTTCCGCCATCCTCTATTTGACATTTGAGTGTCATACTCTTCCTCTTTAATGGCACTGCCGGATATACGAAAATGCTAGCATTTCCCGGTTCATAATAAACATCTAATAATTTTGCTTGACTTTCTTCGCCCCATCCGGCTGAGTTAAAGCCACGACAACTATAGTTGCCAAGAAATTCTCGATTGACATTCTGAAGAAGAATTTTGGTTGGATCAATGAAGCAGAAATAATTTTGATTTCGTTTGACTTTTGTATCGTAGTCTCTATCGTCATCTTCATCATCATTGTCATTGTCGTCATCAGCAAATGAATCGTCTGAGTGGAAAAATAAATATAAAAGAAGGTAAAAAACTGAAGAGATTGGTTTTTGCCTTAAGGTAAGTAATAGAAGAGAAAGAAATGTCCTTTTGCTGTGGATGTTGTGTGACAAATTCGTAGAATAATTTTTTTTGTGCTTGGAAATATCAATATTTTGGCCATTGTGATGGAGGATGAAGAAAAAGGGATGAAAATTGAATGTTCGGAATGAAAAAAAAGAGTGAGTGGGATGAATGAGGACAATCTTTTGGCTTTAAGAGGGTGAAAAAGAAGTAGGGGAATAATTGTAGGATTGAATGGACAAATTTATATAGATATTTTTTGCTGCTCTTGTTCAGAAAGCACAGAAAGGGATACACAAAAAAATTGTTTTTCATCCTTCGATTCTTTTATCTTTAATGCAATTCTCTTTCCTTCAAATAAGAAATAATAGAATATTTCAATCATTGATTTAATAATTAGAATTTTAATACAAAGGCTGATGGGAAATTTGATTTCAATTAAGAAAAATATTTTTAAAATGAAAAATTAATTAAAAGTTTTCAGCATAATAACAAAATCTGAATGTTCTATTATTCCTTACTTTCTCTTGTATTTACATATTTCAATACTACGTACCATCACATTCGGGCAGTTCTGTCAGCACATCACCATTTATCATCCATTGAACTTTAAGTAATTTACGGGGATTTCCATCGATAACATCACAGTGTAGTGTAACATTCTCACGTTTATTTTCAATTATGGGTGATGGTGGCTCGAAGCGAATAGATACTGTCGGTTTATCTATAGTCAAACATTGAAGAAAAATAAAAGAAGAAATGAAAATGAAAAGGCGATTTCGATAGAGAAAAATAGTTAGTTACTAACATTGAACATTGACATTAACACCATTTTCACTCATTCCCGTTCCGACTTGATTCGATAGCTCACAAACATACGTTCCACTATCATATCGTGTTGCATTCTTTACTACTAAAGTTGTGAGCTCTGGATTACCGCCACTGAATCGTGATTGATTTAAATTAAGGACTGTATTGTTTTGTAGCCATCTAACGCTATGCAATGACACTGGATTGGCATCGTACTCGCAAAACAGAAGAAATTCACCCGTTTCATTTACTATCAGACCGTCCGGTTTCACATACACCATTGGTGGATCTAGTAGTGAGGATAAAGAAAGATGTGCATATGAAACAGATATACATAGAATGATGATGATGATAATAGAAATGTTAAATGGAAGAGAATGTGAAAGAATGCAACTGGCATTCATGCAAGGAAAGAAAATTAAATATAAAGTAGATGTTGCTAATTGTCACGATTGTCAAGTTGACAATGCACATGTTGTTAGCACAATATAATTAAAGCTACATAGTAAGCTAGCTAGAAGAGTTTCGTGATAATAAAACCACACCGCAATTATTTAAAATGAGACGAAAATGCAGGAGAAGTTTACTTGAAAAAATCTCTGATATTTGGGTTATAAAAAAAACTTTTTTCTCAATCCGGTAGTTGAGAGATGCAGAATGGTTATGATGAAAAAGAGAGAAAAAAGAATTTTCCCCCTTTAAAACTATTAAGGTTGTGGCTTTTTATCGCGGAATGCAGGTAATATGTAGATGGAATGTTCACGGTTTGATGACAAACACACAAACATAGCGAGTGGGAAAATATTTTTTGCAACCACAAGCTATATGCATGTATATGCGGAAACATAAAGCAAAGTGAAAGAAGAAAATATTTTCAGTAGAAAAAGGTTAGCACTGAAAGAAGCGAGCAAACATGAAAATTGATTTCGTATGTTTCTTGTGTTTTTTTCATCTATGTGCATTTTCTCTATGTGCTTTTTTTATGCTGTGTTCACCAGGAATTTTCACGAGTAATTTCATTAAATTTTCAATTTAATTTCCTTCCTCTGGTGCTTGTTGAATTTTATTCTTTTTTCTTCTCTCTTTTGCACGCTGCTTTTGCTGTTAGTTATTTTACAAGAGCAAAAACAAGGAAGAAAATTATTCAAGCTTGAAAAATTATCATAGATAGAATGGCATTCATTGTGCACATAAAATTCAAAAATTCTGATGAAACTATTAATGATGCTATTTCTCTTTCCATCAAAATTCTTGAGTGGCATCGATTGAATGCCAATGAATGAATGAATGAATTATGTATAAATAATGTTTGCTCAAAGGAATTTTAAAATTATAATTTATTGCTCTCAATAATAATAATTAGCTAATTTAAATGAATTTTGATGAAAATCAATATTAGTTCAAGGTAAACATACTTGAAATGATTAATTTCCTTGTTTTCAATAGTTCTGAACTATTTTTATCAAAATTGTTAATGTTTTTGTTGTAAGTTAGAATGATCTACGTTTTTTAGTATATTATATTAAAGTTAGAAGTCTAAAAAGTTTAATAAAGCTCAAATGTTAATAATACGAAATGTTTTAATTTTATTTCAATAAAATGGTATTTTTAAAAATAATCTTTACTCTCACGATATTAAATTTCAATCTTATCATCACGAATTTTTTCTGTATTTTCTCTTTTAGCTTAAGGTTAATCCACGCGTATTACATTTCGCCACATGTGAATTCAGTCTTGTTTTTATATTTCACTTACATAAAACTTCCAATGGCAATGAGTCATGCATGGGCTTATCCAACTCGTTTCGCATGACAATATTGTCAGCTTCGCAGCGTATATTTGCGTTATTCTCAAAGCGTGTAGCGGTAAAGATCATTTGGCTGACTGTTTCGTATGTTCCATCCTTTTGATTCTGTAAATTAGAAAAAAAGAGAACAAGATAAGAGAAGGATAATAAATTTTCTTCAATAGAAGAAGAAAAAAAAGAAATAAGAATTGAAATTGGAAATTAATTTTAAATTGAAATACAGCAGTTGAATAAGAAGTGAGCAAGAATTTGTTCAATTGATTCGATGGTAATTTCAGTCAATTTGAATAAATTCATTCTTCATGTTAACTCTATTGCCATTTGCGCATGCATGTTCAGAAAATTTAATGGATTTTGTAAATTTATTATACAAATATACATACACAGTCAGGCAAAAAAGAGAGAAAAAGTGCCAGCAATGGCAGTAAATTGAAAATGAAATAAAAATAAAAACACAGTGAAATGGAAAATAAATTTATTTTTAATTAACTTACAGTTTTTGTGCTGATCGTTGTCAGCTGATTCGACTCGTCAATTAGCTTTGATGAATTGTACCATGAAATGTTGGCTGCTGGTCGAGCGCCTTCTACTTCACATTGCAGTAGCACCTTTGATCCTTCCACCACATGAGATTTAACGCCGCTCAAATGGATTCTTGTTGGTCGCACTTGCAAATCAATGGGAATTTGATTGGAAATAATTGGATTGTGAGCTGTTGTTTTAACGCGACACTCAAGATTCGATCCTAAATCTTGTCGCGACAGTGTCAATGACAACTTTGATTTAACATCAAAGAGATCGTGCCGTTCTTCATCAATATTGGTAGTTTGATGAAGTAAACGTCTGCCACCTCGATACCATCCCACAATTGGTTTCGGTCGTGCACCACGAACTTCGCATGTAAGCTCCAAACGATAGCCCTCTTTGAGAGGACCAATTATTGTTGCATTTCGAATTACGGTTTCATTCTTGTCTAACACAAGTATTGCTGATGGTGGAACAACCACATTCAGATTTATTTTATATTCATCGGTATCACATGATTCAATAGGCTCAAGATATGTAATTTCACACGAATATAAATCTTCATCGTCTATCGTAACGGATTTGATTTCCAACCGAACCGATTTGCCATGAATAAATTCTAAATGGAGTCTGATTTGCAATTTTCCCATTTTACATTCATCGATGGGGCGTTTGAAGAAAAAAAGAGTTGAGAAATAAATGAAAACCCGTGTAACCAAAAATACGTTATAACATGCCTTTGGTATGCCGCGGCATGCTAACGGCATGTTGTAACGTATTTTTGGTTACACGGGAAAGTTTTATTTTTCTCTAAAGTTAGATAAATCCCTATGGGGTAGATTTGCTTGCTTGTATGTATGTATATCTTCCTACATTTTTACCAGTAAACAACACAAAATACAAAAGGTTAATTGGAGGGATTAAAAATCGAAAGATTTATTGCAGAAGAATATTGCTAGTGCTTGATGAATGTTGAAATTTCAAATGAATTTGCTGCCGTTGTGGTTTTATATCAATTTTATAGCGGTAAAGCAATCGAGCGATTTCAAGTTTGATGTTTGTATTTAGAAATAGATTACCCGTGTAACCAAAAATACGTTATAACATGCCTTCGGTATGCCGCGGCATGCTTGCGGCATGTTGTAACGTATTTTTGGTTACACGGGTTAGAGTGGTAGAAAATGAGCACTATTGTGTTTGCTCGATTTTCTGTGAACAGTCGTGCGTTAATTGTCGATTGTGGTTGCTATTGACAAGTCATTTATAATTTTTATATGTTTGATTAAAATTGTTCTTAATTTTTGTTATCCTATTGTTATGAATTTTTGTACAAAACAAAATCTTTTTTTAATTTTAAAATTAAATAGAAATTTCTATAGAAAGTTTTATAGTTAATTTACAGCTTACTAAATTGTTGCAATTACAGAATATTATCTAAAGTTTGAATTAATTAACTAATTTAAGTTTTAAAAAGAGAACTTATCAAAATTCAGAAACAATCTCTTACTTCATATTCATATATTTTATTATGAATAAAAAATATTCTTAATATAGCGCACGTGTCAGAAAGGTACAGATAGAATCAACAATTTAATCAAGCTACAGTCTTTAAATTTTGCAGATGTCACTCTCTTAAGTCGTTCTCATGTAAACCTTGAAACAAATTTTCAATCATCGCTCGATTCATTCATGCGACAAGCTCGGCAATCGTCCAAAAAGGAAAGGAAATGAAAGTCTAATAAATAAAATATTTTTTGCACATGTTGTTGCTTACTGGGTAAGATATCATCGGCTGACAGAAAGAGAGGATATTTAAGTGAGATTATTGGACAAGCCAAAAAGGCATTCTATTAGACTAGAACTAAACTGAACTGAGGACTTTTCCCCTTTTCACATTCTTTCTTTTTTTATCCTGCAGACGAAAGAAAAAGAAAAATTTAGCAATCATTACCTTTCTTGAAAGGAACCCTCAAGTTGCGTGAATTTGCCATCGCCTGAAGTGACGGCTATTCGTTCGGATCCTTTAAACCACTTAATTGAATGTAATTCACCGCACGATGAGATGGAGATTGGACATGTTAGGTTTGTCGATTGACCGCGTTCTACATATAAGGTCGGTAGTGTAGATTCTATAGAATGAATAAATAATAAAAAAAAGATGAAAAGAATAAAAATGTGTATGGAAATATAAACATTTATAAATCAATATTGCTTCGACGCACTGAGCTTTTCCATTATCATTTAAATCTTCTCCTTCTCCTGTTCAATTGCTTTCATTTCTCATTCATGCCGGCACAAACACTCGCTTCACCCCCGCAAACACACATACTTCATACTTTTTTATATTCTTTTCTTTATTTTTTGTGCCTCATAACCATTTCAATGCTTTTTCTTTTTTCTTTCTTCTTTTATCTTTGCCCCACAGCAAGACGAATGAAATGTATACTTATATGTTCGAGAAAGAGTTTATATATGTGATTATTTAGTATTGTATTGTGTTCGCGTAAAAGATTTGTGTACACAATGGCTTAGGACTTAAACTTCAACTTCAATATATTTGTCTTTTGGTGCTGTCTTCTATAATACTTTGCCTATGATCTCTTTCGGAACCGGTTTTTATGATTAACTGGAAATTATGTTTAAACCAGAGCTTTTCTCTTTTCTCTTGTGACCATGGCAGAAGGAGAGCACTAAATAACAATAAAACTTAAAATATGGCATAAATTATGTTTCTAATTAGAGCAAAAGTTTCAAGTCTTTTCTTCCTTTCCCAACTGAGTTGATATTTTTTTCTTTTTTTTATTTATGTGTACACTCACACTCGCATACGTCACATAAAATTATATTTTATTACATTGTGAAAAATCTCATTCGAGGAAAAATAAATAAAAGAAAGAAAAAAAAAGTATAAAACATGTCTCTTTTCATTTTCTGTTTATGTTGTTTATTGGCATCATCATTATTCTTTTTTCTTGTTGTTATTATTTTTGTGTGTTGTCTATATTGCTTTCAATTTCAATCCGCTTCCTTTGGCTGTTCTATATCTTAACTATATTTTCATTAAGAATAGTTTTTGGCATGGAAATTTCATCTTTGTTATTCTGCATATTGTCGTTGTTGACTACAAAGGATTTTAGTTCATTTAAGCTATAAGGGACAGCGATTATTTGACAAATTATTCAACTCTCCAAAAAAGCCCGAAACAATGTAATCGAAACAATAACCACAAAAAGACAGAATAGTAGAATGATAATTTTGGCTTTAAATTACAAAAAGCTTATCCTCTGGCTCTCTCTTGTCCTTTGCTTAGACTGTATTAAATACAAGTCCATTCAATTCTTCATCTTGTTTACTTAACATTTTTTTTTGAAATACAAATCAATGAGATTTAGCCTGCCTATACACACTTACACACAAGAAAAGTCTCTCTTTCTCTTGAAATTAAATTTCGATATTTACAGTCATGTGGAAAATTGTGAGATTGTAAAAAACTGTAATAAAATAAAATAAAATCCATCTGGAAATATTTTGTACCAAAAAAATCTCATCAATATTCTTGAATGCGCTTTAGTTCAATATTTTCAATATTCTTCTCATTCTGCTTTGTGTGACAACTTTTATTTCTATCCATTTGTGTGTGAATTGTTGTCCGCGCATACAAGAAAAAGAGACATTGTCTATTCGACTATTTTATTTGATTTTCTTTTTTTTCTATTGAATGTCTAACTAAGCACTAGAGTAAGCAGAATATTAAAGAAAGAAAGAGAGGAGAATTTATGTAGGAAAATCGGCGATAAGATGAATTTATTAGCAGTGAGTGGTGGGTGAACAAAAAAAATCAGCAAAGAAACTTTTTTAGTGTTTAAATGGCACACAAAGAAGATGATGAGAAAAATGAGAGTTTTGGAAGAATTGAATTGGTTTCTCCGTAGAGAAAAGTCGTTTTGGCAATAACATAATAAAAATCGGCTATAAAAATAGTTTAGATTTTCTTCTTATATTGTTCAAGTTGCGTCGTTTCGCTTCTTAAGCCTCTTTTCTTCATCATCATTTCTTCAACACCATCCCATCTAATACACACTCACTCATCTCCAGATGTCTGAAGAATTTTCCTCATCTCTTTCTCTTGCTCTCGAATTGATATCATTATAGCTGTAGAATTTTAAACATGTATATTTATATTTTCCTTCTTTTGGGTATACTTATATGTGTATGCGTGTGAACAAGATAGCAAAAGAATAAGAAAATTTGGTGATGCAATAAAATTATAAAAAATTTCTTTAGTAATATTAACTGTAAGCAACGTTTCAGTAACGCATTTTTTGCAAAAATTTAAATTTACTTTTAATGAACTTGATTTTTCTACTTGACTAACTTATTTTAATTAACTAATTCATGGTCTTTTGCTATAAAAAGTTTCATTAAAAACTAATAAAATCGGTTTTTCTTTATTTAAATTTAGGCGTCGCTTTACGTTTTTATTGAATAAAATCAAAACAAAAAAAATGATATTTTTTTAAAAAATGCTACTTTTTGAATTGTGTTCAACGACTGTGATTTTATTAAATGTTTAATAAAAATGGAAATTCGATAAAAATAAGTAAGTAAAGAATCACTTTTTAATCGAGTCAAATTAAAAATCTAAAAAATTCTAATTCAAAGTTTTGTTTACATTTTTCTCAAAGCGACGCGTTACTTAAATTTAAATTTTCAAAAAAAAAATTAACGGTAATTATCTCGAGTACCTATACGGAGAAAAATTTATAACTGGCATAAAGTTTTTAAGATTTGTCCCTATAAAGTCAAATTTATTAGCCTTATAAGAAAATTTATAAGTTTTATAAATTTTTTAATAACAGTTAAAAAAATATTTATTACTGTTATAAAACTTTTATAACTGTCATAACAAAATTTATAACAATTATAAATTTTCTTTTTAAGGCTAATAAATTTGACTTTATAGGGACAAATCTAAAAAACTTTATGCCAGTTATAAAATATTTTTCTCCCTATAGGTTTGAAAATTATGTAAATTAAAATGATGATGGACAAAGTGTCTTTTTTCAATATTATAAGAAAAATAAGTTAAAATAAGAAAGTATGAGAGAATATACAAATTTTTATGGCAAATCATAATATTTCGACTTTTTCTCGGCAGAGTGAGAAAGAAAAACATGCACAGACAATTTTTGATATGTGCAGAATATTTAAACAGATACAACAATTTATTGGGAGTCATAGAAGCCCAAAAAGAAAGAAGGAGGCAAAAATTCTCCTCTCAATAAATACATAGATCGTATCACATCACATCATCATATCATAGCAAGTAAGAAGAAGCTTATAACCATAATAACGATTTTGTACTAGCGGCAATGTGTATGTGGCAATGAGGCAAGGAGTGAATAATATGAAAAAAGAGATACACATACTTTAAAATTGAAATGAAAGAAGGAGAAAATCATATTACACATGAGAGGGTAGATTTTGAATGAACGTATAATAATAATAAGTAGAAGTAATATTTTCATGTATGATAAATGATCCTTAAAGTTTAATATTCGATAAGAAAAGAAGCCAAAAAAAAAGAAAAAGCAGGAGATGAAAAATCTTTTTAAGGGGAGGAATCAAATCTCTCGTAATAAACTGACATATGGGAATAGCTATTTAAAAGGGAATTATCCTATATTAACATATTGACCTTCTCGATCGTAAAAAAGGATAAGAGACGTTTTTAGTCGTTTATTGTAAACTTTCTAATAAAGAATTGAAAAAATTTTCATAAAAAGTTTCTTGAAAAAGTGGGACTTTTTTTTCTACTTCTGACTTCATATGAGATTGAATTTTAAAAATAGATTGGAGAGTAAAACTGATTTATTTATTGAGATTTTTTGTGTTTTATTGTTCAAAGTATGTGTAATGATGAGGCAACGACGATAAGAGCATATGGAAAAGATATTCAATGAATTGTTAAATTTAGAAAAATCATCATCAGTCTTCAAGTAGCGTAATCATTGAGCATTTAAAATTTCAAACATTTAATATTATGGCGCCATGCTATGAAAACATTTTTAAGAGATTAAACATGAAAGAGAGAAAAGAAAAATAATTTATGTAATCCCAAGTTATTTGTAATGAAAAATTTACAGTTGATTTAGTAATTCAAATTTTACATAAAAGAACATTTTATTATAATCAAGAAGTAAATTATTTTTATATGTAAAAAGCTCGTTTAAAATTTAAGAATTTTTGAATTCTTATTCTTAATAAATTCATAATTTTTAAATCAATTTTTCTAACAAATTTTTCAAAAAATCTTATTGTAAATTTAAATTTTCAAAAAAGAAAAAAATCATAGAACCAATAAATAAAGCATAAAATAAATTATCAAAATACACTCTGCATAAAATGTCTTATATTTGTTCAAATAAAGCTCTTACGTATTTAGTTTACTATAGAGATTGAGTATATATATTCTTAGATGTATTTTTATCATTTTATCCCAAAATATACACACACGCTAAAATCGCTTTGCCATAAATTTTACGATTATCTTTGTGTAAATTGTGCGTAAATTCCAGCAAGTCTACCTTGAAATTTATATCATCATCTAATGTAAACATTTCTCATTTATTGCTTCTACTTATTAACATACTTTACACATAATCTATCTATTGAGTATAAAGAATGAAAAATAGGGATAAATGTATATTTTAGATAGTAGACACTTGATGAAAGGGATTCATAGGTATGTATATTTTTTGTAAGGTATATAAGTTGATATATTATGATTATAAGCAATGATAAGCAATCGTGTGCATTCATATGTAGAATATTGAACTTCAACTATAATTATAGCGCTGATGATACGTTTATTATTGTGCATAATTTATGAAACTGTTTTTCCATGCGGAAAAGCACATGACAATGGAATCTTAACATCCCCACGCTCCACATTTTATTTTATGATAGCCGCCCCCGATATGGTTCTCAATTTAACATTATTATGATTATTTCGAAGCCATCAATTTGTTTATGTTACCCAATAGCGATATCCATGTGAACATGGCATGTAATTTTTTTTTGTAAGCAAGAATGGAGTATCATAACTCATGCTGAAGTTGAATACTTGATATAAATTTATCTCACCATATAATACGCATTCATATATCATCATATAAGTATCAGTGATTCATTCATTCATTCGTTCTAGCCACTTTCACTCTAAATGATGGTCATTGCCATTTCTTGTCTAAATCTCTAGAACAAATCAAAGGAATTTAAAAAGAATTTCTCTTACCTTCACCGTAACAGCCTTGTAGATAGACAAAAAGTAACAGTAAAAGCACCCTCATTTTTATTATAACACATATGCTGCACCTTTCTTTCCCTTTACGCTCACACTCGTTTTATAATTTTTTTTCTCTCTCTTCTCTTTTTCCTCCTCTGAGCTCACTGTCCGAAACGACATAAAAGAGAAGTGTAAGTAAGAAATAAAAAATTGTGTGTTGAATAAGAAGGATTGTAGCAGCACAAGCAAAAAAAACAAATGTTTTGTCGTCGTTGCTTTTTTTCACATTCAACCGTTGTTTTTTGAGTTAAAGAAACTTCTGTTGTATGCTCTTTGCTCTTGTTATGTGTGTTCGTTCAATTTTTTCACGTATATTCATAAAAATAAGAAAAGAAGAACTAACTATGTGGTCAAGTGTATTTTTTATTCTTTCCCCTCTCTCTCTCAAAAGATTTTTATTTTTCTTTTTTGATGGACCATCATTTCTAAGAGTAAGTAAAAGTAAAAGGGGAGAGGTCGAATCTAAAAGGATATTTCGAAATGCTGCATGCCCCATAAACATTTTCATTTTTCTTATGTTATTTTTCATAGTGTGAGAGCAAGCACAAAAATATATGTATGTATATAGACATTTTTCGCCGCAGCAATAACTTTTAGATAATATTGCGGTCAGTTTGTCAGTAATTGTGGTTAACCAATATAATCTTTTTTTATTTATTTTGAAGGTGATTTAATTACATAAAATATAAATTCTATGAGTTAATTAATTTTTTGAAAGTATTGAAATTTTATTCCATTGAAAACTTATGACTTATTTATGATATTAAAAAGTTCTTAAAATATCTAGTTATAAAATTTTCCTGGAATGAATTTTTAACAATGTTGAATTTTAATTACATTTTCATAAACAAACTAATAAAAAAACTTCTTAGAAATTTCCTACGTAATAAAATTTATTTAATGAAAAAAATTGCATGAAATTTCTAATGAATAAACCCAAATATAACACAAAAATATTGAAATTTCAATATTTGCTTAAAGTCAATTTTATCTTTAGTATTAAATATTAATTTTTGGTTGCTGGAAAATGTTTATAAATTTAATTTGATCCTAAATGCGCTTCTGCTTGTAATAATATTATCAAAGATGACTTTTTGCTTTCTTAATTCCTAGAAGAATGATGTGAACAAGAAATGTAGAGGAAAAATTGGCCAAAGTTAAAGAGTAAAAAAAAGAAAAAAGATGTTTGAGTTAGAAAATAAGAAAGAGAAATAACAATAATGTCTCGTTGGAAGTGGGGAATGAAATAAAGTTAAGTAAAGCAGTAACAGAAAAGGGCCATAAGAATATAAGTGAATTGGGATGGCATGGCGAGAAAAAATGAAGCTTGCTTTGGTAAAAATGTACACAGCAACTTTCAAAGCGCAATAAAAACAAAACAAGAATCCTTTTAAAAGGATATATAAAAAAATTAAAGCCATGAAGCGACAATCGAGTGTAAGAGAGAAAGTCTAAAATAAAAGGAAAAGAGAACGAGCGACACTTTTCGGTATCATCATCATTGTTCATTGTTTTGTTTTGAAGTGATGAAGCCTTTAAAAGAATATATAAGAACAGAAGAAAAAAGAAAGCAAGCATAAGAGAAGAGCAGTGAGTAGAGCATCATGAATTGAGAAGGCTTATGAAAAAAGAGGGGTGGAAAAGGCAAAGAAAAAGGCAAGAGGCATCGTTCTTGAGAGATGTATTTATTATTATTTGCTTGCCATTTTTCCATCATCATCATCATCGTTGACGATGTCGTTGCTCAAGTGCGTATGCTTTTGTATGTGCTCAAGTCAACGTCAATTCTCACAGATTGTTTAGGCTTGATAATAATAATAATATTATTATTATTCAGATGATGTTGGTAATTGAGAAAGCAAAAGAAATCTGTAGGCGTGTGAAATTCACTCAAAGTTTCTCATCCAAGTCGCGTATGTCAAAAAAAAGTTGAAATTGGCTCATGAAAGTTTGAACGAAGAATTCCACTTGAGACACTGTTAAACAGAAATTCTTCGTCTGAAACATAAATGTCACTTTCAATGAACAATTTCATTAAGCGCTGCAAGTGACAAAGCATAAAGAGCATTGCTAGAACGCGTACTATTGCAGAAACAATTTCCAAGGAATTTAATGAAAAGTTTTATTCACAATTTCATTGCAAATGGCAAACTTTTTGTGCTCTTGTAAAAATTCGAAATAAATTGAATTCATCACATTCAGCTTGTTCACCTTTCACTTAACTGTCATTGTTATTAGCCACTCATTCTCTCTTTCTCATTTGCCAAGTGTATAAACGCAAAATTTTCCCATCTGTCTTCTACTATTACATATTTTTACACATTATTCACCTTCCCCTTCTTTTGTCTCTCTCTTGCTTAGTTGTAGTTTTTCGGTAAATTTCTTTCATTCCTTCATTTCACTTTGCTCTTTTTTTCTACTGTCTATACATCATCTACAAATAACAACAACAAGAGAGAAAATACTCTTAAGAACGTTAAAGTTGGAAGTGAATAATTTCAGTGTGTATTTCTAATTAATCGTGGGAATTTAGCATTTCACGCTAGAATGATTTTCTTCTCGGCTCACTCGTATTCTCGCAAATGGACAAAATATAAAAGTAAGAATGTTAGGGGAAGAGGCAAAATGAAATAATAATGAAAAAAATAAAGTAAAATACATAACAACAGTCAGCCGTAGCAGGTTGCTAGCAAAAAAAATAATATAAGAATGAGTGAGAAATTACTGACGTTGAGCGCTAGTAAGTTGAAAATGAAATTTGTTCGTTATTTTTTTCTCTTTCTTTCTCGTCATACGAATAAATAAAATAAATTTTATATATATTTTAGTGTTATTGAAGTACATGTTGATAAATAAAAAAACTAGCAAGTTTGTTCCTTTTTGATTAAAAATCATATAATAGTGCTGAGCACAAAAAATAGTGCTGAACACCAAAACACAAACATTGAATGCTCAGCACTAAAACACTCAAACATTGTACACTAAGAAATATAAAATTCATGACAAACAAATATATTAATATTTAATATATGCTTGCACGAATGTCAACGTCATCGTTAGCTTCATTCTTTCTCTGCCATATCAAGTTGTTATTTAAAAGGCTTCAGGCACCTGCTATAGCAAATCGAAATGCGAGAAATGTGAATTTTTTGAGATGAACATTCATTCGCTTCACATACAGCAAATGACATTTCCTCAATATTGGTGAATATCGGTATATTGAAGACATTTTTCAAATTGTTTACACAACTTGTTTTCTCTTCTCGCTTTGCATTGGCTTATGAAACAAAAGGAGCAAGCAACAGTATCAATACAACAGAGAGAGTGACAAATTTGTATTTTCCTATTCCTCCTTTTTCTCTCATCGTCGTTCTTGTCGTATTTTTTCATAGAAAAACCAACCTCTAGACGAAAGGTAGAATTTTTCATTTCTTCCTAGGTAGTTGTTTGTTCATATTTATATTTTTTTGCTGTCGGATGTGTATGCTTTTTCGGCAGGAGCGAAATATTTGCTCAAAAATACAAACAAATGACTTGAAGGATGAAAATTTTTCTTCTCGTTCGTCTCTCACTTCTCTCCCTTGCCTGCCTTTCATTTACCTTTCACGTCCCTTTTCTTTTCCGTTTGTTTTAAAGCTCTTTAAGCAAGTTGTTTTTTTACCTACAATGTAATTTATGTCTCACATCTTACAAAAATGTGAGTATGTGTGTGCTGGAATTGCAAGATAAAAAAAGCACTCACAAGAAATTAAAATGTCAACCTTAATGTCGTAAAAAATTTTCCCATCTATGCTTCTCTTTCTCTCACTTCATTTCTCTTTTTTAGGCAAGCAGGCAAGCACAAAATGAAAGAGAAGTAAAGAAAGGTATAAAGTGAATTTCTTGAAAAGGTAGAATCGTGATTGCTGTTTACAATCTTTTTGGCGCATTTTCTTTTTTAAAGTCAAATCAATTTAAAGTTGAAAAAGTTCTTTTTGCCTTTTCTTTTTTGATTAATAAATAAAGTTGGTCAAAAAACTTTTCTTGAATTTCAAAACATTTTTTACTTTAACACTTCTAAGTAAAACTTTTCTTATTATTGACTTGTTATTTACATGATTGCAATAAATTAAAGTCAAGACAAAGTGACATCTACTACATAATTCAATTTTAAGAAGCAGAAAACAAATTCATACATACATCATGAAATAGGCACATGATGCTTTTGCACAGATATATGTATGTACACAGTAAGAGAAAAAAGAAAAGTTTTATTCATGATACAAATTTCTCATGAATTAAACAGTAGAAGCGGCGAAGTCTCCTTTTTAACATTTCTCTCCAAACTCATATGCTACTGTTACTGTTTTTCCCTTCAGTTTTCTACGATATTTCTTGTTATTTCCTTTCTTTTCTTTCTTGTCGAACTCCCTACTCCTACTATTACTACTCTTCATATCTTTATAGACTCATAAATAGATGTAAGTAAGAATATGTGTACATATATTCATTCATGTATCGTCGTTGTTGTCGTCCTTTAGGAACGAAAATGGAAATAGACTATGTGGTAAAAGAATTGATGAAAACGGTTAGAGAAGAAAAGTTCGCTTTTCAGAAAAAGAGCTCAAGATAAAGTATTTACAGCATACATAGAGAGAAATACGGGATTAAACCGCAATAGAGTGAGAGAGATGATAGCAATGATGGAAAATTGTCGTTTTCATAAAAATGCTTTGTACGATTGCTATTGTGTGTATCATTCTCCTTGATGATGATTCCGCTATGCTCCATATAAAACCCGAGAAAGTGTGATAGATATATGTATGCATGTCGAAAATAGAGTCGAGAATGGATGAATGAACATTTTTTTTATGTTAAATTCTTTCAACGAGAAAATTGAATGAGAAAAAAAATTCTTCATCTCGTTAACAGGCATAAGAGTAACAGTCAGTCATTTCAGGCCATAATGATAGTTTTCGTTTCTCTGTTCTCACATATAAGAGATTTCACTACTATATGCAATACAAAAAATTTCTTTTGTATTTTTATCAGTAGAGAGTGAGTCGAGCCGAAAAGCGAAATTATTTTTCACATTCACTCTTTTTTTATGTGATTTTCTTTCATTCTGATTTTGTAAGCGAAAAAGAGAGACTTCTTCTTTATTCATTCTTCTTTTATGTATTTATATTCACTGTTCAATGTATATATTCACTAGTTCGTGCTTTATTGAATGCTAAGGATTGACTGGAAAAAAGTAAGAGAAAATTTTTTGCTATGATGGAAATTGAGAATAATGAAAATGTTGAAAATATGTCAACAGGAACGGATTAATCAATTCTTTCTCTCATAGCAAATTGATAAAAGTCAATAGGCCAACGAAATGCTCTAAATGGTGAATGAAAATCTTTTGCAGATGCTTTTATATTATGAAGTTTCATCATTTTCTATTTTTACTGTTTTTCAAAACATTTTCTCGTATACGCGAGAAATTACTTTCTCTTGATTGTGTAATGCTTATCTAAAGAATTTTATTTGTAATTTTAGAATGTTCTCAATTTCAATTGATTTTCTTTGATGCTAGAGAGAGTCTTAAAATTAAAATAAATAATTTCTTGTCTAAAACACTTCAAAATACTTTCTAAAACTTTTTAATACCTTCTTTAATTTGATATGAATGATTTTAAAGATATTTTTTCGAATTTTAAATTTTTAACACTCTCAGTCTTTTATAAAATATATTTTGTCACAATTTCAGAATTGCCAAAATAAAAATATGTTCAAAGAGATAGGTATGTAATAAAAGTAATTTATATTGTATATATAAATTTCGTTTTAATGAGAGTATACACAGAGTGAGAAAGAAAAAGGAGTTAAAAAGTATACTACTCGGCTGACGCATGCAACAGAGTCACTCGAGTATACATTCATTACACTCTTTTTTTGCCTCTTGGCTAAATGTAGAATCATGAGTAAGCATGTGATATATAAATAAAAATATATATTTTGAATTACACATATGTTAAAATTAATGGAAATCAAAGGAAAACACAATTAAACAAGATTTAAAAATAGCGAAATTTCACATCGTCAAGTTCGGACAAACGGCGACACGATTTTTCGTCGATAATATTATAAGAATAGAAAAAGAGCAGAGAAAATTGTAAAACATTTCACGATATACACACATATCGCACTAGCAGCAGCATGTCATGTACGTATGGCACGAAGCAAGGATTCTTCTTTCTTTTACTCAATTTTTTTCTATTTTTCAATCTATCTGTGTGTCGACACTTTTAGCAAAATCACTTTCTATTCGCACACACAACATTTTTTTTCTTTTTTCACTTTTTTCACAATTCTCGCACAATTTTTTTTATTTTCATTCTTGTGTATACGAATGATATTCTCACATGAATTTCAAGCTTCAATGGAATTAATATTTTTTTTCATTCTTTCCAAACTGATTTTCAATTTTTTTATGGCATGCCAAATTTATTGAGCTACTCGTTTCGCATATTTTTGCCATTTCATATATATACACACATACACAGCGACCCAACGAAAAATTTAATCCTTTTTTATTATCGTATTTTGATTTTATTTTTTGTTGCTTGCTTGCTGCTGCTACTGGTTTGAGTGGAAAAATATTTTTTGGCCTTTTATTATATATCCTTACATTTTTTTATATAAATTTTATCCTCTTTGCTGCCTTTCAACTATGAGAAAATTATATTTCTTCTCCACTCTAGCTTCCCGTGAAATGCTCTTACTGATGGTGGGCGAAAGGGAGAGAGAAACTGAGAAAATTCCTCCTCCTTTTGCGCTTTTACTACAACTGACTTTTTTCTCCTTTTATTCTCTTTTCTCTTTTTTTTTGTATTAAAATTTATTTTAAACACACACTGAACTACGAACTTTTATTTATTTTTATTTTATTTTTTACTTTAGTGCTCGTTTGCTTTAGACTAATTGCTTTGGCATAAATTTGCAAAAAATGAATTCCATGCGTGAACTTTGGCTAGACCATGTTTTATAATTCAATTTAAATTCAATTTTTCATCCCGACTTATTTTTCTTACTGCTTTTTCTGCACTGCACTCTATACTACAACTACGCGACATGAGCGACAAAAGATTTTTTCATTGTTAACCGTTCGAAGTCACTTCTCGCACTGAAAAACATTTTCTGTCTGCTCTTCTACGGTCTCTCTTTTCGATTCTTTTCGCCTTTTGGAAAATGTATATAGAGGGAGAGCGGTTGAGTGTATAATTCTATTTATGCCTTCTGTTGTCATTTCAATTTAATTAAACTAATGTTCAAATAATCTCAAGAGATTCTCGATTTGGGTGGAATTTGCAAAAGTATTTTAAGCGATTTGAACTTAAATTAGCATATTAATTCATATATATCAATGATAAGCATGAGGGAATTTCAGTTATGATTTTCGAATTTCGGAATTTTCTCTTTGCTATGTTGCCAAATTTTTCAAATACTTTGCG
Source organism: Polypedilum vanderplanki (assembly GCA_018290095.1). Classification (NCBI taxonomy): domain Eukaryota; kingdom Metazoa; phylum Arthropoda; class Insecta; order Diptera; family Chironomidae; genus Polypedilum; species Polypedilum vanderplanki. The sequence goes on along the minus strand of CM031379.1, from coordinate 8,459,936 downwards.
GGTCATGCAACTTACAAAAGCGTATCACTACCTTTGGATTAGAAAAATATTTGCGTAATTAAAGATTTATGAATGAAAATTAATAATGAGAACATTGTGAATGCAATTATTAAGGGAGAAATTATTCATAATATTAAAATTGTACTGAATTGCATGCAGTCATTTTGTGTTTATGAATTAATTATCAGTAATAAGTCAATGTTTATATTAATTTTTGTACGGACTTTCTATCACATGGATGAAAAAAGAACGTTTTAAAAATTTCTTGAGGTAATTGATGATACTTTAACGCATTTTTTTAAATTTAAATTATTTGCATGAAATATGAATTTAAAAAAAATTTTATGTATTAGGAAAATGTAACTGTCAAAGTTATTTAAAAGTTTGAAAATTTACCCGATTTTACACTTATCATTTAAAAACTTTAGAAAGCAATAAATGATTTTAATAATGAAATTCATTAACTTATAGTCCATATAGTCTATTGTCGAAATATTCTATAGAATATTTGTCTAATTTATGAACACATTCAAATTAAAAATTGAAAATTTTAGAACAAAAACAAAACTTGTTTACATTTCATTTTTTAAGTCATTGATTTTCATTTTCCATGAAAATTGCAATAAAATATAAAATAATCAGTTCTAAAGTTATATTCAGTAACTCAAAGTGAATCGCTAAACTTATTTTTTATAAAAATACGCTAAAAACAAAAACATAAGGAGAATTTGGCCTGCGGTCTTAGATATATTGAAATAAATAAATAAAACAGTCAAATCGTAATGAATAGGAACAAAAAGAAGCTGTCTAAAACTGTTCTTGAAATGAAATTTATGAAGAGAACAAAGATACAACAAGATAAGGTAAGAAATTTTACAATAATCTTGATATTTACTCAATTTCTATTTTTGGTATCTCCAAATTAGCAAGACGACGAAACAGAAAACATCGAGTTGTTGACAGATCATAAAAAGAGAACCGGAATTCACAGCAATTTCATAATGGAGAGAAACTGGGAGCTAATCGAAAAATTACGTTCGTCGAGACTTAATTATGGAATGTCTAAAAAACAGCAAGAGACGTCAAATACACAAAAGCCAAAATTACAAGAAAACAACGATGCCGAAGAGGAGAATGAAGATTATGAGCCAAAAGCAAAGCTCAAACGGTACAATAACGATGATGATGACGATTATTAAATTAAGTAATTTAAGCATTCGTTAAGTATACATTTTAAAAGAAATTTAATATCTATTGCAATACAATAAAAATAATCTACATGAAAATAAGAAAGAAAGATGTTGATAAATAATAGAATATAAAAATACAGGCAACAAGTAAACGTGAGAATATAAAAATTAATTAAGGAGAAAAATGAGATTAATCTTTAAGCAAGATCATACACACTAGGAGAAAAATAATCAAGGTAGGAAAATTATGATTATTCGAGCGGAAGCATTTTTTTTGCTGCTTCTCTTTTTTCTATGTGCTTTATTTTGTCATTTATTTTCAACAAATTAGATAGGTAGCGTGAGAATGCATGCAACACACAGAACACTTGTCGTCTCTCTTTCGCCTTAATACGTCCCTTATGATTTTACATTTATATTCTCTCTTTCCAACTCACACCACTGTCAGTATTTTTTTTTCTCACAACTAATTGAGTTTAACTCAAACTCATTTGCTCGAGAGCATTCGAGAGACAAAAAGTTCTTTTTTCACTTTTATTCTTCTCAAGTGATTTTACGGGTGCAAATAAAATAATTAAAACATTATTATGGTGAGAGCATGGTTCATGGATAATGATGTTGAATCAGATCAACGATTAGAGCATCACCGTTCACCACCTGAATTTGTCGATTTAGACAAATTATTCGAGCTTACTGGTGTGAGATATTTCAAGGTAATTGATTATTTTACTCTCTTTTTATTTACAGACTGAGAGCATTAAATGTTTTTTTCTTCCTATTATTGTATGTACATAAAAAAATAATTTTAAAGAGAATTTTTCGTTTATTCGATAAATGCTGATAATAAATGAATTTTACTAAATTTTAATTCAATTCCATATTATACCAAAATAAATCATTTGCTTTTATGCAAACCCACATAAAACATGAGAAATAAATTCCATTTAAAATGAGATATAGAGCTGGGAATAAAATTCACACTAATGTGCATTTAATGTATGTCGTATTGGGTCGGATGTCGAGAAATGATAGAGTGAGAAAGAGAATTGTCAAGTGTCACTCATTCTCGTTTAAATGTTCATCCATGCATTCCACATCATTATTATTGTATGATGCTGAAATATTGAATATTGATGATGATAGATGAAAATCAATAAAATGAGAGAAAGAAAAGGACGATATGAAAAAAAAGTTCATTTCAATGACTTTCAACGATTAAATAGATTTAATGAAAGCCTATTTTTATGCTGATTCATACTTTCCCTTATCTTTTCATTACACACAATGATGGCCATTGTATGCAAGCACACACATATATATACAAAGTTTTTAACAAACCCTTATCATCATCAGCAATTTTTCTTTCTTCTCAGCATCTTCATGTTTCTTTTTGTCTGATTATAATGAAAATAAAAAAAGAGCAAAACGTATAAGAATGAAAGATTACTTTGTTCTGTTGCTGTTCACATTAGCTTAATACAAAATGATGATAAAGAATAGAGAGGGAAAATATTTCGATTATAATTACATTAATAGCCATTATTTGTAGTCAGCAAATTATTATTTCTCATCATTTCAATTCCTATAGGTTTAATTAATTATTTCTTGCTTTCATTCACTTCATTCATTCGATTCTCCCCCATGAACAGTGTGAACTCCTCAAAAAACTTGCTAATTGCTCTAATTTCCATTTTTCTTATTACTCCCTTGCTTGCCTTGCTTTAGAGAATTGGTTGTTTGATACATACCTTCTCACACTCTCTCTTCAATTATTTTTTTATTATCGATTTTATTTAGCAACATTTGCTTAAAAATTTGTTATTTATTCATTTGAATTTAGTTTGATCCTGAGAGTGTTGAAATGCAAAATAAATTAAATGAATTGAGAAAATCAAGAGGATATTCATTTGAGGATGAGGTAAGAATTAATTATATATGAATAAATTTGCAAGTGTTTGCTGTAGAAACAGTTGTCGTTAATTTTATCGTCTCATCAACTCTATAATTTTCCAAAAACATGAATATTGTCATAATGATTATAATAACGTGTGTAATTTATATAGATAACATGCTCGAAGGAGTGCCTACCTGACTATGAGAACAAATTGAAAAGTTTTTACGAAGAACATTTGCATACTGATGAAGAAATTCGTTATGTCTTAGAGGGTCAGGGATATTTCGATGTACGAGAGTAAGTAACTCACACTCCATTCAACTTTAATTTGTTTTCATATCAACTTCTCAATGGAGCTTTAAGATATAAGCGAACTTTTCATTCGTATCCTCGCTTGTCTTCATTATATAATCATACGCCTGTCTCATCGTTGGTGTGTTTTGTCGAAAAAAAACAAATTAATATTCATAAAGCCTTGGAATATTTTCATATCACCACGCACGGTATTTATTCACTCCCTCTCTCTCTCTTTCTATTCAACATGCTGAGTGAGCGAAAAAAAAGGTCATATTGTGATGTTCTTTTTTTTTTTGGTAGAAGGAAATATAGCGAAAAAAAATTATTTTTTTAATCAAATAAATTAACACTGGGAATTTATACTACTCTTTTCTAATTAAAGCGGTCAGGATCGGTGGATACGTATAGAAGTGATCAAGGGTGACTTGATTATAATTCCAGCTGGAATTTATCATCGCTTTACACTTAATGTTAATGTAATTTAATCCACAATTTAATTAAAATTGCACTCAATTAATTTGTAACGTTCCTTTTTTTCTCATTTGTGCATATAGAACTTCATCAAAGCAAAAAGATATTTTGTTGGAGAGCCTGTTTGGAAGCCATACAACCGAGAGCCATCGACTGATTTTATGGAATGCAGAGTTAATTATAAAAAGCAACTCGATAATGGATTCGAAATAAAAAGCTGAATTTTATTATTACATAATTGAAAATCTTTTGTTACAAACTTTTTTTATATGAAAACAATATTCCTGTTTGCACATTAATTTTCTTTAATTGCTTGTTAATTGTAACACTTTTTTAATTGATATGAAATGTACACAGTTGATTAATTGAATTTTATCGATATTAAAAAAGAACAAATTTTTTATATATGAAATTTTTATGTCATTTTACTAATTAATTAATTACATAAAAATTCTTATAAATGAAATATTGAAACACTGACTTCTGAATATCAAAAAATTTAAAAACAATTGTTGGTGAACATTAAAATCTGAACACTATTAAATAGAACATTTAGTACTGAGCACTGAACATTTAATCTTTAATCCGAGCACAAACGATAAAAAGTGCTGAGCACAAAACACTTGAAAATTTCATGCTGAATACTAAAATTTTAAAACAGTTAGCTGTTGAAAGTATTGAATATTTAAAAACGTAAAAAAAGAAAAGAACATCGTAATTTTGAATATTAAAAAGAATTTTTGCTACATCAAACAATGAGTAGACCAGTAGACCAGCTCAAAGCGTATATACGAAGTAACTTCTACAAGGTTGTAGAGTAAATATTCATGAGGGCATAGGAAATTCAATTTCTTCATAGAAGAATGAAAAAAAAAGTTTAAATACCGCTTTAATTAATTTTTTGTGTGTATTTGAGTTCATAAAAAGAAACGAAGGAGAAAGAGGAGATGCCGGCAGTAAAAAATGAGGAAAGAAATAAAATAATTTTCCCCGCAACGTTCCATCGTGATTTATGACTTTCCTTTTGTTTTCTTTTGCCTCTTTTCTCCTCCTTTTATATTTCTTAATTTTTTTCTGTTGTATACTTTAAAGATTCCTATTTCGTAGAAATTTTTCCCTTGTGGTTTTCTTCTTCTTTGCAATGGCAGTAGCAGCAGCAAACAGAATTCTTTCATGCCTCACGAAAAATTATTCTGTAAGTTACGTAAAGCTCTTTTTTATATATTTATGTTTTATCTTCCTCGTACTGAAGACATTCCTCATTGTGTGCATTGTATGTGTGTGTGTATTTAAGCTCTTTAGAAACAGCAGAAAGCTTCTTCGTGTTCGCCTTTCGCTTTTGCCTTTTAGTTGGTTTGCCCTCGCGATGTTCACAAATGCGAAATGATGATATCATGTCTCGTAATATTATATTTTTATTATCCCATGTCCGAAAAAAATATTTTTGCTCTTTTTCCTTTCATCTTCTCTTTTCCACGTCAAGCGACCGACCGGCCGACCATTCTATCGCCACTTTTGTGCAATATGAGATGGAAATGTTGCCTTCTCACTCCATTCGCTCGTGCTTGTTTGCTCAGTAGCGTTTTCTCAACCGTTGCTGTTTTTGTCATTGTTTTTAGATAAATGCGAACTCAAAAACAATACGCGAGGCTATGAAGATGGAGAACAGAAAAAATTGTAAAATAAATAAACATTGCATTTTCATAAAATTGGTATCAATTCGTTCTCCTTCTATTGTTATTTTACAACATTTACTACGCCCATGTTTTAACAGAAAAAAATAATTTATCTTCGTTCTCAACTTTCTATTTTTTATGCTGTTTACTCATTCGCATTCTTCATGCCTTTTTTTCTTCTACTTTTGTGTAATAGAAGGAAATTTTATTTGATTTAATCAAGGTAAAGTAACTTAAATAATTTTTTTAAAAACAAAAATAGATTTTTTCAATTTAATATTACGAGTAATTTTTTTATAAATAATTTTTTTTATTTGTTTAGGTACATCAAAAATTCTTATCAAAAATTTTTTTGATTCTGAATTAAAACTAATTTGTCAAAAATTTTATCAACTATGAACTAGTTTCTATTAAAGATACTAAAATATTTAGCGTGGTATATTAATTAATTGTAATAAAACAAAATATGCTTTTAGATATGTATCTGCGAAAATAGAAAATTTAGAACCCTGCTGATAAAAGTTACCAGATTATTCTCTGATTATTCATTACAGTATCTCAAGAATTAATTTGAATTCTAAAAGTGAAAATAGACAAACTGTCATTATATTCTTTGATTAAATTTTGTTAATAAAAAAATTTAATTACATTATGAATTTTAAGAATCTTTCTCTCCATCTATTGTATTCCCTTATGAATTCACTGACTTCCTACTAAATTGTTCACATGATAATAATTATTCGCTGTATCAGCAGAGAAATTTCTTTATCGAGGGGAGAATAAAGAAGGAAAATATAAAAAAACTGTTAGATTACTCGCAATTTCATTAAGTATCTACTTAATAATTCATTTCAATGTCATTAATTTAAATACCCTATTGCTGTACATAATATGTAAGCAAAAAGTGAAGTAAAGTGATACTTCAGCGATGCTTAAAAGTTTTTCATTCTCTTCTAGGTATATATGCATAATTAATGGCCTTATCTACATCGTATCTCCTATTCACTTCTCACTTCGTCATCAATTAAGCTAATAAGGAGGAACAATTTTTGGTTTGTTTGTGTATGCTTGCTCACTTAACGCTCGCTTGCTTTATATTTTTCTCATGGTCAGGTGTTTCTATACATATATGTATGTGATATATATTCATGTTGACATTTTCGAGTGCTACTGTTGATGATAAAAATTTCCATTTGAAAAAGAAATAGAAAATGTTCAAAAATGAATTGGCCATCAATTGACCCAAAATACAAACACATACACACATACATGCTATCATTATTATTGCCATTTGTGTCCTCCTCCACTCATTTTTCCTTTTTTGCTTTAGTTTTGCTCAACAGATGTGCCAACGCACAAAAAAAAATTTCATCACAATCGAGTGTTTAAAGAGCACAAGAAAATGTGAAAATATGCGAGAGAAAAAAATTTCATAATATTCCAAATTGGAAATAAGAGAAAATTGAATGAATTTTAATGGAAAGTAAAGAGAAAATATCTTTTATCCTTCGCGCATTCGCAGACACACCTCAGCAGAAAATGTCACAAGTCACCAAACTCTCATTGGAAAGTTTAAATGAATGAATGAATGAGCAAGCGAGCACATGAGAAATAAATTTCCTAATCAAATTTTCTAGATCTATATTAATTAAAAAAAATTTTAATGACAATTTACTTTCATCCGGTCATGCAATTATATTAGATTTATTGATAAATAAGGGAAAATCCAATTTTTTATTTCTCAAAATATAATTTATATAAAATTATTTAGTCAGTAGTGGAATGGCAACAGAGAGAGAATGAAAGTGAATGGAAAGAGAGAAAAAAAAACATTGCTCATCATATTCTATCTATATGGACTGTAAAGTTGTGGATGCTGTATGTTATGTGCTTTTTTCTTCACTTCTCTCGCAATCCCGGACAGATTTTCCAACGAGAAAAATCAAGTCGAAAGGAAAGGAAAATTTTCATTCTCCCCATCTTCTTCGTGTGAAAATTTATCTAGAGTTTGTGTTGTTAAAACGCATTGCTTTATAAAAAATTATAATATTTAAAATATTTGAGACATAAGGAAAAGTGAACAATAATAAACAATTTGTGTCGCTCCTAGTTATTTTTAAATTGCAATTTTGACTTCCATAGTGCTGTAATTACTGTGAGATTTTTTATACAGCAGAAAAAATCCGAGTTAGGGAAGGAAAAAATTGATTTGAGTAAAGAGGAGCATAAAATTCTCTTGTGAATCGTAAAAAACCTTTTTTCACCATTTTTGTGAACAAGAAATTATTATATTGATTAAAGGAATTGCAATAATTGCAAGAATAAATAAAGTGAAGAGAAAATAAATTAGTGCGTGTGTATGCTTTAACTGTGATTAAATTAAATTTAGTAACTTTTTACATCGAAAAAAAAGAATATTTTTTGATTTCCACTTTTGTGCACAATAATAATTATTAAAAATATAAATGTAGGCTTTTTTGTGCTGAAATTAAAAGAAATAAAAGTGAAAAATAACCCCAAATTGATGATAGTTGAAAGAATCCTTTAACTGTAAGTAAAATATTAAATTTTTTTAATTGTAAAAAATAACAAAAATATCATCAAAAGCAGCAGTAGCAAGCAAAAAAATGTTGATTAAAACTCCTTTCGCTAAAAGCGACATTTGTTTGAGAAGGGAAGAAAATGAACATACATACATATAGGAAGAACATGTTGTAAGGGGGGTATAAAAGCAGCAGAAGCAGATAAAAGAGTAGAATTAGAAAGGGTGTAATGTGTAATTAGATAGCTTTCATGTGCAAGTAGAATCTCATTCTCTCTATCTACTTATATGGTGAATTCTGCAAATTAAAAAAATAATTTTATGAATAACAAACAAAAAGCTAATTGATTTCAAAATTTCTTTTTTTTTAAATGTTTTAAATTCATAATAGTTTTATCTCATGACTTATATTTGAACTAATAAGTTTATATTCTAAGCTAAAGGTATAAAAATACAGGAATATTAATTTTAAAACTGTTTTAATTTTAATAAAAAGTAAATCAACCAAGAAAGTTTATATACAAACATCTCGCGAATTAATCTATTTAATGTTAAAAAAACAGTTAAAACCCTTAATTAAGTGAATTAAAATTGCAAAATTACAAAAAGTGAAGAAGTTTTTGAATTGACTTTGATTGACTTAATTTGTAAATTAATGTTTGAAAATGCATAAACTGCCAATTATAATTGACCCATTATTAAAGCAAATATATTTCAATTCATGGAATTCACCATATATATGTGTGTGTATATATATCAAATGAACAATTTACAAGAAAGACTTCGTAATTCGTTTTTCTCTTTTCTTCTTTTTCTGCTTAAACCTTCTATCTCATCCTTCTATTCTCTCTTGCTCATCAAATTCATTGGAATCAAGAACGAGAAAGCTCAAATTTATTAGCTATTGAGTTGTTTTTTCTCTTTTCCTTGCCCGCATATTGCTTTTGCTTGCGAATCAAACATAAGTAAGTAAGTAGTAAAAGAAGGGAAAAATGATGATTTTTTTCTTCTCTTTAACTCGACGCAAACACAACTGATAAAACAAACTCGTGTCGAGATAATTCAAGAAACGAAACCAAATGCTACTGAAGAGAGTTTTCGAAAGCTGACGAAATGGAATAAAAAATAATTAATTCTTGATAACACAAGTGCTACTTGCCTGCCTGCTTACTTGCTTATTATTAGTTGTTGTTACTGCTACTACTGCTGCTGCGAAAGATGAATATCTTTCTGAAACATGTATATTCATTTAGTCTCTTTCTATTTTTTTGTTGTTGCTTATTAAAGTAAATGTTTCGTCATCTTGATATTCCATTTAATTCTACCGACAAAACTTGAAGAAAAATTAATCTTGAAATTTCCCTAGTAATATTGCCTTGTTGTCAACTTCTCCTCATCATCATCTTAGATAAAGAATAAATTTTTCTCATTTTACTCGATCCACTTTCTAGCGCAATTTTCTCATAAGTAATTACTTATTTACTATCATACAATGAGCAAAGTTGGAAAAAATAAAGAAAAACTTTTTTTTCCTTTTTTTATAAGTAGAAATGTTTGCAATGTACTCTAATAGAAAAATTTTATTTTATCAAGAATCAATTTAATATTCATTAATATTTATTTATCTTTTACAGAAATTAAATTGCCTGCAATTTATGATGACTGTTTGGTATCGAATTGAGAGTGAAAAACATCAACATCAGTGGCAGCAATAAACTAGTAGTATTATTATTATAGAACGAGAGAGAAAAAGGAGAATAAAAGTCATACATTATAAACATACAAACAAACAAACATCGATATTTGTTGTATTGTGTATAGAAAAACCTCAGTTCAAATAAACATCAGCAAAAGCTATTTTGCAGTGAATTTATCGGCGAGAAATCCAATTCCTAAAAGGCAGCAATGATGACAGCGTACAGTCACATCCGGACGAATATTGGTGTAATATCCTAAAAATGTGATATTCTAAACCAATTCAATAAAATTGATATCCTTCGATATGTGCGACTGTTGTCAATATACAACTTTTTGATGTCTGATATGTATGTGTCGTCCTGCTCGCCCGACCATTTGCCTTCTTTCATACGATAAAGTGAAAAAGAAAAATAATATAGTACACAGACAGACAGTGAAAGAGAGGCGCGCAGTAAGTAAGTAAGTGAATGAGAGCGAACGACCGAGAAAATTTATTATAAATTTCAAAACGTACGACAGTCATACATACATACAAACAGAAAATAAGGAAAAAGTTCAAATCTGAAGAAAGGAAAGAAAGAAAGAAAGAAAAGTGACAACATATATAACATAAATTAGAAAAGTAAGAAGAACAACCTTTGGGAGCTTTGGGAGAGTATAAATACACGACGACGTCGAAGACGGCAGCTGCTGTGTTGTTGTTGTTTTTGAGCACAGTGAGGCTTCTCAAAAGAAAAGAAAGGGCACAAATAATACCGCACATATATACATATACACTTTTTTCCCTCTCGTTCAAAATCATTCATCATCATTTTCTAACCGCCATCAACATCAACGCTTTCATAAATAAACACGATATATAAATAAAAATAAAAAAGGAGGATCCATGGCGCATCATCAACAACAGTAATAAATAAAGACACAGTTTGAATGAGAGTGGACGTGTGCATTAGCAGAAATCCAGTTTAAGGACATTAGTGAAATGACTCACTACACGACAACATTGAGCAGCATTACCTACAATTTTACTTCATATAGCGCGTTCTTGGCACTTGAGAACTCACTGCACAACTTTACACAATACGAAAATGTATCAACAACGATCGCCTCGGTGGACCAACCGCCAACAATTTACACCTTCACGCAAAAAATCTTTATTGGTATTTTCTTCTTTGTTACATCGCTACTCACAGTTATCGGCAATTTTATGGTACGTAAAAATGGAAATTAAATTGAATTACTCGATAGAATGCTTAATTGATCCATTTTTCTCACTAATTTTAGATGCTTGATGCTACCATTGTGTATCTATTGTTCTATCGTGCTATTTCCAATCACTTTTTAATTTTTCACATCGTTGCATTAATTTCTTTTATCTTTTCTTGCCTCTCTTTCTGCATTTGACTTTCAATTGCAATTTTCTTCATTTCCTCACCCACTCATTCTTTCTTTTTTAAGAGAATAATGATAATGATGCTCGTGCGTGGGAGTTTCATTTAAAAGGCCATTTTCTTTCCACTCGAATGCATAATTTTTAAGACGAAATGTCAAAAAAAAAAGTTTTTAAGATGGATGATATTTTTTTAAAAATTTTAATTTAATATTCTGAAAACGTTGCAAACCCTTGTGCTTAATTATAAACTTTTAGAAAGATGATGTTAATGTAAATCTTCAATTAAAAATTGTTGCTATTTTAACTTTAATCATCAACATTTACAAAAATTTAAAAAATAATTTTTATTAAAAGTTTAAAAATAGCTAAAATCACTATATGATTTAATATTAATTCGCTTGGTATATAAACTTATTACATTTGATTCTTTTTAACTACATAATCTCTTACTAAATATAATTAAATTTTGTTGATTTTAGACATTTTATTTGATTTTTAATTTTATTATTTTGATTTGTTTGTTTACATCATTTATTTTTATTTACATTTAAAATTTTAAAATTTATTTTATTAAATTAATAACTTTAAAGCGAATAAAATAAAGAAACTTAATATAAATCATTCTGTTTTATAGAAACTTTCAACTTTTAAACTTATAAGTCTTCTAATTACCGTTCTATTTAATCAAAACTATTCAAATTGTTTTCACCTTGATTATTCTCTTATCACTATTAAAGCATTGCTACTATAATTACGTCAGCACATTTCTGCAATGTCACATTGAATTATGATGAATGAAAGAAAATAATTATTATCCATTTTTCACTTGAATTGTTCTCTCAACATTTAATCTATTAATTATATTCTCTTGTTCTATATTACAGGTGATGATTTCATTTAAAATCGACAAACAACTCCAGACAATTTCAAATTATTTCCTATTTTCTCTGGCAATTGCGGATTTTGCCATTGGACTAGTGTCGATGCCATTATTTACGGTGCATGTTATTATGGGATATTGGCCATTTGGTTCCTTCATTTGTGACACATGGCTGTCATTAGATTATCTAGCATCAAATGCTTCCGTGCTTAATCTTCTTATCATTTCATTTGATCGTTATTTCTCCGTCACACGACCACTAACTTATCGTGCAAAGAGAACAAATCGTAAGGCTGCAATAATGATTTCACTAGCATGGCTCATAAGTCTTATACTTTGGCCACCTTGGATTTATTCGTGGCCCTATATTGAAGGTAATTAATTTGAAGTGTTACTTTCAATAAACAATAATTTTTTAATTAAATTTAATATCCTCTTTTATATTTGTTTTCAATCAATTGTGGCTGCTGTTGCTACAAATTGTAAACATCGATACATAACATGGAATGAATTGTTTATTCTACATTGTATGGATATCAAATCAACTCAACCCGAATCAATTCAACCTCAACACTCAACTATTGTCGTCATCATTTTATTATTATTACCATTATCATCATTGTATACCTGTTCTTGCCTTTATATTCATCATCTTTCCTTTTCGATTTTTATACACTCCTTTCTGAAATAAATAGGAATGAGAACTGTTCCTGAAAAAGAATGTTACATTCAGTTCATCGAAACAAATCAATTGATTACATTCATCACTGCCATTGCCGCTTTTTATGTACCAGGTAATAAAATTTTAACTAACGACTTTTTAAAATTTAAATTTTGGAAAAATGTTCGTTAAATATATAGGATATAAAATAATTTCCTGTTAAATCATCAAACCGATGTCATTTTATTTTTAGCTTTTCTTCATTCATTACATTTACATTTCTATTCAATTTCATTCTTTTTTTATGACAGTGACGGTGATGTGCTTTCTATATTTTCGAATTTGGCGCGAAACGAAAAAGCGTCAGAAAGACTTGCCGAATCTACAAGCGGGCGGTGGTGGTGGTGGTGGTGGATTTAGTCATCAAAGCATTAAAAAAGATGCATCGAAGCGATCAAACTCTAGGTACGCGTAAATACAGCAACAAGAAAAAGTTTTCCAATTTAATTTCAAGTTGAAAGAATAAAATTCATTTATTATTGACGTCTATTTTTTCACTGTTTCTTTTTATATCTATTTCATGACGCAGTGATGAAACTTCTACAATAAATCATCAAATTGGCGAATTCATCGATCCAAATTTATGGCATCCGCCTCCAATGGCAGGTGACAACGAAAGCAATAGTTATTATTCAGGTGCACATCCACACTCGATTAACGATTTGTCAAGACGCACAAGTGTAAGTTTTTTTTTATTTTGAGTAACAATTTTACCTTCAGAGTAACTCCAAAAATATGTCTTGATGCTAAAATTAGAACTTCATTAAAAATTTGAATAATTTTTATTATTAGAAACTTTATATAGTTTGTTTATTATCAATTGACAAAAACTAATTATAAACTTGCTAATTTATATGACTAAAAATGTTACCTAATAATTCTAAGAAATTAAGATTTATTTACAATTATGTTACTTCAAAGCAATGCTAAATTTATCATATCATATTTTGCTAAATAATAAGAAAATTTATATTTTTTATAGAAAAACTGCAAATCGGATTCAATGCTTGAAAGCATAAAGAACTGGTGTGTGGCATGGTGGCATTCAGGTCAGGAAGAAGATTCATTTGAAGATTTTGGTGATTGGGTAGATTATGAAGGTGAACAGTCATATGGCGATTATGGCACGCCTTGCAGTGCTGAAACTCCTGTTCAAAGTTCTGTTTCTAGGTATGGTTCATTAATCTCTAATTTTTAATTTCAGAAATTAAAAATTTTATATTTTTTTAGATGCACTTCATTAAATATAATTCGTGATCCTTACGCACGTGGAAGTTATTGTCAATCAATGGTCAATGACTCACCATCAACTTTCGTTAAAAATAGACAGCAGCAAACATTAGTTGCAACGCAGTCAAGTAATGTTGGTATGAAGTCAGCCTCCAATAATCCCGATAAGGCGCCTTCATCATCAAATTTAAAACGTTCATTATCACAAGATTCAGTTTATACAATATTGATAAGACTGCCAATTGAGAATAGTGGAAATAGTGAATCACGCGGTGCGGCGAGCAGCAGTGCTGAGAATGCCGAACTTAAACTTCCCTCCATTAAAATGTATCCCGAAGATGCGAACCTATCGAAAATAATGATGTCAAAATCAGGTCCAGATGAGTTTGGGACACTAAAGAAAGGTGAAAAAGATCCATTTGCACTCAATACACCACACACTTCATACGAATTTAATAATCGATTACCACTAAATGCTAAAATAATTCCCCGCAAAACGGTGCTTACTGCGCGCGAGAAGCAGCAACAAAAGGCTGCACTAAATAAGAAGAAAAAATCACAGGAGAAACGACAAGAGTCGAAAGCAGCTAAAACATTGTCTGCAATTCTTCTCTCTTTCATCGTTACATGGCTCCCATATAATATTCTCGTGCTGCTAAAACCGCTAACAACATGCGTGAATTGCATACCTCAAGAACTGTGGGATTTAGTCTATGCCCTTTGTTATCTAAACTCCACAATTAATCCAATTTTGTATGCTCTCTGTAATGCTTCATTTCGACGAACATATGTTCGTATTCTTACATGTAAGTGGCAATCGAGAAATCGTGAGGGAATTTCAAGGGGAGTTTATAATTAAATTTAGAGTTAAAGTAAAATATTTATTAAATCGAAATGCTGTTTTTCCCTTACATTTTTTATTATCAGTATTCTTCAACAATTTGAATCCGAGTGAAAGAAAATCTTTTACTCAATCTCTCTAGAGAAAGAAAATTAAATTGAATTATGAAAGATTCAATAATCTTCTGAATATTACATAAACTCGATGAATCTCGTGACAGATTCTTGATTTTTACGGAAATTAAAGCTGACGAAGTTTTTCGTTCATTGAACTTTGAGTTGACTCTAAAGATTAAATCGTGTGAATTGAAATGGAAATTTTTTTTAGAAATTTAAACTAATTAGTTAGCTTTTGGTCAACACTATAAAAGTGTAAGGGAAAAGTCAGCAGCGGCAAAATAAAAGAAACTTTATATACATAAAATTAAAAGAGAAAGATTTATTACTGCATTATTAAATAAATTATTATAAAATAAAAAAAAAGTTATGAGAAAAAAAACTTTTTGATTATATATGTGTTGAAATGCGCGCGAATTTATTTAAAAATTTAATAAAAATTAACAAAAAAATAACAAGTTAAATTGAAGAAGAAATTATTTATATATGAAAATTATTGATATATGAAATTTACAACAAAAAAAATAGACGCAAAGAAGATGGTGGAGAAAAGAAAAAAATTTAGTTGGTTCGTTCATGAGCTAATTATGATAATTAAATAATTTTTTGACATTGAAAAAAGAAAAACGATTATAAATGGACTATAAATAGATTTGTAAGCTGTGCGACAGCTCTAAAAAGCATACAAATTCATAATATTAATATTAAAAGTGAAGACAAAGAAATTAATAGCTTGAGTGTTAAGCGAATTGAAAGCTAATAAGCAACAACCCCAATTTATACCAAAAAACAAACTTTCTTTCCATTTTCTACTCTCTGTTCATGTTTAGTTCATTTTGAGCGATTTCAAGTCCACACATTTCTATTTGTAGACCATAATGAGATAAAGTATAAACACAGCAATAAAACGAGCGACATATTCTCCTTAATAGCAATCCATCAGCGCAGAAAAACTAATAAATCACACAAATTCGCATGACACAAAAAAGAGAGATAATGATGGAGGAAATTTTTTAGGCACAAAAATAAACAAAACAATTGAGAAAAAGAAAATTTTGAGGAAATCAAGGCAAAGATATTCTTATTAATAACAATAATAAAAAATTTCAAATGTAAACAAAAACAATTTTTTAAAAATTCTCCATATTTAGTAAAAAAAACTTTATGATTTAGCAATGATTTGAAAAAAATAAGTAATTTCAGATAAATTAAAATTAAAGTTCTCCCTAATTTATAAATTTTCAATAAAAAATTAATTGATAAGAATGACTTCATCTTGAAAGAAAATTTATCCATAATAAAACATTTAATTTCTCCATTTTTCTCATCCCTTATATTCATTTTACTCCCAAGAAACTTGTCCTCGCTCATTCAATAACAAAAAAGAACAATTTTTTCATCTTGAAAATGATATTCGCCATTTAGAAAATGATATCCATTGAATGTGAAATTCATTGGAAGATTGTCATAAAAATAGATTGAAAATCGCACATAAAAGCGCGAGAAAAAAGAAAGAGATTAGATTTTCACATGACCCACAAGTCAAACAAAAGCTGCTTCTGTATATATTTCATTCTATTGATTTTAAATATTTTACAGTCAATATTTCAAGTTCATTTAATTTGGTTAAAAGGCGAAGAAAATTTTCATATTTTTTTTACTCTCTCTTTTATGTGTCTTTTGAATACATACAAAAAGAAATTTTTTGTGGGAAAAAAGATGAAGATTGCAGGAATTTTTCTGTTTATCAACTCGTATATGTTTAATTAAACTGTGCTTTCATTTCTTTCAATAAATTTTCTTTTTAACAAAAAAATTTTATAAAAATGAAAAATCAATGTGAATTGAAAATTAAATTTTCAACTGAGAATTGAGAAAAAGGAAGAATAAATATTTTTTGAGAGTGCTTAAAAGCAAAAAAGGAAAATATTGAATTGAACAAAAAATGAAAATTATAATCAAATGCTATTTTATTCATACTCATAATCACACATAAACAATAAAAATTTATGATTATTAAATCACTAGTTCAAAAATTAATAACTGAATAATCGAATAATCTAATTGTCATTCACATAAAGCAGAATTTTAGAATTCAAATTCATCAAAATCATTAAAAAACATTTAATTTAATTGTTTCAAATATACTTCTAATGATATACATGTATATTTGATTATTGCAAACTGAACATCGATGACAAGTTTTTGCGTTTAATGTTAGCATTATGATGCAATTTCAAGTTTTGCGATGCAGTTTGAAAAGACGGGTTTTTTCGTACACTTAACTTAAATTAATATAAATAACATTTGTATAAGAGTGATTAATCTTTAATGAGACATGGAAAAAATATCTAACATGATTCAAGAAAAAAACACAAATTAAATCCTTCATTTTGTGAGAAATATTTCCGAAACAAATTTTTGGTTAATTTTGGAAAATTGTAAGAATTACCACACACAAAATCCTTTTATTCTCTAACACAAAGATTCACTTCTTTTGATTATAAAAACATTAATGGATCAAAGTTCATACGCGACATTTAGCAAATATTCAAAAAAAAAATTGAAAATCATGTAAGATTATGGAAGAAAGTGGAATAAAAATAAATGAAAAATATATTTGACTATTGATATGAAATAATTTTTTTAAATGATTTACAACAATGAATAAAAATGAAAACTATAAATGTGTAGAAGACAAGTTGTAGCAAAAAAACACATAAAACTGAAAAATTTATAACTGAATGAAGAAAGAATATAATAAAATAAAAAATCTGAAAACGAATAAAATATGATAATATTTAAAATAATCTCATTCTTTTAAAATTGATTTACTTTGAATTTTCAGGATATAAAGAGATTTTCTTTCACAATAAATCTGGTAAAATGTTGACTCATTGAAATTTCCTTTATCACACTGATTGATTACAAAATCTCTTAAGTTTTTAATTGCCAAATATAAAATAATTATACGCGTGATTAATTTTTGTATCATAAAATATTTATTACACTTGATAAGTTTCTTATCAATCAATGAAGTATGTAAACAAAAACGTAATCCCTATCAGTTAATTGAATTATCACATTCAAGATAAAACTCTCAATTTGGTACTTAATTTTTGGGATAAAAAGGCTGTAACTTCAGCTGAATTTTTCAGTTTTACTTTTTAGCTCGGGGACAAGTGGAAAAAAGAAGGAAGGAGTAAAAATGGTGAAGTGGAAGAGTGTAATAAAACTTGTAGCAGTGTTAGTGCTTATAACAGTGATAAATGCATCGCCATATATTGATAGTGTAGAAGAAGAAGAAGTGATAGCAGCTGCTGATGATCCAAATCGTCTTCCTACTGATGTTTTACCTGTTCATTATGGTCTTTTTCTTGAAACAAACGTGCATAGAGGAGATAGAGCTTATTCAGGATATGTTCATATAATTATTCGAGTTATTACAGCGACAAGTTCTATCATATTACATAGTCGTGGTCTAACGATTGAAAGCTTATCTGTTAAAAATTCTTCGATTGAAGGAACTATTCCAAGCACTCACAGCTTTGATACTTCAAGAGATTTTCTTATAATTGACACAGACACTGTGACTTTAACAGCAGGAGCTGAATATTATTTAGAAATTTACTTCAGAGGCAATTTAAGAACGGATATGGGTGGATTTTATCGCTCACAATATCAAGTTGATGGCGAGACTGTACCTAGGTATGAAGCAAAAGCTTTTGAAAATTTATTTCTTTAATCTTTCAATTGGTGTTTTAATTGCTCCTACTTAATCAGATAATTATAAAACAGAAGTGTACTATTATTGATAAGGTTGCAATGACTTGCTTTAATTACATTTATCTTTAACCTTTAAATATTACTTCACATCTAGATATTTGGCTGCTACACAATTTCAATCTACATCAGCTCGTACTGCCTTCCCTTGTTTTGATGGTAAATGCAATAGCATTTAAAAATAAATACAAATTTAATTTCAACATTTTAATATCACAGAACCAGCAATGAAAGCAACATTTGAAATAGGCATTCGACATGCAACTGAATATGATGCAATTTCAAACACAGAAGGAGAAAAAGTCGATCTGTAAAAAATTCAAAATGACACTTGAAGTTATCAAGATTTTAATTGCATTTTTATTTTAGTGATGATGGCACTTCAATAACTTCATTTGGAAAGAGTCCAATTATGAGTTCATACTTGAATGCATGGGTTATTTCAGATTTTGCTTATAGAAGTCTTTATAATGGACCTCACACTACAGAACATCGTGTTTATGCTCGTGAGAAGGATGTTGAAAACGTGAAAGCATCTCTTGAAAATTCTGACAAATTTCTTAGAAAACTAGAAGAATATTGCAATTATACTTATGAATTAAACAAAATGTACAGTGCTGCCATTCCGGATTTTGCAGCTGGAGCGGTAAAAAAATTTATTCTTTTTATTTTTCATCTATTTTAATTCTTTTTTATCTCCTAATTTCAGATGGAAAATTGGTTTGTAATTTACTATAAAAGTTTTAATAAATTATGAAATAAATTTTATTCTCAGGGGTTTGATATTGTACAAGGAACAATATTTGATCAACAATGAAAAATCTCATCCACGAGAAACCTTCGATATGTGGCGTGTAACTGCTCACGAATTGTAAGAAATTTTCTTTAAATTTATCAAATTTTTCAACTTAAAATTCTCTTTACAGGGGTCATCAATTCTTTGGTAATCTTGTGACATACAATTGGTAATTTCACAAATTTGATCATTTATAAAAATTTAATAATTTCTTTATTCTTTAAAATCAAATCAGGTGGGATAAAATATGGTTAAATGAAGGATGGGCAACATTCTTTGAATACAAACTAGTTGAACTAATTTACCCTGAAGAGCGTCTTCGTGATTTCTTCAACACTCGATCATTGCAGCCTGCACTTAGAAGAGATTCATTGCAATCAACACAGCCTATGACAACAGAAAATAGCAAACCAACAGAAATAAACTATAACAAAGGTGGAGCAGTGATAAGAATGTTTCAATATTCGATAGGCGATGAATTGTTCAGAGCTGCAATTCACAAATATCTCACTGATAAGTAAGTCTTAATCGGATAATGTCATACACTTTTAATTATACAATACAATAAGTACTTTAATGGCTTCATAATGATAATCAAACCACTTAAACTCTTTTCTTCAATTATCTTTTTATTAGCAATCATAAGCCGGTTGCAACGGAAGACATGCTTGCCGCATATGAATCAATTTTGAGTGAGGCTGGTGGAATTTTAGGCTTGAATTTCTCAAGAGCTTTCAAGACATGGGAAATGCAAAAAGGCTATCCACTTGTAACTGTTAGATTTGATGAGACCATTTCACAATTTCGCATCACACAAGAGAAATACCTTTCATTAAATGAAGAGAAACTTGAGAATGATGACAGCAGTTGGTATATTCCATTAAGTTATACAACTGGAGCGAATCCTGATTTTGACAATAATTTATTCACTGATTTCTTCCCTGATGGTCAAGCTGAGAAAACAATTTCAACAGCTGGCATTTCAGGCTTCGATGCAAGTCAATGGTACATCTTCAATCTTCAACAACTTGGCTATTATCGTGTCAATTATGATGAAAATAATTGGAGAAGAATTATTGAAGTTTTGAATAGTGATGATTACACTAAAATTCATGTTCTCAATCGTGCTCAATTGGTTGATGATGCTCTCACTTTAGCATTTGATGGTGTGATTTCTTATGACATTGCACTTGGAGTTGTCAGCTATTTGGCTCGTGAAACTGATTATATGCCTTGGTATCCTGCTGTTTATGCATTCGATAAATTGGATTACATCTTGAAAGGAAGACCATTGCATGATTCATTCAGAAGATTCGTTAGAACTTTAATCAGAAAAATGTATGTTGCTCATGGCTTAGAATCAAAAGAAGGTTTGTTGTTGTCACAATTTGGACGTGAACTTGCAATTGATTGGACTTGCAGAATGGGAGATCAAGGATGTCTCGATTATGCTTATTCACAATTGACACAAGATATTCCAAAACCACTCGATATTGCACTTGTTTGTAATGGCCTCAAAGGATTAAACAGACAAACTCAATTTGTTCAATGGTATCAGAAATTCCAAAAATCAAGTGATCAATCTGATAGATTGAGATATCTTGATGGACTTTTGTGCTCATCAGATCCAAAAACTTTAGTTGATTTACTCGAAACAACACTTGGAACAGGAATAGAAACTTTCTATAGATCACATGAACGTTCAAGAATTTATAGCAACATTGTATCAAGAAGTTCAGCTGGTTTAGAAGCTCTTACTACTTTTATTCTTAAACTTTATGATGAAATTGTCTCTACGTAAGTCGTAATTATTTGTGTTAAATTTTACTATTTATTAATTATGAATATTTTAGAAATGGAAATGTCATCAGCAATTGGTTAATTACAGCATCAAACCGTGTTTCAGATTATGCTGATGAAGTTTTAATTCTTGATACTCTTGACAAAATTGTAGAAATGGGCAAAACTGTGAGTGCTGATACACGTCAAAGAATTGCTGCCAATATCAACAGCAATAAAGATTGGGTTGCAAGTGAAAAATATCAAGATGCTTCAACTTACATCACAAACTATCTTAAAAAAATTGATGATGTTGAAAGCTCATTGAGATTGTTGAAAACATCAGAACCACTTTATTATAAAATCCATCTTAATGTTCCAAATGTTCAAACAGGTGCACTTCCCTACACTGGAGAAGTCACCATTGATGTTCTTATCACAGAATCAACAGATTATATTATGTTCCACTCAAAACGTCAAACTATTAACTCTCTTAAAGTTCATGATCGTTATGGAAATGAAATTCAAATTCTTGACTATAGACTACAAACATCTGCTGATACAATTACCATTTACTTTGTTGAAACTCTTGACAAAAATTCACAAATTTCTGTTAACATTAAATACTCTACTAATTTATTGACATCAAGCACTGGTTTTTATCGAACAACTTATACTCAAGGAGGAGTGACAAAATATCTTGCAGCAACACAATTCCAACCTTCAAGTGCAAGATATTCATTCCCTTGCTATGATGGTTAGTTTAATGAAGAAAAATAAATTATAATAAATTTTAACTTTCATGAAATTTTAGAACCTGGATTCAAAACTCCATTTGAGTTGTCTATTTTACATGACAAGTCATACACTGCAATTGCTAATACTCTTGGAACAACTATCGACAAGTGAGTTACAAAAATTATACAGTTTATAAGAAATTTAATCAAATAATTTAATCTTTTTAGTGGTGATGGAACAGTAACAACGAAATTCGAACCAACTCCACGAATGAGCTCATATTTGCTTGCATATGTCGTGTCTGAATTTGCTAGTATTACAAATGAAGCAACACGACAACCACGTGAAGTTTTACACAGAGTTTGGACTAAACCTGATTCAATTTCAAAAGCACCTTATGCATTAGAAAATTCAGTGAAAGCACTTAAAGCTCTTGAAAGTTATTGTAATTTCGATTTTGCTTTGTCTAAGGTGGACAGTGCAGCTATTCCAAACAAAAATTCAGGTAGCATTAATGAATATATTGAAAAGAGTTTTATTTTTAATTAAATCTTTTTGGATTTTTTTGATCAAAAAGCAATGGAAAACTGGGGAATGGTTACATATTGGGAAACTGCAATGATTTATCAAGAAAACTTTGATAATATATCTCATACTCTCCGATTCAGTGGAGTTCGTGTAATTGCTCATGAATTGTAAGTTAATTTAATTTTATTGTTATTTAATAATAATTACTGATTATTATAACAGAGCACATCAATTCTTTGGTGATGCTGTAACATGTCAATGGTGGGATCAAATATGGCTTAATGAAGGTTTCGCAACAATTATGCAATATACACTTGTTGATCAATTTGAACCTACATGGCGTATGCATGATTTTATGACCACTTTCACAATGCACAATACTGCATTTATTTCTGACTCAAGACCAACAACTCGACCAATGACAAATTATGTAGAAACATTAACACAAATTGATAATGCTTTTGATTCTATCGCATATGAAAAATGTGAGTTAAAAAATTATACAAAAAATATTTCTCTTTAATTTAATTTTTTTTTCTTTAAAAATAAGCTGGATGCGTAATAAGAATGTTCCAACATGCTGTCGGTGAAAATATCTTCAGAAATTCATTGAAACTTTATCTCACCACGAACAACTTCAAGCCAGTTGTTTCACAAAATTTGGTAGACGCTTTTACTGCAACAATGGAAAGCAACAATTTGAATACTTTTAACTTTGATCGTGCATTCAGAACTTGGGAAAATCAAAAAGGTTATCCTTTGATTCATGTTAGATATGATCCATTATTATCTGCCTTCCGTGTAACACAGCAACGCTTCTTTGAGTACAAAGATCCAAACAATGAAGATGAAAGCAGCTGGTACATTCCACTTAACTTTGCAACACAATCAAATCCTTCATTCACTAGCACTTCACCAACTCATTTCTTCCTTGATGGTGAAGAAGAATTGCAAATTCCAGTAACTTCATATAGCTCAGGTCAATGGGTTGTCTTCAATAAGCAACAATTTGGCTATTATCGAGTAAATTACGATGAAGATATTTGGATTGGAATCATTAATGTGCTCAATAGTGATTCATACACTTCAATTCATGTTATGAATCGTGCACAATTGATTGATGATTCGTTTGCATTAGCAAAGGGTGGCTATATTGACTACAGCATTCCTTTCGATATTCTCAAATACCTTGTTAGAGAAAACGATTTCTTCCCATGGTACACTGCTTATAGACATATCAATGCTCTTATCACATCTTTTGGATATAAAGATCAAACCATTAATGTAAGTAAATTATGAAAAAAAATTTTAAAATGCGAAATTCAAATTTTATTTCATTTACAGAAATTTTTCAAACAATTATCAAACAAATTTTACGAAAAATTCCAATTACCATCAAATAATGTCATTCCAAATGATGATTTACCTGAACGATATGGACGTGATTACGCTACCTTCTTTGCTTGTAATAATGGCAATGAACTTTGCTTAGATGATGCTTATTCACTTGTTAAACAATATGCACATAATGATCAATTAATTCCAAATGGTTTAGAAAGAATTTACTGTAGCGGTTTAAGAGGTACCGGAAAAGAAGATGAATTTGTTGCAATTTGGCATAAAATGTCACTCACATCAGATGCAACATTCAAGTCGACACTCATTAGCGCTTTGGGATGCAGTGATAATACTGAATTGCTTAAAGACTTCCTCTATTCATCACTTGGATCAGGCAATAGTGTCAATTACACAACTGCACAAAGACAAGCAGTTTTGAGTGCTGTTCTTCAAAGTTATTCTGGTCTTCCTGTTGTTCTTGACTTTATCAGCAAAGCACAATCTGAAATTACTTCAAACTATGGAAGAACTTTATTGCAAATTTTGACAACAGTAGCTGGCACTATTAAAACAGTCGAAGATCAAATGATTTTCTCAACTTACGTAGTAAGCAACAATCAATTGACTGGTGACAATATTGGTACTCTTTTGAGAACAGTTAATAATAATATACAATCACAAAACAATTATGCATATCAAGTTAGTCAAATTAAACGAATTATTGATGAATGGGAAAATGGAGTTTCAGATGAAGGTAGCATTTGGCGATTGCCATACACATCAAAACCTGAATATTATAGAGTTCATCTTGATGTAAGGAATATTCATACTGGTGCTCTTGGATACAGCGGTGAAGCAACCATAAATATTGCAATTCTCGAAAAGACTAACTACGTTGTCTTCCATTCAAAGAATCAAGTTATTACAGAACTTTCAGCACGCAATCTTGCTACTAATAACGAAATTGTGATTTCAAAATTCAGATTGACACCGGCATATGATACAATTCTCATTTACTTCGCTAATGAATTAGCTGCTGGCACTAAAATTGCAGTGACACTTAAATATTCCACTAATCTTGTGACATCAGCAACTGGCTTTTACCGAACTTCATATGTAATGGACGGAACAACACGTTATGTTGGTGCAACGCAATTTGAATCAACTGGTGCACGATATGCATTCCCTTGCTATGATGAGCCCGATTTTAAAGCAATTTTCGAACTTTCATTCACTCATGATGCATCAGTGGTTGTTCATTCAAATACTATGGAAACAATCGTAAATAAGTAAGAATCTCAACAAAGAAAAAATTCAAAAAACTTATTAATTAAAAATTATTTTTTTAGTGGCGATGGAACACATACAACAAGTTTCAAGCCTTCACCAATTATGAGCACATATTTGAATGCTTTTGTTGTGTCTGATTTTGCATATATTGACAACTCTGAAGGATTACAACCAGGTGAAACATTACAACGTGTTATCGTTCAATCTGATTCACTTAATAAAGCACAATTGGGTCTCGTGGCTTCTGTTGCTGCACTGAAAGCTTTAGAAGAATTTGTCGGTTTCAAATACGAAATTGATAAATTGGACAGCATCATGGTACCAGGCAAAAGCGGTGCAATGGAGAACTGGTAAAATTTCTTTATTGATAATGAAAATATTTTTTAACAAAAATTAATTTTTAAAGGGGGTTAATTACTTATTCAACAACTGCTTTAGTTTATGAAGAGAATATTGATGACGCACTTCATACTCAAGTTTTTAGTGGTGTAAGAGTTATTGCACATGAAGTTACACATCAATTCTTCGGCAATGCTGTAACATGCAAGTGGTAATTTCAAAAATTTGATCATTTATAAAAATTTACTAATTTCTCTATTCATTTAATCAATAAATAATGAATTAATAATGATTTAAGGTGGTCTTACATATGGTTAAATGAAGGTTTTGCACGTTTGCTACAATATACATTAACTGACATGTTCTATCCAGAATGGAGAATGCAAGATTTCATGAATGTAATGACACTTCAAGCAACTGCTTTCATTGCTGATGCAAGAATCACTACCAGAGCAATGACTACAGATGCAGAAACTCCAGCTCAAATTAGTGCCTTATTCGACAATATTGCTTATGATAAATGTAAGATAAAAGTTGATTTGATTTAGAATTATTTTTATTTTATTTAAATTGATTTTAGCTGGATCTGTAATTCGAATGTTTGAGTATGCAGTTGGTGAAACTATATTCAGACAATCACTTAATCATTATATCACAACACAGTAAATATAAATATTTAGTTTTCTTAAAATTTTATTTTCATAAAATTTCTTTTTTCAGTGAACATACAGGTGCAGTTTCACAAGATCTTATCGATTCATTCAAAATTACCATGCAAAGACACAATTTTAATGATTTTGATTTTGAGCGTGCATTTAGAACTTGGGAGACACAAAAAGGTTATCCAGTCATTCATGTCAGTTACATGTCATCATCTCCTGCGTTCCACATTACACAACAACGTTTCTATTCAACTGAGTCTCAAAGAGAAGATGATGGTAGCAGTTGGTATATTCCAATTAATTATGCAACATCAAATAATCCCAACTTTGATGATACTAAAATTACTGATTACTTCCTTAACGGTGAACCATCCAAACATATTGAGATTGCTACTCCATTGGCTGATGGATTTTGGTTTGTTTTCAATAAACAACAACGTGGTTACTATCGTGTCAATTATGATGAAAGCAATTGGGATGCATTGAGTGAAGTTTTGAACAGTGATGATTACAGTAAAATTCATGTAATGAATAGAGCTCAACTTATTGATGATTCATATGCACTTGTTAATGCTGGATATTTGAACGACTACCAAACAGCTTTAAATATTCTTAAATATTTGTACAATGAAAATGACTTCTTCCCATGGTATACTGCTAATCGTTACATAAGTCCGCTCTACACTACTTTTGGAAATAAGAATGAAATTTTGAATGTGAGTTTAATTTTAAAAGTAATATTTTTAAATATTTAATTTTCTTTTTAATTTAGGCATTCATTAAAAAATTATCAGCCAAATTCTATGCCAAGTATAAATTAACATCAAATACAGTGCCTGTAGATATCATTCCTGAACGTTATGGACGTGTATTGGCAATTGATTTGGCATGTAGAGCTGGAAATGAAGATTGTTTATCTGATGCATTTTCATTGGTGCATGGCTTTGCTGATCATGATGTATCAATTCCAAAAGGACTTGAAAGTATTCTTTGCCATGGATTTAGAGGCACTGGCAAGCAAAATGAATTTGTTGCTACTTGGAGAAAAATGCAATTAACATCTGATACTACATATAAAACTACACTCATCAACGCATTAGGTTGCAGTGATGATCCAGTCTTGCTTAAAGATTATTTGGAATCATCTCTTGGTTCTGGTGCAAGTCAAGTTAATTACACTCAAGCTCAAAGACGTGCTGTATTTAGTTCAGTTCTTCAAAGTAACTCCGCCATTCCAGTTGTAATAAATTTTTTGAAGAAATTCCAATCTGAAGTCGTTTCTTCTTATGGTCAAACATTACAAACTACTCTTAATACACTTGCTAATTCAATCAAGAACACAAATGATCAGATTTTGTTTAATGAATATGTTCTTAACTTAAACGTTCTTAACAATGATGCAATAACAAGTCTATTAAGGACAGTGACAAATAACTTAAATCAACAAAATACTTTTGCCAATTCAAGACAAATGGAAGTGATTAAAGGAATTGTAAATGAATGGGAATTTGGAATTGCTGACGGTCATCAATTAATTCTACCAGAATCTTCAAAACCAGAATATTATAGAGTTCATTTCGATGTCAGAAACGTCCATACGGGTGTACGTGATTACTCGGGTGAAGTGACTATTCACATTACAATGCTAGAGACCACGAATCGCATTCTTTTCCACTCAAAGAACCAAGTCATCAATGAATTGAAAGTTTTCGATAGATCAACTATGAGAGAAATTTCTGTAACTGGTTATCGCTTGTACCCATCAACTGACACAATTATGATCATGTTCAGTGATGCTGTGAGCATTGGTGCTAAAATATCAGTCAATATCAAATATTCGACAAGTCTATTGACATATGGTGATGGCTTCTATCAAACATCATACACAATGGAAGGACGAACACGATATGTTGCAGCAACACAATTTGAATCAACTGGTGCACGATTTGCATTCCCATGCTATGATGGTGAGCATTTGTAAAAAACTTGATGAACTCTTCTTTATTATTGATATTTTTAGAGCCCGATTTGAAAGCTGTTTTCGAACTTTCATTCACTCATGATGCATCAGTGGTTGTTCATTCAAATACTATGGAAACAATCGTAGATAAGTAAGAATATAAAAACTTTTTCTCAATACAAATTTTAATTAAAAATATTTTTCTAGTGAGGATGGAACACATACAACAAGTTTCAAACCTTCACCAATTATGAGCACATATTTGAATGCTTTTGTTGTGTCTGACTTTGCATATATTGATAACTCTGAAGGATTACAACCAGGTGAAACATTACAACGTGTTATCGTTCAATCTGATTCACTTGAAAAAGCACAATATGGCTTGATTAGCTCTATTGCTGCACTGAAAGCTTTAGAAGAATTTGTCGGTTTCAAATATGAAATTGATAAATTGGATAGCATCATGGTACCAGGCAAAGGCGGTGCAATGGAGAACTGGTAAAATTTCGTAATTAATAATGAAAATATTTATTAATAAAAATTAATTTTTAAAGGGGTTTAATTACTTATGCACCTACTGCTTTAGTCTATGAAGTGAATCCTAATAATAGTCCACATACAAGATTGTTCAGTGGTGTAAGAGTTATTGCACATGAAGTTACACATCAATTCTTCGGCAATGCTGTAACATGCAAGTGGTGGTCTTACATATGGCTGAATGAAGGTTTTGCACAATTTTTACAATACGCACTTACTGATATGTTCCATCCAGAATGGAGAATGTATGACTTTATGAATGTTCTTTCAATGCAATCAACTGCTTTCTCAGTTGATGGCAGAAATACTACAAGAGCAATGACAACAGACGCTCGAACACCACAAGAAATTGATGCATTATTTGATTCTATTGCTTATGATAAATGTAAAATAAGAAATGATTTTAAAAAACTAAGCATTTTATGATAATTATTTTTTTTTAGCTGGAAATGTGTTGAGAATGTTCATGAACACTGTCACAGAAAGTATCTTTAGACAAGCTCTAAACCTTTATGTTAACACAAAGTAAGTTTTCATAATTTTTCTTAGTAAAATCTTGTAATATTTTGTCTTTAATTTAGTAATCATAAAGGAGCAGTTTCACAAGATTTGGTAGATGCATTTGTAAGCACTTTACAACTCACTGGCACTTATACATTCCCATTCGATAGAGCATTCCGTACATGGGAAACTCAGAAAGGATTCCCAGTTATTCATGTTAGATACGATAGCGAAATACAATCATTCCAAATCACACAAGAAAGATTCTTTAATGTCAAAGAACAAAGAGTTAATGATGGCAGCAGTTGGTACATCCCACTTAACTATGCAACAGCTGAAAGTCCAAACTTTGATGATACTAAAATCACTGACTTCTTTGTTGACGGTGAAGACGTTTGGCACATTTTTGCACCAAACCATCAAACAAACAATTGGTATGTTTTCAATAAAAAACAAACTGGTTACTATCGTGTCAATTATGATGAAAACAACTGGAAAGCACTTAGTGATGTATTGAGCAGTGCAAACTATAACATCATTCATGTTATGAATAGAGCTCAACTTATTGATGATTCCTTTGCACTTGTCAATTCTGGATATTTGAATGACTATCAAACAGCTTATAATATTTTGAAATATTTGGTCAATGAAAATGACTACTTCCCATGGTATACTGCTAACCGCTATTTGAACACACTTTATAATATTTATGGCAATAAGCATTCTGTTTTGAACGTAAGTTTAAGAATTTCTTCCAAAAGAAAATTTTAATTTAAAATATTTCCTTCACAGAATTTCGTTAAAACACTCTCAGATAAATTCTATGCCAAATACAAACTTCCAGCAAATGGAGTTATTCCAAATGATGTGCTTCCAGAACGATATGGTCGTGCATTGGCAATTAATCTTGCTTGTGTTGCTGGTAATGAAAATTGTCTTGCTGACACCTTGACTCTCGTTCAAAGATATGCTCAAAATGATCAAAAGATTCCAGCTGGTTTGGAAAGCATTCTTTGCCATGGTTTGAGAGGAACTGGTAAAGCAAATATATTTGTTGATATTTGGAGAATTTCACAAGTAACAGCTGATGCAACATGGAAGACAACTTTACTTAATGCACTTGGATGCACAGATGATTCTTCATTACTCTTTGATTATCTTGAATCATCACTTGGTTCAGGCACTGGAAGTGTTAACTACACAGCTGCTAACAGACAAACAGTTTTCACTTCATCACTCCAAAGCAAAGTTGCAATTCCAGTTTTCATACAATTTATGCAAAAGAATAATGCTAGTGCACTTTCAAACTATCGCTACACATGGCCACAAATTCTTACAACCGTTGCTAATTCCATCAAAACTCGTGATGATCAAATTCTTTTTAATGACTACATTGCAACTGTTCCTGCATTATCTGGAGATGAATATAAATCAATTTCTTTGATCACTGCTAATGCTTTGAGTCAACAAAGACTTTCACAATATGCTCGACAAATTGAAATTCTTTCCAACATTTTTCCACTTGATCCACGTTTGAACGAAGTAAGCACATGAAAAGACTTTCATTCATGGAACTAAAATTATGAGTTTCTTTATGGGTTAAAAATTGGAAATTGGTGAAAATAAAAAGCTTAAAAAAATTAATAAAAATCAATTTTTCAATTCATATCTCATCATTTTTGTTCCATGATGGAAAATTTCAGGATTTTTCTTGAATTTAAATTTGTGGTTTTTTACAGACAACAACTGTTGCTTCAACAATGACAACCACCAGTACATCAACATTAACTACAACATCATCAACGATTACTATAACTGATTCAACTACATCATCTTCTTCGACAACTACAGAATCGATTACTCTTTCAGTCACTGATTCAACAACGAGCATTACAAGTTCTAGCTCAATAAGTTCTTCAACAACTTCCTCAACAAGCTCTTCCACAACAACTCCTCAATCAACAAGCACTACTAATAATCCCGATTTACTTGATACAACAACTATCACTACAACAACTTTAGGTGCATCTACAAATGGAATTAAATTCATAACTTTAGCTTTTTGTATTGCCTTAACATTTTTTATTAAATTCTAAACCATGTGCCTTTTAATATTATAATTTTATCATTTTATAGAAAGAAAAAGTTTAATAAAGTGAAGCTTTTCTACAAATTTGAAACTTAAAATTTTTCAAAAACCTTTTTTTACATGCTCAAATCACAGATATTTTGAAAAACTTGCAAAAAAGCTTCCCACAAAATTGCAAGTTTAAGGCACAATATTGATAAATTTATCTCAAAACCATAAAAAAGTCAGTAATAGAGTGCTTATCAATTTCAATAACTACATTTACAGTAGCAGTACATATTATTAAGATTAGATAACTGTTGATGATAATTAATACATGAAAAAATTTGACAATAAAAGCTTAACCCTCAGTACAAATTCTCTCAGTTTTGTTTAAAATCGGGTGAGTGAACAAGAAAAAAAAATAAAAGGACATGAAGCGGTGGAAAAGTGTTTTAATCTTTTTAGTGATAGTGGTGATAACAGTGATAAATTGTGCACCACATACCACGTCTGCTGATGATGATACAGATTATCGTTTACCAAAATTAGTTGTTCCTTTGACATATGATTTAACACTTAATACCGATATTCACAATGACGGTCATCGATCATATGATGGAATTGTAAAAATTGAAGTTAATGTTGTAGAAAATACTAATAGAATTGTGCTTCATAGCAGAGAATTAAATATTAATAATGCGATAATCAAAGACTCTGATGGACAATCAATTGGAGTCGTAAATTTTGAATTTGATACAACCAGAGACTTTTTATTTTTAACATTTTCAAATGAATTACAAGCTAATTCAAATTACACAATTGAAATAGTTTTTAACGGTCAATTAAAAACAGGAACTGCAGGATTTTATCGATCTCAATATCAATTGGCTAATGAAACTGTATTTAGGTAAAATTATCATCTTATCAGACTTAAATAAAGAAGTAGATTATTAATAATTCAATTTAATCATTATTGCTGATAAAAGGTATATAGCAGGCACACAATTTGAACCAACTCGTGCTAGAAGTGCTTTTCCTTGCTTCGATGGTAATCATTTCTCAGAATTATTATATTTTTTCATATACTCAAGTAGTTTAATTTTTATCAATAGAGCCAGAATACAAAGCAACATTTGAATTGACAATCACACATGGTTCTAAATATCATGCCTTATCAAATACAGAAGGCACGGAATCTGATAAGTAATAAAAACATACAATATCATTATCTTATAACCACTTGATTTATCAACAAAAAATTTATTATTCAGTGGCGATGGAACAATAACTACAAAATTCAATGTCACACCAAAAATGTCTGTCTATCTTTTAGCATTTGTTGTATCAGATTTTACATATAACTCACAAGGATCGAATCCTACTCATCGTATATTTTCAAGACCTGATCATAGCATACAGAATAGAATACCAAATGCCTTTAATTCTTATGTATTCCTAAATTTCATGCAGGAATATTTTAACTTCAGTTATGAATTATCAAAAATGGACAGTGTTGCAATGCCAGACCATGGTTCTGCTATGGAAAATTGGTTTGTTATTTACTATAAAGGTTTTAATAAATTTTAAAATAAATTATATTCTCAGGGGTTTGATAATTTACAAAGAACAATATCTAATATCAGAAGTAAATCCGCATCCTTATCAAAACTATGATGTAGTTGGAACAATAAGCCATGAACTGTAAATTTTCTTAAAATTTAAAATATTAATCTATATACTAAAATTCTTGATTTTCTTAATTTAGTGCACATCAATTCTTTGGTAATGTCGTCACGTGCAAATGGTAAAACTTCAGCAATTTAAAATTCTTTTTAAATTTACCAAATATAATTTTATTTAAATCAAATCAGGTGGACTCAAATTTGGTTAAATGAAGGTTTTGCTACATGGCTTGAGTTTATTCTTCCTGAAAAATTTGAACACACAAAAAATATGAGATTTTTCGATCTTTTTAATATTCGTAAAACACACGTCGCATTACGCTATGATTCACTAAACTCAACTCGACCAATGACAAATAACATAGAAAAAGTAGTAACGCCTGCAGATATTAGCAATCAATTTGATACAATAGCATATGATAAAGGTATTATTATAACTATTACCCAATTATATTGATGAATAATGTGTTTTTTTTGGGTGAATTAGCTGGTGCCATAATAAGGCAGTTTGAACATGCAATTGGCAGTGAAATGTTTAAACTTGCAATGAGTCACTATCTTATAGTAAAGTAAGTTTTTATCTGTTAAAAACAATCTTTTTCTATTTATTATCAAATTTTAGTAAAAACCAACCTGTGACATCAGATAATTTACTTGAAGCAATTGAAATTTCAATGAACATAGCTGGACATGAGTTAAGATTTAATTTTACGCATGCATTTAGAACATGGGAAATGCAAGCTGGCTATCCACTTGTAACTGTTAGATTTGATGAAACTACTTCACTATTCAGACTCACTCAAAAACGATACCTTTCATCAACTGAAGAAACATTTGATGATGACAGCAGCTGGTATATTCCATTAAGTTATACAACTGGAGCGAACCCTGATTTCGACAATTATTTATTCACTGATTTCTTCCCTGATGGTCAAACTGAGAAAACAATTTCAACAGCTGGCATTTCAGGCTTTGATGCAAGTCAATGGTACATTTTCAATCTTCAACAACTTGGCTATTATCGTGTCAATTATGATGAAAATAATTGGAGAAGAATTATTGAAGTTTTGAATAGTGATGATTACACTAAAATTCATGTTCTCAATCGTGCTCAATTGGTTGATGATGCTCTCACCTTAGCATTTGATGGTGTGATTTCTTATGACATTGCACTTGGAGTTGTAAGCTATTTGGCTCGTGAAACTGATTATATGCCTTGGTATCCTGCTGTTTATGCATTCGATAAATTGGATTACATCTTGAAAGGAAGTGAAATTTATGAAGATTTCCAAAGACTTGTGAGATTACTCATTAGAAAATTATATCTCTTGAATGATTTTACGAAAGTCAACAATCTCCCATCAATTATAGAACAATCCGCAATGGAACTTGCAATTGATTGGACTTGCAGAATGGGAGATCAAAAATGTTTAAGTCATGCTTATCAAGAGATGAAAGCTGAAAATTTTTCGAAACCTTTGGAAATCACGTACATTTGCAATGGTATGAAAGGACCAAATAGAGCTGATGAATTTAAAAGACATTTTGATCGTTTCCAGAATTCAATTTATCAAACTGAACGTTTAAGAATCATTGATGGCCTTTTATGTCCAAATGATCCTCAACTTCTTAAAGAATTGCTTTATACAACAACTGGAACAGGAACTTTTTATCGCTCACATGAGAAAAGAAGAATTTACACAGGCATGATTGAAAGAAGTTCTGTTGGATTAAAAGTATTGATTGATTATATTTTGGAATATTATAATGAAATTGTTTCAGCGTAAGTTTTAATTCACTTTATTTTTAATCTTTATTTCAATGTTTTTTTGCAGTTTTGAAGCAGAAGACGATTTTATCGATTCACTTTTGATCTCAGCATCAAAAAGGATTTCAACATCAGATGATGAAAACACTATTTTTACAACAATTGATCAGCTTGAAGCAAAAAATCAATTAAAAAGTTCAACTCGTGTGACTGTTACGAAAAACATTAAGTTTAACAAAGATTGGGTATCAAGTGAATTAAGCAATCAATTTTCAATATATGTTCACAATTACTTCAAATCATTCCGTGATTTTGAAGGGCTTTTGAGATTACCAAAAGTTGCAGAACCCATTCATTATGACCTTCATCTCGATGTAAGAAATGTTCATAAAGGTGAACTTCCGTACACTGGAAAAGTGTCAATTAATGTCAGAATTATTCAAGAAACAGACAAAATTTTGCTTCACTCAAAAGACCATGAAATTCATGACTTGAAAGTTGTCAGAAAAGACACAAATGAAGAAATTAAAATTCTTGAATATAATCAAAACTCTGAAGTTGACACACTTGCAATTTACTTTTTTGATTTATTCACTATTGGCACTGAAATCACAATAACTGTTGATTATTCAACACAACTTTTAACAGAAATTGATGGTTTCTATCGAGATTCATATATTGAATTTGATGAAAATCAACAAGCAATCGTAAAATATTTGGCAACAACTCAATTCCAAGCTGTGGAAGCAAGACGATGCTTCCCTTCTTTTGATGAACCAGAATATCGAGCTGTATTTGATGTTAAAATTACACACGATCAAACATATAGTGCTGTTTCAAACATGCCTGACATCGCTAAAATTTCAAAGTAAATATGACACGATTTGATGAAATTGTCATAAAATAATTTTCTAAATTTTTAAATTTAGTGATGACGGAACAATAACGACACATTTTAATTCAACACCTCCAATGAGCACATATCTTTTGGCATTCCTTGTCTCTGATTTTAAATATCTTTCAAATGAAAATACCTTAGAACCAGGACAAACAATGCAAAGGATTTGGACAAGACCTGGAATTGAAGAAAAAGCAAAATATGGACTAGAAAATTCAATCAATTTGCTTGAAGCTCTTGAAGAGTTTGTTGATATGAAATTTGATTTACCAAAGTTAGATTCTGGAGCAATTCCCGGGAAAGGCGGTGGCATGGAAAATTGGTAAAAAAACTTGATCAAAAGCTAATCAATTGTTCTGATGAAAATATTATTTGTCTATTTAGGGGATTAGTGTTATATCGTGAGGTTGCTTTAGTTTATGAAGAAAATGATGCTGATATCAGTCATAATTTGAGACAGCGTGGAGTTCGATTGATTGCACATGAAATGTGAGTTTTATCAGCTCAAATTGTTGCAAAGAATTTTATCATTTAATTCCTTTTTAGTGCTCACATGTTCTTTGGTGATTTGGTGACAGGTAAGATTAATTTTTTATGTTTACTTCATACAATAATAACTTTGTTTTATTTTTAACTTGCATACAG
Organism: Polypedilum vanderplanki; assembly: GCA_018290095.1. NCBI lineage: Eukaryota > Metazoa > Arthropoda > Insecta > Diptera > Chironomidae > Polypedilum > Polypedilum vanderplanki. The sequence goes on along the minus strand of CM031379.1, from coordinate 8,423,672 downwards.
CCCAATGGTGGAATTATTTATGGTGAGCTTAAACTTGTCACATTTTTTATCATATTGGTAAATTGAGTTTTTTAAAAGGTTGAACGAAGGCTTTGCAACTTACGTCATGTATTATATATCTGATATGGTTCATCCAGATTGGAGAATGCGCGAGTTTTACAGTAGAAATGTAATGCTGTCTTATGCCCTTGTCACTGATGCATCAACATCTACAAGGTCAATGTCTTCTGAATTGATAACTGTTGATGACATCAATAATTCATTTGATGATATAACTTATGATAAAGGTAGATAACTTTTTAATCAAAAATATTTTAATCTTATTCATAAAATTTCAGCTTCTTGTGTACTTAGAATGTTCCATTATGCAGTTGGTGATGAATTATTCAGAAGTGCTTTACATGACTATCTCACAGAGAAGTGAGTGTTTATTTTTTATTATAATTTTAAAATTTATTAAATAATTATTTCAATTTATCAGCAAATACAAATCAGTCACATCACAACATCTTATTAATGCAATAGAATTAAGAATGCAACTTTCTGGTTTTAATGATTTCCCATTTGAGATTGCATTTAGAAGTTGGGAAAATCAAGAAGGAGTTCCCTTCATTAATGTTCATTATGATACCAATACAAACTCATTCCATGTGACACAAGAAAGATTCTTTGATGATAAGACAAGAAATGTGGATGATAAGAGCAGTTGGTACATTCCAATTAATTATGCAACAGCTACCAAAGTAGACTTTTTGGATACAAAATTTACACATTATTTTGCCAATGACACAGAGACACTTGAAATTATTGACACAGAGCATAATAGTTTAGACTGGTACATTTTCAATAAACAACAAATCGGTTATTATCGTGTTAATTATGATGAAAATAATTGGAAAGCTTTAATTACTGCTCTCAAAGATGACGATTTTGATAAAATTCACATTTTAAATCGTATGCAAATAATTGATGATGCTTTTGCACTTGCTAATGCTGGTTATATTGTTTATGATATTCCTTATGAAATTATCATGTATTTGTTACATGAAACTGACTTCTTTGCATGGGACATTGCTATGGTGCATATTGAAGAACTTTATGATGTCTTTGGGCCAAAAGATGAAATATTAAATGTAAGTGAAATTCTCATAATTTTTAAAATTATATTAATAATTAAACACTTTTTCAGCAATTCATTTTAAAACTTTCTGAACATTTTTACAATCAATACGAAATTGTTGATGTTAATCTTATCGACGATGATGCTATGCCAATACGTTATGCACGTGAATTAGCAATCAACATTGCATGTAGAGCTGGAAATGAAAAATGTTGGTCTGATACATTCAATTATGGAACAGTTTCTACATTGTTGGGTATTCAAAAAATAGCAAGAGGTTTAGATTATCCTGTATTGTGTAATTATTTCAAACAATCAAATGATGATGCAGCATTACAAACTGTTTATAATGAAATGATCAAAATGTATCAACCATTTGAAGAATCTTATAAATCTGACTTAATGAGGGCATTAGCTTGTACAAAAAATTCCGATTTTTTGTATAATTTTCTTGAAAGAAGTCTTGGTTCTCAAAGCAATAACATTAATTACACACAATCAGAAAGAAGGACTATCTTCAATGCAGTGTTAGGAAATGAAAATGGAATTGCAGCAGCATTTAAACTCTTGGAAAATTTTCAAAATAGTGATATAGTTGACATATATGGTTGGTCTTGGCAGCGTGTACTCAACAACATTGCAAGCTCTGTTTATACTAGTATAGAGCAATATTTGTTTTTGGAGAAAATCAACACACTTAGTCATCCATTGATTACGCAAGAGCATAAATATGCTGCTATAAGAGTTTTAGATGAGAATTTAAACAACCAACGATTGGCTAAAAATGTCAAACAAATGGATTATATTTCAATGCTTTTAGAAAGAGAATTTGGTATAATAACAACAATTCCACCTACTACGACTTCATCTACTACGACTTCATCTACTACGACTTCATCTACTACGACTTCATCTACTACGACTTTAACTGAAAGCACTACCACTACAACAACAAATTTACCGCCAACTACTACAGTAACAACCACAACAAAAGGAGCAACTGCGAGTCTTTCAATCAGTATTTTTACTTTCATATTGACTTTAATTTTATTGAAACTTTAATTTGTCTAAATTTCATTTATAAAAATAACTTGTGCATATGATTTTTTACAAAAATAAAAATTTTTAATGGCAGAAAAATTTTTCTATCTCGATTTTTGCATAAAATATTGAAAAAATTTCTCTTAATGAAAGCAGATTGTGTAAGGCAGTAATTAATTTAAGGTGAATAATCAAGTATCATTTATATTTTGTTTATAGAGAAACTTATTTTTCAGACTTTTCTCTTGCAAGAGATAATACATTTCTTTTTCTTTGAGTATTTGATGGAAGGCAGTAGTTGACTTGTGACTAATCAAATAATATAATCATATCATGTATGACAATGATATGAAAATGTATAAAAATATAAATTTGAATCACATCGTATTCTCTTGAGTATTTAAATTAATTAAAAATGAAAATTATTTAAAAAATTTCCTAAAGTCGTTGGGTGCTCGTTGAGTTGCTAGCCCATGATGATGTTTGATTACGTGGTGTAAGTCTAATTGAATTTCCATCTTCTTCTTCCACATGCTCATATGCTTGATTTACTGCACCTGTGTTGGTACCGTAAATATTATGATTTGCACTGCCATTGACATTAAACAATTCTTTAACATTAATGCCAGCATTTGAGCTACGAACTGGTCTACTAGGTAGTTGATGATTATTATTATGCTATAAATTTATAGAAAAATTTATTTAATTATATTCAGATTAAAATTTCTTTAAAAACTCACATTTCCAGTTATTCCATATTCATTATTTGCACCTAAAGTCTGCATTTGTGACTTTCTCTTTTCTGCCATAACTGAATTTTTTCTGACTTCCAATGCACGGATCGTTTCAGCTCTCATGGTCATACGACGTGTTAAAATAGGCGTTCCTAAGTTGTTCTCCTCATTAGCAGCCGTCAATTTAAGGAAACGCTTTTTGAAGGCCACATCGAGTGTACCAATTTGTCGGCGTGGCTGTCGCGCCTTCTCTAGATTTTGTATAGTTTTTCTACGTGCTATTCGATCTGGTCCACTACCGGAATCATTATCGTAGTCACCATCAATACCCTGTAGTCGTTGTAAGTTTTTGACGATTTCTACCGCATGCTAAAAAGGAATAAAATAAATAATCAAGAATGAAGATCAAAAAATTCATTTTTAATAACTTACTTTATCAATTAATGCATCTTGAGAAAGTTCCTCTGATTTCTTGCTGCATGAAAGATTCAACTCTGTTGATGCCAAAATATGCGAAATAGTTCCAAAACGATGGAACAACATGGCAGTAAATTGAATAACCAAAATCAATGCAAAGAAAAACACAAAAACCAAACCGATAGGTTCAAGTTGCAAATATTCCTTTGTGATATGCACCTGTCAGTCGATTAAAGGGAGAACTTATTTTAGAAAATTTGATTTTTTTATATAATATAAGCTTAATGATGGTATTAACAGCAAAAATGATAAATGATATATGTGGGATTAGTATGTAAAAGTTGTAAAACTCAAAAGTAAAGTTTTGATTAAATTCAAGAGTCGAAATTATAAATTTTTTAGTTTTACAACTTTTAAATATTAATTTTGAATACTTTTTACAATTTTGTTATTTTTGAAGGTTATATTTTAAATGCCAAATATTGAAAACCTATTTAATTTTGAATCAATTAATAACTTTAAAGTCAGAGAAGTATTAAGAGCGCATTTTCTTTTAAAAAATTAGTTTCCATTTCTTCAAAAGTGGTAATCAATTATTGGTTTGACAAAAACTTAATGAATATAATCTAAAGTATCAATTCAAGTTTATTTACTCAAAAATGTCTCTATTTTATTCAAATAAAATTTAATTTGATCAAAACTTTAGTTAATTAAAGAATCATTTAATCATTTCAATTTATTAATTTGTCAAATTTGGACCAAATTATATTTCACTTGAATAAACTAGAGACATTTTTGAGTAAATCAACTTGAATTGATACTTGACAATTGTCGACGTCGACACTTGACTGTCGACGTGCAAAAGCCGACCATTCAATAATTTAAATCTCGAGTCAACTTGATTTAAATGACTTGATTTCAACTTGAATTATCAAATATAATTTTTATGTCAAGTTGACTTACAAAAAACTATCTTTAATTAAATCAGACTTTATTTAATTCATTTAAACTCCATCAAATTTGTATGAAAGTCAATAATACTTAAATTTACTATGAATTTTAATTAAATTAAATAAAATCTGAACGAATAAGAACATTTTTGTGTAAGTCAACTTGAAATTAACTTGACAAAAAATATGCACATGTCAAGTAAAATATCCATACAGGTGCGAATCCTATAAATTATTAATTTTAAAGCCAATAAACTATCTTGAAATTTCAATTGTGAGCTAATGCTTCTAAGTATGATAGAAAATGCGCTTTAAAATAGGTAAATCAATTGGATTTTTTTCCATAATAATATTTTTATAAAACAAACAAGACAATGATGTTTGAACATGAATGAATGATTTATATGGTTAGTAAATTTTTTGTATATAATGAATGAAAGTGTAAGAATGTATATGAACTGGCATTTATGATATGTTTTATGTTATTCAATTTATTTCATGTTATCATTTTGTGTCAAATGTCATAAAGTAGTCTCATAAAAAAGAATTGCCTTGCAAAGTAAGTAATGAGTCAATGTATTATTTACTTTTCGTTTATTTGTGTGTATCTCATAAAATAATAATAAGCATGAGGAAAAGAATAAGACAATTCTAAAAAGGATAGAAATTTTCTTATCTTTAATACTGCATTCTCACTTCATGCTGATTAGAATAATAAGTAGAAGGAGGCAGGTTTAGGTAAAAACATTAAAACACGTAATAAAAAGTAGGATTTTTGGGAGAAAGATTTTATGCATTGAATGCATTTGCGCATAATTCATTACTTTTGACAATGAAATGTCTCGCATATGCATTCGTTTATGAAAATTTATTGTTAAACATTAATCTTTTTTTAAACCTTTTCATTCGTTTAATTGTGTGCTATTTATCACCATATAATAAATCATTAAACCGCTCACATTAATCTATTAATATTAGGAAATTAAAGGAGGATAACTGGATATCACTTATTTATAAAACCAAACCCATGGAATAATGGGTGGAATAGAAAGTGAAAAAAGGAATGAAGTAATTGATTCATAAATATTGCTTAAGTAATTTGGTAGGTAAGATAGAAAAGAATAGAGGAAAACATACACACAACACACATAAACATTAATTAATTCCTAATATTAAGTGAATTTTTCTTTTCATTTGTCTTAATTTATCAAACCTCAGCAGTTTCCTCAACGTATGTAACATTTATGCGCGGCGCCAATGGCCACAGAATGTGAAGCTTGTCTTTATTCAGTTGCAACAAGAACACAATCAGTACGAATAGTGCGTTGAACATGAAGAAGGCGAATACTGATTTGTTTCTTAGGTCTTTCAAATCGCTTGCAATGCGAGCCTGTTTACCAATCGATAACATTTTTATTTCACCGATGCCATTGCGTATTTAGTGTTGGTCAAAAAATTTAAATTTTTAGATATTTTTTCGTTCGTTCATTTGCCAAAAAAGAGTAGTGATGGTAGTAGTAGTAAATTTCGTCCAAAAAGAGTAAAGCGTAATTTTTTCATATTTATTTTTATAATATTTTGATTTGTGTGTAGTTGTGTAATAGAGATATATATTAATGAAAAGCAAAAGAAAAATAAAAAAGAAAAAAAATATTAATAAATATTCTTCAAGTGGGACATCGACTGTTACGAATCGAAGCTTTGCAATGTTGTTTTGTGTAGAATTTTGTGGCCCCGTCTATTTACATGAAAAAAGGCCTACACCTTCACTGAAAGGAGAGGAAAGTTCTTTTTGTTTGCTATCGATGACTGCAACATGTTCGATGTCCCTTACAAACAATTACCTCTTGGGTTATTTCGTCATAAGTGACGTTAATTCGGGCAGAAATGGGCCATTTTACATGTAAATTGTCCTTATTAAGTTGCAAAAGGAAAACAATAAGGACAAAAAGGGCATTAATCATGAAAAAGCCAAAGACAGAAGAGTTTCTCAATTCTTTCAAATCTTTTGCAATACGTGCCTAAGAGATTTTTTCGAAATTATCAAAAGTAATCTAAATTAATTTTATCTGATTCATACCTGTTCTGCTTTATCTTGATCAATAGGGAAAAGATATTTATCAATCATATCTTTCCAAAATTGAATTTCAGCACTTGATAGGAAATCTACTTCTCCTTTCTTTAAATCTGGATCTTCAATCCAATAAGGATTTGTAAGGAAATCTCTTTCATTACGTGGAACAGTTGATGATTCTGATTCTGATTCAGAACTGCTACTACAATATAAGAATAATTTCAAAAATATTATATAAAAATTAAATAAAATTTTCTTACCTATCTTCTTCAGATGCCACTTCAGCAACAGAACCTAAATGATGATCTTTTGAACCTGTTGATGCTGTTCTTCTTCTTCCATGTGGATGATGAACATGTGGATCAATATGTCGTTCAATTGACTCAATTTTCTTCTTCATTGTATCAAGTGAGTCAGCAATATGAATTAATTGCGCTTTCTCATCACTCGTCTTTCCATGCGTACACAATAAAATTCTAAAGAGTCCCGCAACTGAAATATCGATTGAGCCTTCTTCATCATTACTTGATCCAACTCCGCCTTGTAAAAATCCAAGCAATGATTTTTGTTTTGCTTTCTTTGCCGCTTCTTCGGCTTCTTTCTTTTCTTGTTCGAGTTCTTTCTTTGTCTTTTTCGCAACAACCTCACGTGTTCCCCATGAGACGACATTTAAGTTGATGATTGAATAAAGAATCAAAAGCAAGTACATAGATGGGATTGAAAGCAAATAAATAATACCAGCAGCTATGCACCAAAATTCTTGCGGATGCAAACACGCCGCTATGAAAAATGACCCCACCATTGACATCAAGAAAATAGCAGATGGACTGCCGACACCATCCTCGCCTAATTGTAAAGCTGTACCGACAATTACAGCCATCATAATTAATGCATACATTGTAGATAAAATTTGTGCAAGCAGCAATTGAATGTTGGATTTACATGTGAAGCAGACAAACATAAATAGTAGAATTGGAACAATATTGTAATGAAATGATGTCCAATTGTCTATTCTAAAAGCAGCTACAAAAGCTCCCACCAACATAAGAAAAATTGTTCCAGGTCCGAGAATTGTACCACCCATAAGAAGCATTTGATAAAAGATGTAAAGCATAGAAATGTTGTCATTAACTTTAATTGTTCGTTTATAGTCAACCAAAAGATCCATAATGTTTGCAATTGTTGATGGAACCCATCGACGACGTTGATTATAAAACTCATTGAAACCTTCTGGACAATGTGTATATGCATCTGATGCAGCTGAATATTCGACTCGATAACCCCTTTGCAGTAATAATGTACATAACCAACGATCTTCACCCTGATCGTATTGCACATAATGGCGTGCTTCATCTGACCTTGTTGTATATTTTTTCATGACATTATCGTCCATCAATGCCTTGCCACGGAAGAGTGAGAAACAACCAGGCGAACAAAGTACACAACCGATCATGTGTTCTGTGGCTTTTTGCAGCCAATGACCAATAGCATATTCGAACTTTTGATACCACACCATAGGACCAGATCCAACTGGATGAATACGACCACATGCAGCTCCCAGATTCTTGTTCTTTTTCATCAAATCGATAAGCAATGTGACAGCATTAGGTTGGAAATCAATATCACCATCAAGTGTCAAAAGATAAGTATTTTCAGCAATAACATCCTTTCTATCAACAGAAATTGGCAGCTCCATAAGACGATGACCAAGCAAATAATACATATACATCACTTGCGACCAACGTTTACGATGTCTAATTCTGTCTTTGTCTTTCAAATGAGCAATCATTTTAGTTTTGCCTGGTAATGTCCATACAAGACGACCACCATATGGTGCAGGATATTTCTTTGGTGCACGTAATCGAATATTGGTTTGATGAACATCTGATGCTGCTTCATCAATTGTGCTTACTAAAAGTTTCACAAAACGATTCACTTGAATATCGTCATCGCTATGGTCGGAAATTTCGAAAGCATCATCAAAGAAAATATGTGCTAAAACAAATAATAAAATAAATTAAATAAAGACAATTTTTATTTATTTAGAAAAACTTACTTTCAAATTCATAATAATCAGGATCAACAATTCTTAAATATTTTTGAGCAACACGACGTGCACATTGGTCTTCATCAAGACGCATAATAGATTTCAAAAATTCAATCATTTCGTCTTTTGTTTCATGCCACATAGTTGCGCAAGCATAAATTCTCGTGATGTGATCACTCGATTTGACATTCGATTTTGGCATAGCAGAGCCATCAGTATGGACAGAGATAGTCTCGTAGTATTCATCACCCTTTTCTTTCTCAATTTCAGCAAGATCTTCGGTCTTTACATCAGCTTGATCATCGCGTCGTCTATTGAGCGCCATTGATTGATCAATCAACAATGCATTGTACATTGGTGTTACAAAAAGTTTTTCAGTTGTAGCTAAACGTTCACATTTGGGTGTCCATACATGAAGTGTTATCCAAAATTGTGAGAATAACCAAAGCAACCAAGCCCAAGCCATCTGCTTTGATGCCAAATCGCTTAATTTAAATACTGGTGGACTTTCAAAAAAGAGATAATCGGGAATTGACCCGTGATAGAAGCATGGATCTCCATTTCTAATACCACATGCTGCGATAAGCAATGAAATTGAAATTGGGATCGTAAGGTTGACGGGGAAAGCGTAACTGAAGCCCTGAATAAGAATTTTGCACGCAAATTTACCAAAAATGTAGCAAATATAAGCGGCAATAATTTGAATTATGAGCACATGAATGACTGTATTGTGTGATGCATCGATTTGCACAATATCGCCAATTTGTGAGGAATCAATCAAGTCAGGAAGTGATTTGCCGAAGGTCGTTGTAAGTTCTTCAACAACTATTTTATGTGGTCCAAAGCCTTTGCTAAAGAGACCAAAAATACTTGTGGGGTCATCGCCCTCAAACCATAAAATCATGATGACTGTAAAAACGAAGGCCACAATCTGTAAATGAGAAAGATGCATTAATTTATAACAATGACTCATCATAATCGCTACTCACCTTCCATATTGACAAGAACATATAGGCAAAGTATCGAGTATATTTAAGGTCTTCTTTTACACGTCCCAATGCTCGCACAATACCAAATGGACTTTGTGATGAAACATAGTTTTCCCACCAGCCACATGAAATCATGAATGCAGAGGCAGGAATCATCCAAAGTACAGGACGATCTTCAAGCAATGGCCAAACTACAAAACCTGTTACTTGTGCAGCAATTGCTGCCAAATCCATTATAATTTTTGCTGCTCGCTTGCCTTCTTTTGATGTACAAGAAAGCAAGCCAAGAATACCGGGCACAACACAAAGACAATTTGTTAACATCGCGCCTTTTACAGAATCTAATTCAGGTAGCACAACAAAGACTAATAAAACAAGGCCAATGGTATGAAATGACTCCATAAGAAAAATAAAAAGGAAGTGCGATTTTTGAGGCAACTTCCATGACTTGAAAAAACAAATACGCACTGATCGAATGAGTGCACCAATTTCAGGAACTGCAAAAGCAATCATAAGAGCCCACATCCATGCAATGCGCTCCTCCTCAGGAATAATTGCAATGAATTGTTTGTCACGTGCCAAATCTTTATTGCAATACTGAATTTTTCTGTCACGCTTAAGCTGTGCAGACATAAAAATTACACAGCCTTTTGCTATGACGCCTCCACATAGAACCAAAATAAACGTAATTATGTACGCTACAAGTTTGAGTATTTTTGCCGTTATTTCCATGCAGGCCTGATTGGCCATTGAACCGGAATCAACTTTTATCGGTGGATCGCGAAACACATCCCATCCTTTTGTTTCATGAACTGTCCGCTGACTGAAAAAGAAAAAAAATCCAATTAAAATAAAGAAAAGAAGAAATTCTTTAGCTTCATGCATGTTGTGTCAACAACCTTTTATTTTCAATCAATGGAATATCATCTCCCTCAACTTCCTCATCCTCGTTATCTTCCTCACTATTACACACTTCATAATGATGACTATAGAAACTCGGAAAGCCTGACATTCTTTTATTGCATTCTTATTTCTTTCTTTTCTTACAAACTAAAACAATAAATTTTATTCGCACACACTTCAACGTTCGATCTCATCAAATTACGACAACAAACTGTTCGACAATTACGAATCTATCGAAAATAATTTATTAAAAATTGCTGTTTAGGTGGATTTTCATTGAGTGTGTATATGAGTACGTAATGAAAGAAGCTTTTGCGGGGGAATTTCAAAAGAAGTTTCACTACTTGTAAGAGGGCATACCTCTTATGCATACCAAAAGTAAATTATTAAATAAAAAACTTTTAGTTTGAAATTAACACATCACTTTATACGAGTAATTAATGACCATGTGTATGTGCAGTGAAAATTAATCAAACAATAAAGACCTTTATTTCGACCACTACTTTACTCTCTCTTGCTCTTTTTTGAATCAATTAATAATAAAAGAGAAGAAATTTTTTTTAGAAATTGAATTAATGAATGAATGATGGATTTTTACGCAATAGAATAATAAAACTTTTTCTTTTTGATTGAATCAATTTCTAGGTGGTAGTAATTAAATAAAAACTCTTTTGAATATTTCTATTTCTGGTGTTATTGATTGGTTTGTAAGTGATTGAGTGAAAATTTAATTAAAACAATAATTAGAGTAAAAAATTTAAATTTGATTAAATGAAGCTATTGATTCAAACGTGATTTAACATTAAGATATTTATAGGTATTTGATGAATGCTCATCAAAGTGTTCGTGTTTTTATGCTTATAATTAGTGCTCCGTGCTCAGCATTTATTTTAGTGTTTAGTGCTCAGCACTAAAAATTATAATTTGTATTCAGCAATTCTTAATGTTTTGGGGACTGAAATTTTACTATTTGACTTTTTAATTATCGATGAATATGTAATATTAGAGCAATAACTTTTGACATAAATAAATAGAGTCCGCAAAACAACCCGAACACGCTAGTTTCATATAATATTTTACTATTGATTGGTCAAAAAACCAATCAGAGCACGAAGAGTGAGACAATATTAAAAATCAAAAGCTTTGTGTTACCTTAACCTATTCAAAAAATATAGTAGTAGGTATGAATGAAGAGAAAACAAAAAACCTATCATAAAATTTTCAGAAATATCAAGTAATATAAAGTTTTGTAATAAAGTCGTTATGAATATCAGTAGCTGTCTTTATAAGCACTATCAACAAAACTTTTTTCGGTGCGTTGGATGTTTAAACTTTTCAAAGAAAATTTTATATGGTGAATTGTGTCAAAATGAAAGTAAAATCTAAAGAATAATAAAAAATTGTTAGGTGGGAAAAGACTCGTTATAAAAAGTAATAAAGAAAAAATGTTCTTGGAATGTTGCAATTTGATCACGTATAAGTAGTTGAACTGGTTTATGTATGTCTTGCTCTATTTTTTAATCAAAGGCCAATTTACTTGAATCTAATGATATATCATTTTATTTTTGATTACATAACAACACCAACATTCAAAATGACAAATGAATTTCTTTCATTTAGAGTTTAATGAAAAATTTCATACCATCATTATTCATTCAATAAGACCACAGTGGCATGAATGCCTATTTAACACAATTACACAGTTCGAGATGTATGTAAAGTATTTTATTTATGTGGAAGTATTCTCCTTTGCATAACAACTTTTCGAGCCCTACTTATGTATGCCCTCTCTATAACGAGCACAGACGCGTCTGTCTGAAGCATAAAAAATATGTGCTGCTGCAATGATGTTGAGATGCTTACGAGAGAGCGGAAATATTGTGAGAAAATCTGATTATGATTGTATTCCATTTGCCACTTATCGCTATGCATTTATCTCTATCATTCATTCGTTTATTCACAGTCACTTCGCTTCACTTCTTCTTTTTCACCTTCTTAACTGTGTGCTATGCTATGCTGTGTGTTGAAGTGAAAGTGAAATATTTTTTATGTAATTCACTGTAGAGAGAGAGAGAAAGAAAACAAAGCTAGTGAAATATTTGCCGTTTTTTTGACTCTTTTGCTCTCTCATAGATCATTCTTTGTAAAAGGCTCTTTGTTATGTGAATATACAAGGTAACATGTCATTTCTGACTAATTCAATTTTCTTCGCGAGAGAATTTCTTATTCATGCATACTATACAATATTGCCAAGGTGGTTGAATTAATGCATGTCATAAAATAACAATATTAAATAAGAAAAAAAAATGCGAGAAAAATATTGAAATATTTGCAAACTTAAAACCGATTGATGATGAAGAAATTTCATGAAATAAATATTAAATTGATGATTTTTTCATAATCCTAAACTCGTTTTTCATTTCTGTCTGATCCAATAAAAGCACATAAAAATTTGACTAATTTATTGATTATCAATTCAATACTCTTAAGCATACTTTAATGAAATGGACTCATTATAAAAAATCGTCTTACTTTATTCAATAAATCAATGAGCCCGAAAGTCGTTCATCATTCAGCAACATCATAATATATTGAATTTTAAATTGTTTATCGCGTTCATATTTCACAATGAATGAGAGAGACTCTTTTATGAAACAGCTAAAGACGATGATGATTGAAGATCTATTAATAAACGCTTTGTGTCATTTCCCTTTCAATCAAATAATTTTTTTTTGTCTTTTGTGCTATTGAATGGAACAATCCAAATAAAAAGTTATTTTGAACTCATTAAATATTGATACACATACAAATCTATTCATGATTTTAAATCTAAATTTTGACACAACAGCACGCACACATTTCATGTCAATCCTATTTCAAACTATCTAATTACCTGCCACCGTAGATATCATGGGTCAATGGTGTACTCTCGTCATCGGAAAAGTTTTCATCACTCTCACCGCCTGCACCAGGCATCGCCTGCAGGGGCCGATGTCTGATTGCAGACATCGTGTTAACAGCTTTTGTCACTCTTTACTCCTTGCACGCTCACTGTAATTACAGAAAAAAAGAAATTTAGGTAAAAAAAACTTTTTTAACTTTCTTTTGATTTCATAAGACAATTACTATGCAGAAAATAAAATTAAATAAAAGACAGCGACAAAGTAAGTATGGGTCGGTATGTGTAGAAAAGTTATAATTATAGAAAAAGATTTTTAACACGAAATATAAAAACGTACAATTAAAACCGCCTATCTGTTGCGCTTGCGATATGAAAGTCAACTAGTTCAGGGTAGGCTAAACAATTGTAGCAACTGAACCCAAGCCATGCGCCAATAAACGCAAGTAAAAATTATACATACTTAAAAACACACAGAGTTAAAAATAATAAGACCAGAATGACTGCTTTTGCAGGAACTCGCTTAAGAAAGAAAAACAACAAAATAGTTTGCTGTGCAAGGTCGCAAGCGATCGATGCGATTGAGAGCGAGCATACATTCATAGTATTTGAGCAGAGAACTCAATCTTTATTATTTGACTCGTTTTTATGTTTTAAAAGCTAAATTAAATGTTTTATTCCTTTTTATATTGATGTTTTTACACTCTGGGTTGGGTATCAAATTATACCATTTTATAATGCGTTTTATATTAAAATGTAGCCAATTTCAATAAACATTAGAAAATTTACTCATATGTTTATGGAAAACATTAAATTATAAATTTATGAATTGTTAAAAAAATGTTTAAGAATCAACATTTCAATAAATCAAATGAATAATAAAATTTCATATTCAATATCAATAAACTGATCGATTTTTAACATAATTCTGCAATTAAAATTTTCATAAAAAAATGCTGTAAAAAAGAATGGACACAATTGACTATAACTTTTTCTTAAATATACTATGTTGCATTACAACATACATGAAATGCACAGCTGTGGTTAATATTGCTATATGGCTAGACACCTAAACGATCGTTCATTAATCCCTCACAACGAACTATAATTGCAGTAAAAACAACAAACTTCTTCCTGCTCCATTTTTTAATCACATGCGCCGCGTCATTTCAGTATGTAAACTGGTTTTAATAAGATTGGGCTAGGTTGTAGTTGCAGCAGCTGAGAGAAAGAAATAAAGCTTATTATACATTATCGATCTGTTCATGTAGAGGCAGTTATTTATTAGCTATTGAGAAATTCCTTCTCATTGTGCTCACAGAATTCGTAGAAAACAGCAAGCTTGAATTAATTTCTCAATGTTCAAAGCTTTTATTTTACGCAATTTCTTTATAGCACATGATACAATCGAACCACATTAAGGATAGGTCGAAGTTGAAAATTTGCTTGGATTAACAAGGCTAAATATTTTGCTTTCTAAAGAAACAAATTGGTGTGAAACTGCACATTTTAAGATCTCAATATTTTTAATAATGCGATCTCAAATTCAGAGATAACAAATGTGAGTTAAATGATTTATGACTATGCTATTCTCCCTTGAGCTAAATTTGCAATTCTCGTCATCTTGAGAAGGTGGAAATTTTAAAATTATATAATAAAGTAATGAACAATTTCTTGCGAGATACAGCTAATGACTAATGATGACGAATGAAATCTCCTGACCTTTAAAGTGAGTGCTTTACCATGCATAATCAGATGATGAGTTGAACGTGCAAATTCCTAAGATGATTTCCGTTAATTTATTTTATGTAGAATTTACAGAAGAAACTTCATTCAATCAGTCAATGAACATTGTTGAAATGACACATAGAATGCTCGTGATTAATTGAGATTGTAAAAAAACGACTCTTGACATTTTATTGAATTTTCGAGAGCTTTTTCAGATCATTACTACCAAAATGATTTTTAAGAATTTTTTGCATAAAATTTTGGCAATTAACAGCAATGAGGAAGAAAATAATATTTTATAGCATTTTGTTTGGTTGTAGAGTAATAAAAAAGAAATTAGAGTTTGATGTTTTTCCTGCAATTTATTTAAAGAAAAAGTCACACGTTCATGACAATATGAGTGTGTTTGAAGCCATTACAGATGCGATTTTAAAAGGTATATAATTTAATTAATAAACATAAATCAGTTATGGAAATCATCCATTGTTATTTGACTGACATCATAGATGACCTTTTCCGCATATTTCTATGTAGATTAGTATCAGCTATTATAATTTGAGAGTTAAAGCATAAATCCAAAAAAATCTCTCACGATAAATTTTCGACGCCTTTTTTAAGTCCTCTGTGAGTCATTGAATCAAAATCGAGTTATTGTCGTAGCAGCATCAGTAGTAACACTATAACCTTGATATTCTGCAGAAATTGTATAAGTCCCTTAGTTTTTTCAACATTATTTTCTGTTGTCTTCCAATAATACCATCATGTTTTTTCTTGCAATAAGGAATGTCGTTTCCTTATAATAAAGAAATGTATAAGTAGGAAGAAATGTTTAGAATCTCATGAAGCGGATTCTATCTCGAGAATGCAAATTAAATGTCGTGTTTAGTGCTCATTTATATTGCAAATTGATGCTGTTGAACTTTAAAATAATATGCATGGAAGTTCTCGGATTTATGGCACTTCATGAAGGTTTTAATTACCTACAATAGCTTTTATACTAATTGATGCTGATTAATATCACCTTGACAGTCAAATATATTTTATGCAAGTTGAGCACAAAATATTTTACTCTTGTTTTGCAATTTAGAAACAATACTTGGAGAAAAATAGAGAAGGGAGATTGAATATTACTAAATGATTGGTCATTTTATTAGATGCAAGGGAAGGTCAAATAGAAATTATTGGCAAATTTATGAACAATTAGTTAGAAATAGTAAAAGTTAAGTCTAATTTTCATTTTAAATGAAAGACAAAATAAGTTGAAGGATTTTCGATTGAATGCATAAAAACAAAATTTGAATCATAATTGAACTCTTATCCCGTGTAACCAAAAAAACGTTATAACATGCCTTTGGTATGTCGCGGCATGCTAGCGGCATGTTGTAACGTATTTTTGGTTACACGGGTATGAATGTATCTTCGTTGACTCATCTTGAAAAACTTGTTCAAAGTACTTACAATGCAAAGAAAAAAGTATAAATATACAAAGTGAATCATATTGTACAGTAAGAGAATCGTTAAATGTCATTTTCGTCATAAAGAAGTGAGATGAATAGAAATTGATCTGGGCTCTTATGTTTAAAGTCATCATCCTTACATGATTTATAAACATTTCACTATCTAATAAGTCTAAGAATAAACAAAACTACAAAATTATTAGGTAGCATAAATTAATAAAACTAACAGACTTTAATGGCAATTTAGGAGAATTAAATATCTATAAAATACCATCTAAGCATACTGCCTACAACCATCTCTTAACATCGTATTGTTTGATTGAAGTTGAGTTAATTAACCAATTAGGCAAACATAACTTGAATGAAGAAGAAAAATAAAAAATTGGATAGAGTGTAAATATTTAAATAACATTATTTCTTCTCTATTTCATCTTCATCTTCGTCATCGCCATTTTTTTGTGCAATCAGAGACATTTTTTGTGTATAAATTTGGCGTTTGTCGAGTTTTACAAGTCGCAATTGAAAGTACGTTGATCTTTTGTGATTTATGCTATGTTTCAGACTATTTGTTAATGATGTTCATTGTAATGATTTTCAAGGTAGATTAAATAAAGTCATAGTAGGTTCCAAAGGCACTATATTATCAACGGTATATAATTGATATGAAAGAGTCAATATGAGGCGGGATCATATTGGTTCATTGATTTTGAATCATTTCATGTGGAGTTTTATTTATTTTATTCCTTATTCAAAGTTTTTTATTTCAAAATGAGGAAATAATTTATTCAAAGTATTTGAAAGAAATAAAAGCATGAATATGCATATGCATGAGATTGTAATGTTATAAAATTATAATAATTACTGCATGAAATGTGCGAGTAGGTCTGTTGATGCGGTATAAATAATATAAATTTTACAAAACATGAAATTCTTTCAATTTAAATAACATTAATATCACAATTGCTGCTGCTTAATCATTACTCAATTAATTTATTATAATTTTTTTGCAATTTTTCATTCAATAGCATTAAATAATGTACCTTTCGTTTTTCTACAATCTGCCATTTAATCAACACAATAAATACATTTATTTTAAAATAAAATGAATAATTAGAAATAGATTTGACATCTCAATTTAATTCAAATGAGCTTAAATCATTATATTACCGTTTAATAAGTTAATAATTGAAAATATTAATGAAAAAGGCATAATATCCGAATTGTAACTTCCATAAAAAGATTTTTAAAGATCAATATTTCTCCTTCAATCAATCAAGCTTCAGCAAATTTAAAAAAAATACATCTCCGAAAGATCAACACAATAAAGTGAATATCAAAATATCATCAAACCAAGAGTTAGTGAAAAAGGAAAACAAAGTGAAAGAGCGACTCATGATGGCAAATTGCATGCTTTCGCTAAATGTTAAATATTAGCGTCTCTTGAGATTGAATGTGTGTGCACAAATAAAAACACATAAATTTCTTCATCTATCTACAAATTATTGTGACCATCGCGTGCTTCTGCAATAATTTGGCAAATGAATGAAAATATTCACATGTGACCTTTAATTTCTGACTTCTTTTTCTTCAATTTTGACAGGCAAACAAATATATGCAATCAACGCTTAGAGTGTATTAAATTTTCGAAAATTTTCTGTGAGTGTCTGGATACAGTTTTTATAAAAAGATATCTCACCTAACTGAAATTTGTATTATAATTTTTGGCATTTAAGGACTAAAACTGCCTACTTGTTACTCGTTGGTATAGCTCTTTAAAAAGTAAACAACCAGCAAGAGTGAAAAATATAGGCAATATGTTATAAAACTCGTGATTTCTTTATGACATAAACTGACCATAAAACAATATGATAGAAAATATTCGTGATGAAGTTTAAAATACTTTCTATATGTCTGTATTTATTTCTACAACAAAAATGCTATCAACTGTTTTTAAAACAAGAGTCAAATTTCAGAGAAAAAAATTACAACTGTTACCGTTTTGGAAAGTAAAACTCATTCAACACACTTTAAGACGTTAACCACAGAAAGCAACCAGAATTGAAATCAAAAGTGATCTTGAATAAGCTTTCAACTTAATCGAGTTGAGGTAAATGGTCAATAATTTCTGTGCAGCGTCAATAATGAAACTTCCTAATAATAATTTTCATTATTTCGCCATCGGAATTCGCTCCGAATAAACGGTTGAACAGTTTTTATGCACGCTAAACGAGTGAGCGCAATTGGCACAAACTTCTGGTACAACCGCCAATCAAATATGAAATTTACAAATACGAGTGACTTAAATGAATGGAATGATTGGAAATGCAAGCTGATTTATGTGAGAGAGAAAATTTCCGGTATTTAAACTTGAATCGCGCAGAAAATTCTTTGTTAGTTGCTCCTATCTAAATAATATTGATCATTATAAAAAGATTATATTTTAATGTGGATCATTATTTGCTTTTACAAATTGAATAAAAATGATCGATTGATTGTTTATTCATGTATGCATGAAGAATTTTTTAATACATTCGAATTGTTTGAATAGCTCATAATATGCGAAAAAAATTTTGTTCAAGGAACATTTTCATAATATTTCAATCATAAAAAAATTAAATTGAATTTTTTAAAATTTTCAATATACCTACATATGATTAGTATGTATGTCCTATAAAATTAGATACACACAGACTCGAGAAACAAATGAAATTCAAATTATTTCTAACCGTTACAAATCATTTACTCAACTTGCCTCATTTTTTGTGACCTCAAGACCACTGTAGCAATAAAACGACATTCCATTTTCTTTTTTTTAAATTTAATAGTATTTGCATGCATGGATATCAACATATGTAGAGGCGAAGTATATCATTTTACATTTTTTTCTACTTCCATATCTTTTCTTTTTATTTATTCTTTCAATTCAGTTCTGCACAGCTGTGCCGATTTCTTCGAGTTTATTTCTGATTGAATTTTTTTTTTTTGCTTTTCAACCTCCAAGGTCTCTCTCTCAACAAAATCAGAAAACAAGAACCAAAACTCGAAAAAGCATTGTTGTTTTGTAGAAGCCCACACTGTTCGTGCAATGCTACTCACTGTGTGTGTTGTTGTAGTTTTGAAAATTGCATGCTGTCTGCTAACATGCTTCACACCGTTAGCGTTAATTGACAATCGTCACTATCTATCGTAATTGTGTGAGAATATAAGCAATATACAGCACCATAAAGTTCAATGTTGTAGAGAGAAAGAGCGAGAAACAAAAAGAAGAAAAGAATTTGCAAATAAGCATGTCTCATCGATTTATGCGTATTCCGTCGCGTCATTTACCGTTTCAACTATTTACTTTGAATTGTCAATCATTTCAACTTGGTAAACGCATGTAATTCAGTTGAATGGTGAAAGAAATTGAAAATTTCTCTCAGTGAAATAAACAATTTCGAAATTATTTTTCAATAGAAATTTCTTTTGCTCTCTTCACACATTAGCAAACATGCTGCCGACAACTTCATACAGTGTTATGAGAAAGATGAAAGAGAAAAAAAGTAAAACTGAGCATCATCATTATCGTATAAACTTGATGGTTCGATGAGAGTAAAAACTAATATTCCGGTTATAGCGGAACATGAGATATATGAAAATGTGTTTTGAGGTAAATTTATTGCACATGATTGTATTATTTATTCGAACACATGCTCGTTTCACCTTAAGCGCGATCACAAACATGTGAAATATTAAAATTTTCGTCTTTGAATATGATTGACTCAATTTTTTTCATTCTCTCTCTCATTTTCTCAACAAAATGATCTAATACTCAAAAAGAAATCGAAAGCGTCTCAACAGGTAGATATGTACATAGTAAGATGACCATCTTCATATAGTGTTGATAATATACATTTTTGGTATTTGATTACATTTGACATTTTGCAAAAATTCGCATTTTTGAGATTAATTTTTGATTATTTAGGTGTATGAGTGTGATTGAATAGATTAAAATTTTATTTATATCAAGCTTTTAATCATTTTGTAAAAATTAATTTAGAACAATAATTTTAAGAATTTTTGTGTTTTGTGCCTAACATTTTGTGTTTGTGTTTTAGTGCTCAGCACTTAATGTTAGGCACTCTATACATATAAGTAGATATTTTATTAAGAAAAAATATTTTTTTAATAATATGAAATTGTATCGAATAAAAGATTTTGATGCAGATAAAAGTGGAAAATCTGCAAACAACCTGCATATGTATGCAATTAAGAAAAACAAGCAAGAAAGTTTTTCTTTTCATAATTTCCCTCACTATGTCTGACTAGTGAGATGAAAGAAGAAAGAAAAATTTCTCTTTCTAGTAAGAAAAGAAAAAGCAAATGAAGTCGGTAAAGATAAATTGTTTGAATAATTTGCGAAGCTGCATGTTTTGATTTGTTAAATTGTTCTGTGTTTTCTTATTTTTTATTATTATGATGAGGCATTAAAACATAATCAATTCACTATGATTTCTATTTTACATATATATGAAGGAAAACATTTGAAATTAAGCAATCTTAGTTTTTGCCAACTTATTATTTTATTTTTCGTAAAAATCAACCTAATTGTAATATTAAATGAATATTTAATAGACAATTTGGCAATCACGAACTTATTCTGTTCATGGACGTTTTTAAAATATTGCATTTTGCATGGAAAATATGTAAACCTAAAAATTTCTATGTCACACAGATATCATCTTATTAATTTTTTATGTCAAATTAATAATATGTATGTTAATTTCATTGATGCATCATATGAACCTTCACATTTCTTCTACTCATTACATCTTTTGAATTACAAAGTACAATGAAAAGATTTTTATGGTCGGCAATTATCTTTACAAAGAATTATCACCGCATCAACATGTTGATTGTATTTTTTACTTTCCACACATGTGAATAATAATGTAGAGCGCGAGTAAGAAAAGAGAAAGAAGAAAAATTCACTGAAACGGTTGAAAAAAAACTCACTTTCAAAGAGCCTTGAGATTTTTTAACTATTTTAATGCAAAAAATTATACCTCAGATAATTTTAATTTTTAACAGGCACATGTACATAATTAAATTCTACTCTTTTGCATAAATTTGAATTATAAAGTTTAATCAATAGTCAACGAGCAAATTAAATAATTATGAGTAAAAATTATAATTTTATATCCACTCTTCTTTGTCACTGCTGTTGTTAAGTAACAATAGCGGCTCTCCTCTCACAAAAAAATGATCTTTTGATGATGTTACGACTTACATTATGATCTTCTTATTTGTCTTCTTCGTGACTCTCTCGTGCAAATTCAATTTTTTTCTTACTTCTTCTCTCTTCTATATTTTGCTCTTGTCGTCGTTTATTTGTCGTAATAAATGTGATTCGAATAAAGACCTTTCACAAAACAACAACCTTATTATTTCTTTTATTGCTCTCCTATGCAATACATTGGCATAAGCCAAACGACGATCACAACCACATTTTTATTTCTTTGCTTTATTTCAATTTCTTTTTTTTTTTTTGCTTTGGAAGAAAAAATCACATACAACTTGGTATATATGAATTTTTTCTCTCTTCAACTTTCACACTAAAAAATTTCTTTTATTTTCTCCAAATCGATTTTTTTTCTTTCACAAAAATTTAACTTTTCAAATTTCTAATTAAACATATTTTTATATTATTGCACAAGAATTAAATGTCTTCTACCTCTAGGTCCTATTTTTAAAAAAATAGGCAATTTCAATAAAGGTCTTCAAATGATGTGCGCGAGATGATGATGATGATGGTGACTGTCTTTCGATTTTTTCGTCCGATCGCGAGTAGAGTTTGTAACCAACTAAAATGTATTTCTTTGAAAGGTATGGTTTGTGAGCGCGCTATTAAAAGAGAAAAAAAGAGCTAAAATTGCAATGGTATGTTAATACCATGAATATGTGTGCGCATGAAATTATTTTGTTATGATCAATTTATTCGTAAGAATAATGAGAGCAATAAAGATAGATACCAATATTTATATAGACACTTAAATTTTAATTTATTCCTCATTAAAAATAATTCCTAAATTACAATTTAAAAATTATTATCTCAATTGAATTTTGTCTTTTTGAAAATTTTTGTGTAAAACACACATCAAGTTACTCAATTAAGTTTTTCTACATAACCGTCAGAAAATTTTAAAAAATTCCGCGCGACGCAACAGCCGAAGCGCTTTTTTAAGAGACGACATTAAATTTTTGAAAAGAGAAAATAAAGCGTAAAATGGACAATATAAATTTTTATTAAATTTCGATAAAACGCATCATGAAATAGTAGATTATTGTCTTAATAAGTTTAGTTTAAAGTGAATTTAATTAAATTTAGTGTAAGATTATGTTTAGTGCATCAACAAAAAGATTAAAATTGACAAAAGAAAAAAATGAGTACTCATCGGTTGATGCTGAAAGTGGCTTTCACTCAGAAATCGACTTTTCAAGCTCTGCTACCACCACATCAAAATCAACATCTATAGACAATGTTTTTCATAAATCGCCTGAGAAAAGAATGGTTCTTGCTCCACGTAGAGCAAGTCTAAATCAAAATTCTTTAAGTAGCAGCGATGTGCATCATTTTCAACAACATCAAACATCGTCTTCTACATCGGGATATTCTTCGTTACTTTCTTCTTTTTCTTCAAATCTAACAGGTAGCACATCAGTCTCATCACGTCAATCGCGTACACCAAAAAAGCGCAAATTAGAGATTTCCGAGAGCGATGAAAATGTTTACAATGCAAAAGAATTCATTTCACCTTCAAAAATTCGAAAAAAGGATGATAAAAAAAGCGCCAAATTGGTATTGAAGGAAAAAAGTTGCAGTGAGAATGTTATTTTGTCTTCTACACCAATTCGTAGCACTAACAATGAAAAATGGCAGAAATTTCACAGCTTTCATCCTGAAAGAATAAAGGATTTTGGTAAAAGTTTTGATGATGATGATGAAACCAATAATAAAATAGCTAATTTTGAAACTTCTCAAAAATTGAGTGATGATAATTCACTTGATATTAGCAGCTTCAATCTCTCGAATGCAAGTTTCAATTTAACATCAAGTTTACAACAACAGCAACATGACATTCCTGCAAATTTTCACAATTTATGGACAGATGAAATTAAGCCACAAGAAACAAAACATTCAATTGTCCAATCTATTAAACCATGCGAATCTCAGGGATCATTACAATCATCATTTTCGCAATCTACTGTTAGTTCGACAACAACCAGTGAGAGGAAAAAGAAATTTTTTAATGGTCGCACTACTTTCGATATATTAGGTCGCTTATATGCCAATCATGATATTGCCGTGGAAAATATTCTCAATCATCTAAATGACGAATCATTACTTAGCCTATCTCATGTGTCAAAACAATACCGAAAGATGATTCAATCGAACAAATCAATTGAAATTAGACGACAAAACTACCTCAAAGCAACTAAATCTATCAAAGAAAACAAATTACCTGGATCAAGCTCAGAAAAATTATCTGCAACTCGCACAACATATGATAAAAAGAAAAGGAAGGCATTTACTGATTTCAACAAAAATGAAAATCAAATGACTTTAAGAAGAAAACAATCTCCTGCTCCTCATAGTCCATCAACTCAAATGCATAAAGTAAGTCAAACTTTAAATTTTTAAGATTATATAATTATAAATAAGATATTCTCTTATATTCTCTTAAATTTAGAAATTCCAGTCTCAACAAAATAAGGTTTGCAAGAAATGTCCTCGATGTTGCAGACCTGCTACCATTAAAAAAGTAAAAATTCGTAATTCACCGCGAAAAAAGAAGAACAATATATTAAGCATTTCTACTTCAATCTCAACTACTGGTCGCGTTCAAAAGAGAACAAAGACATTCCTCTCTAAAACAACTATAGACACATTTCATGATTCATCTTTAAGAAGCAGTCCACTCTTTGTATCGCTTGCAGATGATGAATTAAGTAGAAGTCCTAATCGATCAAGCAGCTGTGAATCTCCAAACTCTTCATTGTCAGGCGATGATATAAATAATTTTGATGAAATATATGAGTATGGTGTTTGTGAGTCGAACGGGTGTAGTTATAAATTTTGTGTGAAATGTAACTGCAAATATCATCCAAGACGACAATGTGCAGATCTGTCACCTCCATCACCGAATCGATATTTCAAGTTTAATGAAAGTGGTGGTGCATGTACTCGAGCAAGCAACAAATCGTTAAGGAGACTGGCTTACTGATGAATTTAATTTGTTTTTCTTATTTCGCTTTCGTAGTTTACCTTTTTATACTTTTTTTTTGCATTAAAAAGTGCTGATTAAAATATTTCAATTTCATCAAAGACTTTCCATTATTTTTAATGATTTTTTTAATTTCATTCAATACATTATGATTATCGATTTATGTGTGAATTGTGAAATAAAATTTAAATAAGACATAAAAATTACTTTTAATTTTCTGTGCACAACTTTTTCGCCAAAGGTTCTTCACTCTCATCATCATTATCAAAACTTCCACTCATATCATTGTCAATTGATTGCTTTTCCTTCAAATCTTTTTCAAGTTTTGATATTTTTTCTTCTGAAGCTTTAAGTTTTTGCTGTAAATTAATGATTGTTGATGTTAGGCCTTCCATATCAATATCAAAATCTTGAATTATTCCTTCAAATTCAGAATGTGATCTCTTGAGTTCTTCATTCATATTTTTTTGAAGTGCCAGTTCTGTTTCTAATTTTGCTAATCTGCCATTAGAAATTATTTTGCCTACAATAGTTTTTTAATATTAAAAGCAATTTATGATAATAAATTTATTTTTTGTACCTAATTCTTCATTTTCTTGATACAGAAGACGACATTTTGCCATCAATCTTTTTCCTGTATTGGAGTCTGGAGTAAATTTCCATGCAGTTAGTTCATTCTGAGTGTCTTCAAGTTTTGCTTTGGTTGTTTTAAGTTCATTTTTGAGCTTTGTAAAGATTATATTAACAGTTGGATCAAAAAGTGTATTGCTTGAATTAGACTCAATTTTTCTATATTTCAGTTCATTTAATTGATTGAGATAATCAAGTTGTTGCGTTGAATGAAGCTGATTTCTTCTCATAAGAAGTTTTTCACGGCGTTGAGACTAAAAATTAAATATTATTGTATTTAAAAGAATACTTTAAAATTTAATAAAGAACTTACTTCTTTTAGAGCAACTTTTAATTTCTCATTTTCCTCTTCAAGCAATTTAGCTTTAGTTTCCCAATCTGTATCTGTCATCTTTCGCTTAATACTACTACTTGATAAGTTAAAATAATTTTTTTTTGAAAATTATTTTTGTTTGTCTCTTTTTGTTTACAAGCTGCAGTATGCAAAAAAAATTACGGCTGAGCGTTTTGTTTACAAAAATAGTATCTACACATTTTTTAAAAATATATTTCTATAAAAATGGTGATACTAACAAGTACATTACTTAAATTAGAGAAACGTGCCCGAGTAAGAATAATTTATTAAAAACGATCAATGACATTGTTAAATTAAATTTAACTTTTAGAAAATTATAAAGCCGAAACCTTTTCTTGATACACTTAAATTGGTTGTAAAGGTATATTTTACATATTAAATAATCTATAAAAGGCTTATTAAAAAAGTATTTAGTCAGGCCATGGTGGAAATGGTGATTTGAAATTTGGTGGAATAGGAGGACAAGGAGGAGTTGTTTTTTTAAAAGCTAAGGAAGATTGTACATTAAAACAACTTTGGAAAAAGTATCCAACAAAAGTCATTGAAGCAAGTAATGGCGAGGATAGTTGCAAAACACGATTAGTTGGAAGAAGAGGAAACGATCAGGAAATTCATGTTCCTACCGGTATCACAATTATTGACAATGAAAAAAATCGAATAATAGGTGAACTCAATAATCAAGATGAAACATGTATTGTTGCTAAAGGAGGTATTAAAATTGCTCATTATAGCTAATGTATCAATTTAGGCATATAATGTAAAATAATTTTGTAGGAGTTGGTGGATCTTTGGGAAATAATTTTATAGGCAAACCTGGAAGATCTTATTCAATTACATTAGATTTAAAAATAATTGCCGATTGTGGACTTGTTGGATTTCCAAATGCGGGTAAAAGTACATTACTAAAGGCCATTTCAAATGCAAAACCGAAAATTGCTTCTTATCCGTTTACTACAATCATGCCTCAAATCGGAGTGCTTGAATATGACGACTATCGACAAATAACATTAGCTGATTTACCAGGTAAATATCGAATTAAAGGTTCAATAATTGTTCATTAAACTTTCCATTTTTTAACTTCAGGTCTTATAGAAAATGCTCATAAAAATATTGGAATGGGTCATCAATTTTTAAAACATGTTGAAAGAACAAGACTTCTCATACTCATTGTTGATATTAATGGTTTTCAATTGAGTTTAAAACATCAAAAGAGAAGTTGTATAGAAAATGTTTATTCTCTAAACAAAGAATTAGAAATGTATGATCAGAATTTATTAGAGAAACCATCAATTCTTTTAGTTAACAAAATGGATTTGGATGGTAGCATAGAAAAGTATATTGAAAATGAAAATTACTTCAATGACTTAAGCTTATTTGTTGATAAAATTCCTGAAGATATTCGCCCTGAAAAGCTTCTTAAATTCGAAAGAATTATTCCTTTATCAGCGAGAAAATTCCAAGAAGTTGATAAAGTTAAAAATGAAATTCGACAAGTTATAGACCGTGTTGAAGAAAGAAAATTAACGGAAAATGTGGATGAAAAAGTTAATGAAAAACTTAGAAGAAAATTAATAGAGCATGGACCTAAAGTTGTTTAAAATATGTTTTAAACGTGTATTTTAGTATAGATTAAATAAAATCTTTTCTTAACTAAACTGAATTTATCACTTCAATGATCCTCAAGCATGTAAAAAAATCTACAGCAAAAATTTTACAATTTCTACATTTTAGGAGATCTCAAAATTTATTAAAAACAAAATATTTAAACTTAAGATTAAAGTAAAACTATTATTCGTTTTAAGCTAGACTATTCGGTAACAATTAATAAGAACATTTACTTTAAAATAGTATTGAAATTTCATTGATTCATTTATCAAAATGTAAGGAAAATCGATTTATTTATTTAGTCTCAAATTTCATGAAATTTTTATTTTAAAGGAATAATGAACAACATGAACATGAGGAAAATATTCCAAATTATATGGAAAATATTTATAACAATCCCAATATCAATTTTTTTGAGAATAAAGATGGGTTGAATATCAACGTGTTTAAAAGTAAAACTCGTCTAATGGTTCGGGTACCGGTAAGAAACTACATCTTAATTATTATTTATGATTTAATAATTCACCAATTAATAAATAGGAAAAATTAACAAAGAATGGAATCTATAATGTAATGAAGACATTTGGGAATGTCACAGAAGTTTTTATTCCTAAAAACCGATATTTGTCAAGCGGTAGAATGATGGCATTCGTTGAGTACAAAACTTTTTCTGAAGCTGAAAAAGCACTTAGAGAGCTGAATAGCATCAGTAACACTGGTTTGAAAATTGAAGCAGAATTTGCAAACTTAAGAAATCGTGATAAGAAATGTGATTCACCAGAGTTAGCAGTTTCACCGTCTATAGAAACAAATGATCAAAGTGTAAATCACGACAATAATAATGATCGAAATTTTGAAAAAGTTGAAGATCAACCTAAAGTTTTCATAAAAGTGAATTTTCATGAATACAATAATGATGACAAATTTGAAAAAATGACAAATTTTGAATACAAAAAACCAGCATTGACGAAAATGCAATTGAAAGCTCAGAATGAATTAAAAGAACAAGCTTTAAATTCAATGGGAACATATGATCCAAAAAAAGTATATGAATAATATCTAAAAGTACTATCGTTTTCTAATAAAATTTATATTTTCAGAATATTTTTATATACAATGAAGAACTAAGAAATAAGATATTTTTGGTATTTTATTGCAATGTATGTGAAAATAGATCTAAATTTAAACGAGAAATCAATGGAAAAAAGAAATACTTTTGTTCTCTTGAATGCTTCAAAAACTTTCAAGGGAACAAAATTAGCGATGTATCAGATACAGAAAAAGAAGAAGAGGAGGTGTCTCTCAAAAAGTCAGACAAAGTATTTATAACAGCAATAATGAATGAAAAATGCCTATATGTTCGCTCAATTAACGATGACCTAATTCCATTATTTGATGAAGTTTATGAGGCTGGTAATAAAATGGAAATGTATGAAGGCATAGCAGAAATTGATGAACATTTACTTGTAAGAAAATTTGATGAAATCTTTCGTGCCATAGTCCTAGAAAAATCAGAAGTGGTGGATGAAAATGGTTGGCCTGAATACATTGTGAGATTAACTGATATTGGAAATACTCTTCGCGTTAAACAAGAAGAATTATTAATGTATCCTGCAAAATGTTTGAAATTAAAAATTTCCACCTTCAAAATCACATTAAAAGATGTTAATGTTGAAGCAATTAATATGAATGTCGTTGATTATTTGATGAATTTACTTGAAAACAAGACAGAGTTGATCATCAAAAATATTGATGATGATGGTGTGGAGTTAAAGGATAATACAGACAATACAAATGTAAACCAAAATATTGTTAGCCTTGCTAACATAGAAAATGAAAATCTATGCATTAGATCATTTCCTCAAAACTACATGTCTGCAGGACAAAGCAAAAAAATGTTTGTTATCTGTGCATATTATTTGGAGTTACTTGGTGATATTATTTGCATTGATTCACATTATTTGAAAGATTTTTATGAATTATATAAGGCGCTCAATGCCTACGGCAATAAAATTGATATAAAAAGTTATGGATTAATGCAATTAGAAGAGACAAACCTAGTCAAATACAACAATCAATGGCATCGTGCTATCGTTAGAGAAAAGTGTGGAGATGGAAAACCTCTTTGTTACTTTATTGATTTGCAATTTCAAGATAATGTGAATGTTGAAAACATTTTTAAATTACCAAAAGTTTTCGCTGAAACACCTGTCTATACTGTAGCCTGCAAAATCAAATATTATGACCCAGAAAAAAATCAGTGCGAAAAGTGCAACATTTTTCTTCGTGATTTGTTACAGGAAAATGAGTTTATTATTGCTGATAAAGTAGATTATGACGAGAAAAATGATCAACACATTTTGATATTTAATTCTTATGAAAATTTCGTTGTTGATCATCATTGTTAGAGACTGTTTAAAATTTTAAAATAATTAAAGGAGTGTCATCTAATTTAGGATTTTCTTTATAAAGAGACCATGTTCGTTCAATAAAATCAAATATTCCAACACAAATTGTTTTGGTTGTTAATTCAGGTTTCGATCTAAAAACGCAATGCTCTTTATGACTCGTATCGCCTAACATATTGATAACATCAATTTTACTTATTGGTGGTGGAAATTTTGATAATGTTTCATATCTCGCTTTTGTTCCTTTCATATAATAATCAGCATGTTGCTCAACATTCATTCTCAAGTAATGATTACAATGAATGAAATTATCATCTCCTACAATCTCTTTTATATTTGTCTGTGATTCGTTATTTTCATAAGCTGGTCCCATTTCAATATTGAAGAAATTAGTTAAATTTTTTCTTAGAAATGCTATATTGATAGAAAATCCATCAGCAAGACCAACTCCATTATCTTTTAAAATTTGAATAGCTTCATCGTAATTTCTTGCACCCAGTAAAGCTCTTGTAATGAAATGACGTGCTAATAAAACAAATAAATTATTCATTGTGAAATATAATATTTAAATTTGCTTAACTCACGTGTTTTATTTGGCAGTAATTTTTTTGCTACCAAAGTATTAATACTAAATACTAAACCATAATTATTATAGCCCATAGTGTATCCTCCAATATGTCCTGGATAGCAAAGAGCAGTATATTTTTCTTCTCTTTTTTCATTAGATATCACATGAGCAGAAACAATATAAAAATTATTTAAGCACTCTGATGCTGCATCTTCAGTATGCGCCAAAATATTTAAAGTAGAATTTTTCAAGTAAATTGTTGAACAACCACTTGATTCAAATTCACTATTCTTTTGCTCAGTAATATTAGGAATTATTTCATCAAAATGAAATAGCATCAACTGAAGTAAAACGTTATTTATTATTTGAGAAATTTTTTTTTACTTTCACTTCTTACCTTATAAAAATCAACTTTTGCTCCATCGGCAATTCCTTTAATCTCACTTACATATTGAGGAAATCTTTCATTAACAACCTTTAAAGTACTGTCAAAGACTTCACGTCCTTTAGATGAATTATAAACAGGTAAAAGGTGCTCATTCAATAATTTTGATGTCGAAATAAATGAATGAATTAAACTTGCAAATGTACGACCCTAAAATATTTCTTTTTATTTAGAAAATTTATTAGATTATTCCTGTAATAATAGACTTACCATTTCAATTCCACACTCATAATAGTTTCCTTTAACATACAATATTGGAATTGAATTTTTACGATCTGAATTCTCCATTTTTCTACTCTTTTTAAAAAAAAATACTTTACACAACTGTGTATTTGATAAAATTAAGAAATAGTGAAAAAGTAAGATATTACGTGGTGTCGAAGCATAATACCAAGTGTATACCGTTTATCTGTAAAACGGTAATTTTTGCAATGAATATTGTTTTATTTAAAATATCTCATTTTAAATCATAGAGATAAAGCATGTCATCTTGCCCTAGAAAATACAAATTTATTTTGTTTTAAATTAGAGTTAAGTATACTTCATGAGGATTGTTAAACCGAGGTGAAAAAATCGAATTCGAAACATGGTGAAGTTACAACTTTGAACTTTGCTTAAAAATTCAAGTACTATAATTTAAATGATAAAAGCATGGCCCATACCCGCATAGTTTTTAAAAATATTTAAATGAATTAAAAAGTTCTATTGCACATTATAATTAATCGACTTTAATCGAATGTATTTTAATTCGTATTTTAGAAAACAGAAAACTTGTTTGCGTAGCATTTAGATAAATCTGAAGGACATTTAACGACATTGTCATATTTCTGAGTCTATTTTATTAACTTAATTTATGGAATATATTTTGAAAATACGTAAGTACGTAAAGCAACAAAGGATGACGTAAACTATTCAAATGAGGAGCCAATTCTCATATATAAAAAATGACTACACATTGTTTTAAAGAATAATCATCAAAACCCTGGTAGTTTCACTCGATGATTTTGACCGTTGAAAATTTAAAATCAAACGTGATTTTCACACCCCTTTTCGAAATGTTTTTGAATTTTCGAATGTTTCGAAATAAATTTTCAAAAAAAAATATTTGCAAAAATATCAAAATTATTAATTATTAATAGATTTTGCTGTAAAGTAATGTTTGGTTTAGTTAAATTACATTACCTTTTGCATTCAGAGCTTTTAATATTTAGCTAAGTGTTGATATTTAAAGTTTTTATCAACAACTTTTTCTCAATTCAAAAGATTTCGAAAGAAAACATTTTACGCCCCTAGGCTTTTTTTTTCAAAAAAAGCCCCTAACGGTCGTGTGAAACTACCAGGATCAAAACAATAATATGATACATTTTTTGATGTTAAATAAAAAATATTTTAAAATTCTGAATAAATGTTAAATATAAAAATTCTTTTAAAAAAAGAAAAGCAGAGTACAATAGTTAAGTCTATTTGATTAACACAAATACAACTCTGCATAATAAGGTTTATCGCCCGTTTCACGACATTTTTTTATCATCCATGAAAATATTTATATTATTTTTGAACATTATAGTTAGTAGAGAATTTTTATAAAACGAGTATGCACGTTTTGTCTGTGAATCAGTATTTGAGTGTGATTCTTATAGTTGCAATGTTAATAATATTTTTTGTGCTGTCAATTTTCGCCAGTGTAAATTCAATATCAACTAAGAAAAATGTGGTCATCATTATGGCTGATGATCTTGGATTTAATGATGTGAGCTACCGTGGATCAAATGAAATGGGAACGTATAATATAGATTCTTTAGCATATAACGGAATAATTCTAGACAACTTTCATGCACCACCCTTATGTACTCCATCACGTTCTGCATTTATGACTGGAAAACATCCATATCGTCTTGGAATGCAACACTTTGTTGGTAATTTTACTAAAAATTTATTGATATTTTGCAATTTATAGATAATTTTACAAAAAATTATTAATATTTTACAATTTTTAGTACCAAGTGACGAGCCATGGGGTCTAGGTACTAAAGAAAAAATTATGCCACAATATTTTAAAGAGGCAGGATACATTACGCGTTTGATAGGAAAGTGGCATTTAGGATTTTATCAGAAGCAATATACTCCTACACAAAGAGGTGAATAAAATCTTCACAAAAAAAGAATAAAAATTAAAATTTATTTTTGTTATTTAGGATTTGATTCATTCTTTGGATATTTAGGGCCTTATATTGATTACTTTGACTTTACTTTGAAAATGTTTGATAGAAACTTCTCACGTGGGTATGATATGAGAAATAATCTTGACGTTTTTAATACTACATTACCTCAATATGCGACTGAATTGTTTACAAAAGAGGCTGTAAAAGTAATAACAAATCATGATAAGAAAAACCCTCTCTTTTTAATGGTGAATCATTTAGCACCACATGCTGGCAATGAGGATTTTCCAATGCAAGCAAAGAAAGAAGACATTGCAAGATTTAATTATATCAAAGATGAAACTAGAAGAATACTTGGTGGTATGATTTACCAGCTTGATCAAAGTGTTGGTGATATTGTAAAAGCTTTAAGCGATGCAAATATGCTAAAAGATACTATTATCGTATTTTATTCAGATAATGGAGGTCCAACAGGTATGTTCCACTAATTATACTTCTAATAAATAGTAATAATGATTTATTTTTAGTGGGATTACATTCTACAGCAGCTTCAAATTTCCCATTAAGATCACAGAAACAAACAGCGTTTGAAGGTGGAATTCGAACAAATGCTTTTATTTATTCATCATCATTACCAAAATCAACCATAAGGAGAGGATTGTTTGATGTTTCTGATTTACTGCCAACATTAAATACATTATCAGGAGCTAATTTCAAAATTCAGGGAAAAATTGATGGTTTAGATCAAAGTCTGACTTTAAAATATAATTTCAAATCGCCACGTAATGAACTTTTGACAGTTGACGATGTTTTAGGATATAGTTCTTATATTTTTTATGGTTTGAAAATTGTTAACGGATCAAGCACTAATGGAAAATCAGATGGATTTTTAGGCTCAAATAATAACAGTGATTATGATATTAAGAACTATATTAAAAATGTAAGAAATTCTCGTGTGTCTACATATTTGAAAAACTCCATGAGTGATTATGGGATTGAAAGACTACGTGAGTCTATTAAAGTGCAATGCTCAAATTCTGTTCATAAAAATCCTTGCGATTTATTGAAAGCACCTTGTCTTTTCGACTTAAATAATGATCCATGCGAGGAGAATAATATTGCTGAAAAATATCCAATCATTTTTAAACCTTTATTTTCAAGATATAAAAATGCTTTAACATCCATTGTGCAAACACGTCGAAAACCATCTGATCCACAATGTGATCCTGCTAATTTCAATTTTACATGGAATTGGTGGCAGCAAGATTCATAAAAATAATAAAATTTAATCTTTTTTTGAATGAAAAATGTTTTATTAAGAATTATTTTTTAAATAAATATAAAGAGAAAGAGTTTACAGTTCAGTATGAATATTTTGTTTAACAAATTCTGTTGGATGAATAAAAACACCTTCGGCTGTTTGCCATTCACTTCCAGTGCTACCTGAATTCAAACCAACAACTTCCATTTGTCCTGAAATCGGCCGACCAAAACTTCTTCCCGACACACCTAAGAATTTTCTTGTATCGACATGTCTAAATTGTACACGTAGATCTCTTAACCACTCTTGACCATAACAAATAACTTCCCAATGATCACCCGTATCACCTTCACCATCTTCATCTCCATATACAGAAACTTCCTGATTGCCAGATAGAGGTGAATTAAAAAAATGCGAATGAAGATTTTTATTAGTAGCAAGATGTTGCATTCGAATAATATCTCCACATTTAATTGGAGTTCCTCTACTGCATAATTCTCCTGTTTTTCCTTTTATTACCCAATGTGAATTGACATCATCAGAGTTTTCCACACCAGTCACACTCTATATCGAAAAACAGTAAGAAAAACGGTTAAAAATATAAATTTGAAAATTTAAATACAACAATATCGTGTTGCTTAGTAAAATTTAGTCATCTCAGAATTGTGTTGTCATTTTAGATTTGTTTATCGTTTTAAATAAAAAATTCATAAAAAAATTAAAATGTTAAGAAATAGTCTAAGAGAACGTTTAGAAAAGAAACGTAAAGAACGACAAGAATATCTTGATACAGGAGCATTGACAGATGCAGCTGAAGATAAAATATCTCTCATATTTTCAGAAGGTATCTTTTGCGAACAATTGCAAGTTTAATGGCTTTTAAAATTTTTTTTTCATTTTACAGATACAGAAGCGGAGAAATGTCTTGTGAATATTTTAGCTAATAAGCATCTTATATTACCAACAAATTCTTTACAAATCATGCAACAAATTTTTTCTGAAACTTCATCAACTACACTTGATCATACAAAAATTTATCATATTCTACAGAAAATAGCACAACAAGGAATTATTGAATTAAAAAATGTCTCAATTAAAAATGAATTGGGTTTTGAGATTCTTCAAATCAAGCATGAAAAACTTTATCATCATTATCAGGAAATAATTGATAAGAAGAAGAATGAAGATGATGACTCTTGGATCGAATCGATTTCTAATGAACCACCAGAAAAGAAACAAAAAGATAATTGTAACATTAGTGATACGTCAGATATAATGTCTTTACTTTCATTACCATCGGCCAAAGAGAAACAACATAAACAAGTTGGAGAAGAAATTCTGGAATTATTGAGTAAGCCAACGGCTAAAGAACTACAATTAACAGAAAAATTTCGTTCTCAAGGAGGTACACAAGTTATGGAATTTTGTCCTCATGGCTTGAGAGTTGAATGTTTGAAAGCGCAACAATTGGCTGAAGAAAATCATATTGATTTACCTTCAGAAGAAAAGACAGAGGGTGAAAACTCAAACGAAACAAAGCCATTTAAGTGTAATAAACTTCATTTCAAAAAAATTATTCAAGCTCACACCGATGTGGTTCTTGGTGATTGTAGTTTTCTCAACACTTGCTTTCATATGTCTACTTGCAAGTATGTTCATTATGAAGTTGATAATGAACAAACAAACAGTAAAATAGCAAAAGTTGAAAATATTGTAAACACTGAAAATAGCACTCCACCGACAATCGCTTCAAAAAGACCAATAGAACCATCAGGTCTATCATTAATTCCACCACAATGGATTCAATGTGATTTACGTTATCTTGACATGTCTTGTTTAGGAAAATTTGCAGTAATTATGGCTGATCCACCATGGGTATGTATACAACGTAATTTATGAGTCATAATTATAATTTTTTATTTTTTTAGGATATTCATATGGAACTTCCTTATGGAACACTTTCAGATGATGAAATGAGAGAATTGGGTGTTCCAGCTTTACAAGATGATGGTTTAATATTTTTATGGGTTACTGGTCGTGCGATGGAACTTGGACGCGAATGTTTGAAATTGTGGGGATATGAGCGAGTCGATGAACTCATATGGGTAAAAACAAATCAATTACAAAAAATTATTAGAACAGGTAGAACAGGACATTGGTTAAATCATGGTAAAGAACACTGTCTTGTAGGAATGAAAGGCAATCCAACGAATCTTAATCGCGGTTTAGATTGTGATGTAATTGTTGCAGAAGTTAGAGCAACTTCACACAAACCAGATGAAATTTATGGGATGATTGAGAGATTGAGTCCTGGTACAAGAAAAATTGAACTTTTTGGAAGACAGCATAATATTCAACCGAATTGGTTAACTATAGGAAATCAATTGGATGGCATAAAACTTGTCGATATTGAATTAATCAATAGTTTTCAAAAACGCTATCCAGATGGGAATTGCATGATCAATAAAAAGTAAATGATATTGTACATTTCAAAAACATTCTGAATAAAGTATTAATATTCAATAATTTGATATTTTCTCAATAATTAAATTTCAGTAGAAAAAAGTACTTACTTGTTGGCCAGAACCTAGGGTTGAGCAGCAGCATAGAAATAAATAATTATTTGAAAGTTCAAACTTGATAGATTTTAATAAAAGCTCAGCTGTTTTAAAACTCAAAACATTGAGTACGATACACGATACCGCTGAAGTTTCGAGTTATAAAAACATATTAAGTTTGTGTATTCAAATTTTATAATACCTGATCCGTATTTTACATCATGTGAATGCAAGCGAGTCTTATAGTCTACATTCACTAATTTCACCACAGATCCACATGTGACAAATTTGGCCTTACCACTTGCTGTAAAAATAATACAGTTGATAATATTTTTCATTCTAGACAACCAATCACAATTCGACAAATCTAAATGTATGACTTTACCTTTTGTTAAACACAGATTTGCTAGAATTAGTATCAATACTGAAGTTTCCTTAAGCACTTTCATTCTTTTTAATTTAGAATTTTATTAAAGAGTCTTTGGATTATTAATATTTTTCAAGATTATGTGGACTTTTCTTCTCTAACTAATCGTAAGTTTCAAAAAATAAATTTTGTATTGCCAGATGAGTGTTGCTCAAATGTGTAGTGTTGCTCAGAAAAATTCAGAGAACAGCCTTTTTCCATTTTCCAAGTTTTCATTATTAGTGAGGCAAAGGAAAAGCTTGAAGACACATATATAAAAACGCAGCGCGAGTGTTAGAGGACAAAAAAGTGAAATAAAGTGATAATTGCCATGAAAATTTATTAAAAGAGATTGTTATAAGCCATTTTACGAATATAGAACAACAAAACGGATAAAATATAAACTTATTATTACAAAATTAATGATAAAATGTAAGTAAACACAAGAAAAGTGAATTAAAATTTAATTAAAGAGATTGAATGTTTAGAATGTTTGTGCAATTCAAGTTCTATGTAAAGCACTCAGCATTATTTCTCAAAAAATACATGAGATAATATATAGAAAAAAAATCAAATAAAAACAAAATCAATAGAAAAATCAATGGAAAAAAATGCACATAAAAATCCTGTTTGAAATAGAATTAATTGTTACTTTTTCATTGGCGAATGTTATTTTGCGTAGATAAGAGAAACAACAATTTACATTCTGGATTCGTTCTCTGATTTTTCAGTCAAGTATTTGCTTGCCAACTTAGTTATCTAGTTGTATTTGTGGACAAAATACACCATTAAAACATATTTGTATCCTTAACGCAAATACAATGGACTTATCTTTATTTTTAAAACCTCGATTAAAAAATCTGAAAATATACCTTTTTAAAATAATCGGATTATGTTTTATGCGAGATTCCCTAAGTTCCGTTGCTTGCAATTTCACTTATTTCCTCTCTTATTCTCTCACCCTTTTTCAAAAGAACGAAAATGGAGGTGGTGTTGCTGAAAATAATTTCGTCGTAGATATTTAATAAGAAAAAGAAGTAGTCGAAGAAAGAAAACGTAAATAAGTGAAAAAACAGTGTTTTTGAGAAAATTCTATTTTTATGTAAAAGGATATTTATCAAATTCA
Organism: Polypedilum vanderplanki; assembly: GCA_018290095.1. Taxonomy (NCBI): domain Eukaryota; kingdom Metazoa; phylum Arthropoda; class Insecta; order Diptera; family Chironomidae; genus Polypedilum; species Polypedilum vanderplanki. Next base: position 8,385,525 of record CM031379.1, on the reverse strand, counting down.
AAGCAATATTAATGAATTAGAATTAAAATATTTATTATACATCCAATAATTTGGCAACAGAGATGTACCCGTAAAATAGACATTCACCTTTTCTTCTATATAAAAAACTATAAATATCAATAAATATATAATTGAAACTTACATACCTTGTGTATCAGTTTTTGGAGTGCGAGAAGTGAAAAATTCGTATCACTATAGTTACATAATCAAATTTTCCCTCTATGTCTCATATTTTGAAAAAAAAAATCATTATTTTTTTCTTCAACATGCATATATTCACTTGCTTGTTTTGTTCCCCATTTTTTGCGTCATAACAAACCAATGTATACATTTCTTTTTCCTTGAGAATAAGCTTTTTTCTTCTTCCAAAATACAAAATTTTCTTCAGTTGTGAGCTTCTGTGCTTTTTAAGTGCGAGAAAATAAAAAGGACAAAAATCGATAAAATGTAATACAACTACCTACACTCTTCGTTTTCATGTGCATCTTTGTAAATAATTTAGGCTTTCATATCTTTTCATCAGAGTCGTCTTCTTCATATCTTCTATTTATATGGCAAAAGAAATGAGTCGTTTTTAATTCTTTCGATCCTATATTGAATGTTCTTCTTATAAAACGTAAATTATCAGGAATACCTGTTATTTGAATGCTGTTGTATTTAATACTTTTCTTTTTATGATCATTAAAGAGGAAACAATTAAAACGTTAAATGAGTTGACAATTTTTCGATTGCATGATTTTATACATAGTCTTTTAAAAAGATATATCTTCGAAGTTCAACTTGATGATTCTTAAAAACATCCGTCCTTTTTGTTCTTTTGTGATAAAAAATATGTTCAAAGTGCTATAGGGAAGTTCTTCTGTTTTTCTTGTGTTCTTTTCCGTTTTTTGCTTAATCAAAAATATTTAGAACCATACAGTAATATGAAATTTATTCATCATTAACAAAAAGATTTTCATGTATGAAGTAGCAAAAAACAGATGATAAAGCATTCGAATATGCATATTCATCCGTTCTGACATATTTTAATTATCATTTTTATGAATAAAAGTTTATAGATTAAAAAAGCCAAAATAATATTTTTCAAAAATTTAGCATGAAAAACCTTGTTTTCTTTTTTTAAAAAAAAATGTTAAATGTTGTGCGGATTGCGGAATGCAAAAGTTAAATCAAAGAATTCGAGCTTTTTATTGTGTAAAATTTTGCTCCTAAATTTTTTATGTGCTTAATGTTGTACGTAATAATGTGAGTGAGTGTGTGCTTTATCAATTAAAATTTTGAAACATCTAAAATCGTTTCATTTAATGTATGTGAAAGAGGCGCATTTAAAGTTAAATGAACAGGATTTTCTGTTTGCTTAATGAAAATAGGGCTTTGTTGTTTTTTGATTATGCATTCGTTTTATGTATAAAAATATAAGTGTCTATACTAATTTCAACTTTATAAAAAAATAATTTGTTAATTTTTGCTATTGTTTCTTTCTCGTTGTCTTCCTTTCCTTTTATTTTCAGGTTTATCGTGAATTCGGCTAAAAACTTTATAAAATAAAAAAAAGTTAGGAATAGCTATGAAAATTGTACTCAAAAATATTTTTTTATTTTTCTTATCTATACAGTTTTTCATCTAATTCTGACTCTTTTGAACAAAATTACATATATATTTTTAATTTTCTACAATATACACTTCAGTATTTGCCTCCGTCTACCTATTTAACAAATTGTCATTTTTTGTTCTTGCCTTTTATATTCTATTGTGCTAATTTGTTTTTGAGTTATCTACATAGAACTTTAGCTCAATTATCACATAAAATTTTGGTTTGATTTTTAAATATTTGAATATAACATCTAGAGTGCTTTTTATTTTATCAGATTTTTATTTTGGTAATTTACACATTTTTTAATGACATTTGCGTCATATGCCTTTTCACTTCATTTAATTTTAAAAAATATATTTTTATTCCATTGACTACCTAATATTAAATTTTTTTAAAATTTATATTTTGATTATTTCTCTATAATAGAAAACCCTTTATACCTAAATAAAAACATTCATATACTTATTTTTAATGTGTGAGTGTGCTTTAGTGACAAATTAATTTTTTGATATTGATATATGAGAAAACAAGACAGTGAACAGCTGTTATATTAGCAAATTAAGATAATAGAAATAATAGGAAAAAAACCTATCTATGTCAATTCAGTGAATGTATAACATAGTCGTTTTTAAAAATCATTAGTTCAACTTTGAAAATATATTCATCAATGATTATTAGTCAATTCATCAATTGCATTTGGTCAATTAAAATGAATTGAAGTCAATGAAGTAATATCTACGTATTGCAATTACACATTTGAATCTTGAAGGATAAACAAAAAGGTTTAGAATATTTTTTACGGAACCATAAATTGAGATTATCAGGAAAGAAAAATGGCAGCATCACGTGATGAGCATTCACCAAAACAACGCTCGCCGCTTAGTAAAATTAGTCCAAGTTTCAAATCCTCATCACCATCACATTCAACTGAATCTCAACAGCATTTAAGTCCTACAAAATTCTTCAATGATCAACATATTTCGGGTTCAACACCGAGTCGCCAACGTTCTTTGCGAGATCGATTGCGCGAGGGAATTAGTAGCAGTCTTACTTGGCAGTAAGTGAAATTAGAGAAATCAAAAATTTATATTTCGCATTTATCTACACATATTTCATTTCTTACATTTTTTTCATTATTCACATACCTTCCTTGGTAAATTCTTTATTTCATATATCATCATAACTTTTTCATTTGTAAACTAAAGCACGAAATGAAATATTTAAATTTAACTATACATTATTTCTCATAAAAATTCTATTAATTCTTTTCGAAATAAAACAAAAAAATAATCGATAATCCTAAAAGTTGAATGAAAAACTCAATAACTTACTTCATTAAGCAAGTCGTATTGAAGGTTTTGCCACATAAATTATGTTAAAGTAAGGGAAATAATTGCATTTAACGATCTGTGTTATTTAAAGAAATATAAGGAAGAAAAATATATTATTTCGTCTCAGGCATTTTTTCATTTTCAACGTCACTTTGTGGGTGGACGTAAGGAATGTTTTGTTGGTTATTTATGTTAGGGTAAATCATAATGATGAATTATTCTTTGTTATATATAACCTTGAGTTCTCTCAACCATTCAAATAAGAGAGTAAAAGCGAACTGAGGATGATAGAAAGAATTAAAACGAAAGAAGGGTTTTTAAATGTTAAAATATGACTTAAATGCTATCCAGTTATTTTTAATTTTTGTAATTAAAAAATTACATAAAAGATAAATCTTTTAGTTGAAAATAACTGAGTTGCTTCTAGTTGAACTTATTATTTTAATTCATTATAATAGTAACTAAGATTTTTAATTATTACAATGAAAAAATTAATGTTTGAGAATAAACTTAAATGATATTTAAATCGTGGACAAGTAAAAATAGTACGTTTAGGATAATAGTGTCCCTCAATTTTATTAACAATACAAAGAAAATCTGGCAAAATATTATTCGAAACAGGTCTAGAGATATTATGATGAATACTAACAGAGTGTATATGCAATTTTAACATTTTATATGTACTCGTCTGCCTTCCTTTTTTTTTTCGTTTGTGTTTTTGTGACATTAATTCATTGCATCTATCAATTTTTTTATTTGTTTCAATGTAAATATAGTCAATGCTTTTCCGCATTAATTGGGATTTTATTATCATCAACGTGTGTGAAATTAATCTAACTTAAAAATTAATATTCAATTAAAATATATTAGTGGGCGTTTTAAATACTTCAATGAAAAATAAATTTATATTTTACATCCTAAATAGACGCAAGTTTCTATAAGTGTGTTGATATTTTCCTAAAATAATTTTAAATTTCCTTGGAAATTATAATAGTATAAATAAAATAATATAATTAGTGATTACATTATTGTCCACATATAAGAAGAGCATTATTCATAAATTCAAAATATAAGTTTTTAGATAAACTGTAATTGAAGGGTGAGAAAATCACGATCAAAATGTTTTGGTGCTGTGCAGGTTTTGAATAAAATTATTAGTCACATTACTTAGTTTACAATTAAGACGTTTCGTCATTTTCTTTTATCAATTTAGAATGATTTTTTTAGTATATTTTCATAGCTTTTTTTATAATTAAAAATTGATAAGATAATAAATAAATATTGATAAAATGTCACGAAAAGCAATACAGCTACTTATAAAAGTAACTGAAAATTCGTTGAAAAAGAATAAATGATGTATGATTGAATCTATGGTGTCATCATGTCTGTTCACTGATAAAAGTATATCATAAAGTTGTAAAATTACTAATAAAAAATTTAACATTTATTGATTTCACTACTTTTCTGATCATCATTAAAATTTTAAAATGATATGGTATCTTTTTTTGAACAATATGTCATAATTCTAGTAAAAAAATGCGATTCATCAGTAGTGTTGCAATTTAAGTATAATGATCGTCATAAAAAAGGAATATATTCACTTGAGAATGTCTTAAAAACCTGTGTTGCTGCTGCGATAGCATATGAACACTGTGTGCTATGCACAACACAAATATTTCTCTAATACATACATGGACAAACTGAGAGAAACGAAGTACATTATCTATAACTGTATTGAATGACTGAGTTCACTCTCCTAACCATTTTTTATATATTCTCTATGTGTATCGCAAAAAGGCATTCAAATGTCTCTGCTTCTTTTTCTACATTCATTTATTATTGTTGTTTATTAAAAGCAACAGTCCAACTTGAGAAGTCGAAAAATCAAGACGTAAGTCGCGGAATTAAAATGAAAATAAATAAATAAATTTAAAGCTACTCTTCTGTTACAAGAAGTTAAGAGATTAGATTAACATCATAATTAACATCAATAAATGTTAAAAATAGAAATGTGTTAACTTTGAAACAAAAATTAAATCAGGTTTCAACGAAATACGCTGCAGTGATTATTCATAAGTAGTGCATAAGTGCTAAAAATATTTTAAAAAAAATCTATTCAAATTTTATCAATTAAAAATATAAGAAAGATATTTTTTTATTGTGAGTAATAAAAAGTACAATACCTAAAATGATAATAATGCTGGAATAAATTGGTGTTACTGTTGTTAGCTGTTACAAGCTGTGACAGCTGAAATGATTAACCAGAGAAAAAAGTTTGTCTTCAGTGTTTGTCTTGTTACATTGAACGGAGGCTTCCTATGTGAACATACAACAACCGTTGATTGTATAAAAATATAGAAAAATGATAAATTGGCAGTGAATTAAAATCAAATCAATCAAAATATCGTATCAAACAATGAAGATGAACGAAAAGTTTTTCTTTTCACATCAACTTCTCATCTTTTAATATTCTTAGATATGCTAAAAAAATTTTTTTTTCAAAACACAAATATGATAGATTTTGCCAAAAATAATATTCAAATTCAATAAAAAAACACATACAGACAAAAAGTGAGAGTACAATATATTCATATTTGACCCAATTTTAGAAGTAAATTTCTAAATAAATTTTTCTCGCAACCTCCATAAACTTGATTCAACAGCACGTGAGTTTGTGGGCAATCTTAATACAGCGATGAAAGAATGAAGTAAATTTTCGATTGTGTCTATATTTAAATGCTTTAGAAAGAATTTTTTTATATTCTCTGTCAAAAAATTAAACTGATTGATATTTCAATTCAAAATATTCCAGTTCAATACATTTGCCAATTGAATTTTTTCTTCTTAATCTTTTAAAAATTGTTATTCGAAAAAATGGTTCATTAAACAATCAGTGCACAGCGAGAGAAAATTTGTATTATGTCTACTTTATTTTAATTGAAAACAAGAAATTTCAACAATGACATAGCTTTGTAATACTTTAAGATTTTTCTTGAAAAAATTATAATAATCTTTCATAAATATCCGAAATATTATGATGATTGGTGTATCAAATTAAACGCATATGACAAAATTCTTTTAATTTTGTAATATCATGAACATTATTAATATTTACTTTTTTATTTTACAAATTAATTTTGACAAAAAAATCTCCTATTTCAAATCTCTCTTTTAAAAAACCTTGAATATTCAGAAATTATTCGTCAACTAAACGAAAAAGCCTTCTTAAAAAAATCCAATATTACGACTTTCAAAAATCTCATTCTCACTCTTATTATTTAATACAAACATGTTCTGCATTAAAAAAATTGGGTTTGTTCAAAGAGCTTAAAGAATTTGTAAAGAACCCTTGAAACATATTTTATTTTTTATATAATGTTACTGTTATGAATAAAAAGTATCGCTTAAAATTATAATCTATTAAATTTTCAAATTATGCTTAAACTGTTTACTAAACAGCAATGTATGTATTTATTGAAATTTATTCCTAAAAATTCTATGTATTGTCAAAAGCTGTGATCATATCAGATTATTGCGGCAAAATCTATTAACCTTCTCAACTTCCTTTCAATAAATATACGTAGAAAATGTTTCTCTAATCCTTTTAAAAAGAGTATTTGATGAAATGCAAATAAAAGTTAAAAAAGCCATAAATATATAAAAATTTATGATAAAATTTGAAAGGCTCAACTCATTGTATTTTAAAAATTAGTGATAAAATTATTTTACTTTCATCAATCTACACAACAATTAGTCAACTTATCAGATTTTCATTGCATTTTTCATTTTGAAAGTTCCAGCTTGTACTTACATAAATTATTTAGTTTTTGAGTGGCATATAATTATAGTCTCTATTCACTTTGAAGAGTGAAAAAAATTTAAAAATTAAATAAATCACTCATGTGTGAGCAATGTTGATTTTCACCTTGCATGTAATAATATTAAATTAAATCAGATGCCCGTAAATAAATGAGCAATTAAAAAATCGTTAAATATTAATATTTCACATGATTAAACTAACCGTCAACATCAACATATAAAATAGTCTATAAATCTTTTACATGCAAATTTCTTGTAACAAGATGTAGTAATCAAGTTTATTTTAACAAAACTCGAAAATAATGCTAAGTAATTTCATTTAATTATTAAATAGATGTTTTCAAGCTAAAAAAACAGATTTGACGAAAATTTCTTATGTAATTTAAAAAATTTTAGAATCGAATTTTTTTCGTCTTTTTAAATGATAAATTTTCAATTTTACTGTAAATAATATTTTTAGTATCAATGAACGGGAGACTTTATAATCAGTTCCATTTTTGTTTTCATTCTGAGTAATTGTGAGATTAAAAATGTATTAAGATATAAATCTTTATTATTGCAACGATCACATATTACTTTAGGATTGCATGTGTACATAGAATTGATAATTACTTGATTTCTAATCTCACACAAGCCGCGTTACTTCAGAATGCCGCAAAACTAGTTAAAATTAATTTTTTTATTTTTCTCACTCTTCATTGACAGTCACGTCACTTTAGAAATCGTATGATTCTCGTCAATAATATATAAATGATAGCAATTTAAAAAGCGAGAAAAAAAAACAAGAAAAACCGATTTATTTTTAATTGTTACGTGTTGGAACTGCTGTTGATAACAAAATGATTTGTGATGTATTCATATTCAAGTTTAAAGATTGTGTTTGTAAAAAAAAATTTTGTCACTTAAGTTTTCTTTTTTCTTATTAATTATATATCATAATATATTATATCTTTATGTATTATAAAATATTTAATTAAAAATGAAAAAGTATCATTTTTAGCGCATTTTTGGAACAACAATGCAGCTTATACATTCACTTTGGCTGGCTGGCCGTCCCTCTGAGATCTCGAAAACTACAATAGCTAGCGACTTGCGATTTTGTGCATTAGATTTGTGCTAAAAAGTTAGTGCGGCGACGCTTATTTATATTTCTGTCACTAGTCATATAACTTGGGAAATTATGAATTAATTTCCATATTGAAAATTTATAAACAATTTTTTTCGCGAAGTTGACTGCGATCAAAAAAATTTTTCAGCTGCGCGTAGCCAACTTTGCGTATTTTTGAATTTGATCGTTATTTTCAAATGAACAAAATTATTATAAAGACGATTTCGAGAATTTTAATAGAACAAGATTATTAGCAGCAATCACAATACTTAAGTTTTCATAAATCATAATACCATATGAAAATGTGAACAAAACAAGAAATAGCTGCTAAATTCTTAATTGACTGCTATTCGCTACAACTTAAATTTTAATTATTTCATTCGAAACCATGAGTATACAAATGAAATTTCCTATACATTTGAAATTTACTTCAACCAGCATATGCTACCGCATGAATCTGTTTTATAAACTCATCTAATATTTCTGTAATTTGTAATAAACTCTGATCTAGGCACCAAAAATGCGCTTAAGTACACTGATCTGCAACACGTGTACTTGGTCACTGGTTTCAAACATTTATTTTCTCAGCGAAAACTTTAAATAGTTTTTACGATAAAATGACGACATTGATTGTTTTCCAACATTAAGTTGTTTTTTTATTTATTACTTGTTTTCTAACACAACACTTTCATTTTAAATCGCAGATTTGGAAGAATGAATTAATCTGTTAGGTCGCAATTAGTGAAATAAGTAATTTGTAAGAGGAGAAAAAAGAAACAAGTTTATATAAAGAAATTGAACTAGTTCATGCACTTTACTGATACATAAGTAGCTTATGTGAAATGTAATGTCAACTTATTATTTAATCAGATTCATTTCAAATTATATTATTATATCCATGATTTTCAATATGCCTGCTAATAAATGTATATATTGTTGCAATATGAAATAATTAAGTGAAGAAAAAGTTTTATGGTTCCGTTTTATGTGCCATTTATGTATGTGTTAAGAGGCATATGGATAAAATTAACGTTTAGTCACAAAATATAAGAAGTTTGATCTCTATATTTTTCCTAATACAAAAACACAGTTTTGATTGAAACCATTATTTTCTGGTGATAAATTAGAATGTATTTACTACTGACATTAATTATCACTATTTAATTATTTATTTTTGTTTTAAAAAAATATTATCATACTATAAATTATCACGCGCATTGATATTATAGATAGCTGAAAGAAAAACAAAGAAAACAGATGTAAAGAAGAGAAGATTTATTTGAAAAATGTGAAGAAGTAAAAAAATGCATTATGAACTGATAAACGTCACGTAATGATCTATTCAAATGAGTATTTGTGTCTCAGTCAGTGTTTTTCTTTATATCTATGTACTTACATAAAATTGAACTCTCTTGTTCATTCGCATGTCAATGCCAAGGCTAAATAATATAAAATAACATGAGTGGTGTTGTTTTTTTTTGCTGCTGCCTTGTGCTGAAACAAACTTTTTTCTCCTATACACTAAAGATTTTCTGGCATTAACAAGAAACGTATATTAAAATAAAGTATGGTGAAATTGAATGCGTATTCTTTATGTATTACAGTGAAAAAGTAGAATTTTCCAAAAACAAATCCTAACAAACAGTAAAAGTAAACTCAAGTTAGAAGAAAGAAAAATGTCAAATTTATTGCAAGTACCAGGAAAGAACAGTTCGCGAAAAAGTTTGAACGGATCTATTTCAACATTAATGGCTCTCGATGAAGAAGAAAAACAAGAGGGTCATCTTTCACCTACAGAGATTGTTTTAATGTCTGTTCCATCGAACAAGATAGACTTACGTAAATATTCAGACTCAAATCTACCATCACCAACATTCTGCGATATACCTGTAACGCAAAAGAAACAAAAGGGGTCGCGAAGGAGTTCGTTAGGACTTGGTTTATTTATGGGCGGAGGAAGTAGTAAGAATGATACAAAGGGAAATGGTAACAAACGAAGAAGCTCTTTAGCGGCGATTTTGGGTCGAAGAAATAGTAAGGTGTGTTGCAGGTCAATAAATCGATTTTTTTCATGTTTCATCATTGTCGTTTTTATTATGTGTTTAATAGTCTAAGGTAGAAGCTTTAAATGAGAGAAAAGAAAAGTACAACAAAACTTCTGAATCAGACACAGAGAACGACCTGTCACAATCAAATGTAAAGATTACAATTACACATGATGATGAAGATAATTCAATGACCTCTTCTTTTGAGAAAAAACGTCGAAGAAGTTCATGGGTTACTAAAATGGAACGCAGACGCAGAAAGGGATTGCCGTCAATGAATAATGAAATTGATTATAAAAGTAGTGAATTGATAAATGGTCAATATGATGCGTATATTCGACAAAAACGACATTCATGGTGGAATATATTCGTACCAGATAATTTAAAAAATAGGTAAAGGACTATAATATTGATATGCTTTTGTTTGTATAAACAAAATTAGGATGAAAAGAGTTACAAATGTCTTATTAATTGCTTTATTAAAAAGAAAATGGAGAAGGATATGACTCATTGTTATAGGTTGTCAATGAAATGACTAATCCTCATTAACAATTAATCGATCTACTTTTAAGCTTAATCTTATCGTAAAGGAAATTTTAAAATTATCGAGTAAAAATTTCAATATACACTTTACTTGTTGCCCACTTGATATTACCCTTGATCATGAAGTATCGTTTTAAAAGAAACAACAGCTTCTCTTCAATGTGTATTCATTTTTTAATTATTCTTTTATTGTGATGGAACTTATGTCCTTGAATTCATTCAATAAGCTCATGATTGATTAAAACTTTTTATATAAAAGTAATATGAATAAACAAATTTTTCATCATAATATGATTTACATCACTTATTTTATGTTTTTTTTGCAAATGAATATCATTTGACGCACATTATTCTTTAAATTTGTTCGTACAATATATTTATTCATAATTTTGATAAGGCATACATGCATCGCAATATATTTTAAAACCAGAAGATCTTAAAAATAAATCCAAAATGCATTAGGATTGGTTTTTATTTGCAAAATAAAGCCTTGAAAATTAGTTGAATCATTTTATGTTTCGCTTAAGTTTTAGATTTCTGTTGAAATTTCATTTTAGGCGCATTTTTTATTTTATCTCGTGACATCACATTGTGTGTCTGCGTTGCGTTCATGTGATTTTATTATTTATTTTTTGTTTTCCTATCTCACATCTTTCGCTCTCTTTCTCTCTAAAGGTTATTATTGTTCTTACATAGATAGATCATTGCGCTTTAAACACATATTGTTTAAAAATTCCATTCATAAATAAAGAAAAAAGGTTGCATCTGAGTAAGAAGGCATCACTGATTAAATTTCACACCTTTGATACTATTTTTTTCAGTTGTGTCGCAATTTGACTTAGTTTACATTAACATTACGATATTTTTATTCTCAAAAAATATGTACAATACATTCAACAGAAAATATATTTTGAGTTGTTATCAGTTGTAGATGTTTAAAGTCTCAGTATTTTAGCTGCTATTAACGAACGCAGAAGCCGATACGAGAAAGTGAAATAAATAATTTGTTGTGATTTATAGCGTTGAATTAAGTTTCGAAAAATCCCTTCATATCACATAAATGCGTTCAAATAAAGAAAATTAAAAACAGTAAATCAATCAGTGCAAGTGTAAAATTTAAAATTTAGAGAGAAAAATTCTCAAATCAAACCACTTGAAGTTCTTTTGTAATTTTTTTTTCTGCTAAAAATCGTGACTTAAAAAATAAATCAATAGTTGATTTATTTCCTTCTTTCTGTCACGAGTTAAAAAAGTGCAACTTTATTTAATATCGATAATCAGGTTTACTCAAGCGCGTGCTTAAATATACAAAATTGTACACATAGGTGAACAGTCTATTTAAAAATTCTTTCATTTCTTTGCACTACAACATATTGTGCTAATTGATATTTGAAAATGTATTGATAATTGATATTGTGATTGAATGATTGAAAATTTGCATATATAATCAACAATTTATTTTATAGTATACAATTTTATTTATTATTAGAGAATAAAATCGATTTTTATCTATTAATGAGGACTTCGTTGTATTATGAATATAAAAGTTTCAGTGGTATATATAATTCACGTGACGAGATACTTTGACGACATTTACAATAATAAATAGTGTTTATGTTTCAATTTAAATTTTGATATAAAAGATTATATAAACTGAATCATCAATTATTTAATCTTCAATATTTTCTAAAAATATTTAAAGTGAATTTATTAATAAACAGCAACAATAAAAAAAAGATAAAAATTTTGGACTAAAATTAGTTAGACTCTAAAATAAGAAGAATAGAACGAGTGTTTATGATAAGATAAACTGTAGGTTTCTTGATTGTAAATTAAAAAATCAATAATTTTTTCTTCCTTCATTACTTTTGAAAAAGAAAAATATGCCATTGAAAAGTCATGTGTCGAAATTTAAAGAATTTTATTGGTAAGAAAAACATTTAATAAAAGCTTCGATAGAAAGTTTCGTGTCATTTTGATTATAAATTAAATTTTAATAAATATTTTTTCATATTCTTCATTCATTCATTTTGTGATTTATTGTAACAATTTTTTTTAGATCCAAAATTTTTAATGAAATGTTCTTTCTTCCAATTCTCACTTCTTTATGAATGAAATAAAAATGCACAAGGGACTGAAAATGTTGAAATATTTTTTTATCGTCTCATTTTGTTTTGCTTCGTGCATTTTTAAATGACTTGCTCTAATCCATTATCCATTTTTTTTTATTTGTAATCATAAAATTTTTGTTTTAATCGAATTTTTATTATTATTCATTGAGTTGATTTGTGCAAACCATTATTTCTAATTTTATAAACTAATGAAAGCTTAATAAAAAGTGTGTATCGATAACCACTTTCATTCATTTTTGTTTTATGTCAAAGTTCTATTCAATATTGATATTTGAAAATATCTAATAATTTTCATTTGTGGAGATGAAATATTAAATGCCTATCTACATTTGAATCATTCAATGAACATTCACTATTAATAATAAAGAATTTTTTTTGATAAATTTATTAAAGGGAAAATACAATAATAAAACAATTGATTGAATTTGGTTATGGTTATTTTGAATAATTATTGAAAATGCCTTTATGTCTGTCCACCATAATTAACACATTTTCTACAACACAAAAGGAAACCATTATTAACGTTAATGCATGCTAACAATTAATTGTATTCTTTTTGTTATTAATGGTTTTTATAGTAATATGCTTATAGAATTAAATAGCTTATATATATAGTTATTCTTAAATGAAGTGTGTAGATGCTTTTTATTATAGATAATGATAATTATTCTTTTTTTTTTGCATATAAACTTTCTTCTTTTTCTCATTTTTTTAAACATGCTTTTATTTTTAATTTTTTTTCTTTTTTTATTGAACATTGTTAATTTGTATAAATGCATGTACATTGTTGAATGATGTAAAGGTCAAGAAGATCAAGTCAGGATGTTGGACAAATTGCTGCTAGTATAGATAAATTTAATGAACAACAACCCCCATATCGAAGGTAAGAATGTTATTTGAATGAAGTCGTTAAAATTAGAATTGTAGATTAATTTAATTTGGTAGTACATGTGTATAATAAGTTATCGTATAATTATTAAATAATTCACAATTTTTTTTCTTCTAAAAACGAGTGTTTTGGAGTATTTATCATTATGAGCGTGCAAGCAGATTACAAATAGATGTTTTAAAGTATTTTTTGTTGAATTCCTTGATAAAATAAACTTAACATAAAAGTTATGCATTTAATTTTTTCAAACACGTGAAAATTTTTCAAATTCTACTATTCTTAACATGGTAAAATATGATAAAATAAAGTTGTGACATATATATTTGAACATACGACACTCTTATGAAATTTGGGATTCACTCCTATCTTTGTTGATCGAAAAATATTTCTGACTTCCTATCACATGAGTTTTATGCAATATTATATTTTCTGCAATAAAATTTAACAGAGAAAAATATTTTCTTAATTTTAAATTTGCATTTAAACTGGAAATACTTGTTACAATACAGATATTTATCAAGCATTAAAAAATTATAAAATTTATGATTTAAAGAGTAAAGAATTAGAACTAAAAAAATCATTGAGCACATAATTCGACTGGTCATTTAAAAAAAGTTAAAGTTTTACGAAAAGTGCTCAATATGTGTATTAAGTGTTTTTTGTTCTCACCATAAAGTTTTATGCATTTGTATCAAGGTTAACTTTTGATGTAAAAATGAAATTTGTTATCTGCATGTTTCTAGACGATTTGGTTATAAAATAAAGTAAATTATGAAAGATGAAAAAAAAATCTTATGAAAAAGATATACAAATTTTTTGATGAGATATGAGATCTAAAAGTAAGCTTAAGCACGTTTTCAATTATGTTTTATATAATGATAAAAGGTATGAAAATATTACCAAGTTTATTTATTTCTATAGTATTGTAAATGATAGTATGCGACGATAGTTTAATATGTCTAATGTCAGAATTAAAGCCGGAAATGGCGAGTTAAATAAAAGCAAAACTGCACATATACATAAACGCACGCACAGTAAGAAAGGAAAAAAACGCTTTTGTTCATGACATGGAATATTAATAAGTTTATTCGCACATAGCAGCAGTCTTACTTTGTTATGAATCGTACTTGTGTTATACAAACGGACATTGAATGTTTTCCAACAGTAGGGAGGGAAAATATTAATTTGTTGTACGTGCAGAAATTACAGAAACAAAAATGAAACTGTCCAAGTATCATGTAAAAGTATTTGTGATTTTCACACACTAATTAAAAATGACTATTTAATAATTTATCTGTATATTAGGTAAAAGGTACTAAAATATGCAGTTGATGAAAAAATAAATGGTTTATTAAATTTCTTGGATAATTCAAAATCTTTAAGAAACACTATACAAAAAATTACCTGAAGGTTATTAACCGCATAGTAGTAAATTTTTAATTTAAACATGTGTTTGATACACACGTGTATCATGTGTATGTTTGCAAAAAGTGAATTCCTTTTTGTCAATAATTTATTATGAGAGTTAGAATATCGTATTATTTTTACAGTTAACAAAACCTCGTTGTTTCTTCTCTCTCGCTCGCCTTTACAGTGTGTGTTGAGTGGTCATAGCAACATCGATGACTTTAATGTTAATAACCTTCGCATTGCACAATTTTAAAATACAAAAAGTAGAGAGTAAAGATGTAATTCAAAACTGTATTGTAACATATAAAATAAATGAGAGAATGAGAGAGAGATTAAAGCCAGTTTTGCAAAATATATAAAATAT
Organism: Polypedilum vanderplanki; assembly: GCA_018290095.1. NCBI lineage: Eukaryota > Metazoa > Arthropoda > Insecta > Diptera > Chironomidae > Polypedilum > Polypedilum vanderplanki. Next base: position 8,370,290 of record CM031379.1, on the reverse strand, counting down.
GATGAATATGTATATTGTGCAAATATTTTATACACGTTACATTCAACAAATTTTTCGCCGTCACGTGATTTAAAGGCATGATTCATATAAATTATTTTATTTTCTCATGCATATTTTTCTGTCGTGTCTCATTGCAGGAGTAAATCGCGTAGCGTAGATCATGGTTTATCTGCGCCGTTCGTGGATTTGGACTCATTACGTTCAAAAGTTGAAGGACGTTTTGAAAGCATTGATCGACTGTCTTCAAAAGGTAATTTTTTATTTTTGTCTTGCTACATATGATCATGCAGAGAGAAAATTATATTTTTATTACTGTTACTAGGAAATTAATCTCAATAGATCCTTGACTTGATACAAATATAATTTGCTGCCTGCTTAAGTAGCAATAACAATGACTTGTTTTGTAAATATTTTTTCTTTCATTCAATATCATCTTAAATGTGAATTTCACGTTATAATGATTATGTTTTATATCTATTTATTCAATTTTTTCATTATCTCTTTTGTTTAGGCTCAACCACACCAGTTCCAACAATTCAATACACGGTAAAGGATCGTGATACATTAACTTCAGTTGCAGCTCGCTTTGATACAACGCCTTCTGAGTTGACACAACTTAATCGATTAGGAAGCTCCTTTATTTATTCGGGACAAGTATTACTTGTACCCGATAAATCGAAAATTAAAGATGATGATAATTCCAGTGAAACAAGTGGTGATACTGAGTGTAGTTCAAAAGAAAAAAGTCGAAAGGGCTCAAGCAATACAAACGACGATATTCCACAAGAAGAGAAAGGTAAAAATTTATAAAAATGGATTTTTTGAAAAGCACTTTCAAGGCCAAATTTTTCAATACTTACTCGACATTCACCACCATCATAAGCATTACAGCTGTGCTCTTGCGCATTAATTGATTCAATTTTTTGTACAATTTACTTGTATGAAATCATATGATTTGTGTTTTTAGTAGTAGTATGTCGACGCCACTGCTTCAAATGTGTAAATATTCAATACAACAACAATGTGAAAAAGTTATTGAGTGAGAAACAAAATTTGATTTCTCCATTTTAATAATCAAATTTTACTTAATCTAGAAGGCAAAATCTTACATTTATTCAGTATTTTTGCGCGTTTATAAATCAAATGACTTAATTTTATAAAATTTTCATTACGAATTGTAAAGTAAGAATATATAACATTTCAAGGCTAATTTTAGTGAAAATTAATACAACGTGTCTAGAATTTGTTATCTATCTATAACAATACTAGCAAAAAAAATTATCGTGTCAATATAAAATATTATTGTGATATAATGAAAACGATTTAAACATTAGTTTGTGCAAAATGAAATCGGCAATATTTTTAAAATCTGGTGGTAAAGCTTTTTTATGACTTTTATAAATGCATATCAAACATTTAAATATCCTTTAATAAATAATAAAACATTTTTAATGATTATTATAATTATTTGTAGATCTTCTTGATAATCTACGACCATCATCACCAAAACCGGGACATGTAGAACGTATAGTTACACCATCATCAGAGGATGATCCAGTTGCTGTTCAAAGATTTTTAAAACTAAATGTTCGTCATATTACTGATGGACAAGGTGTAGTTGGTGGAGTTTTATTTGTAACGCCAAATGCTGTTATGTTCGATCCTAATGTATCAGATGTACTTGTAATTGAACATGGTCCTGAGAGTTATGGTGTTATTGCTCCTATGGAATTTATTGTTAATGCCGCTATATTCAATGATATTGCTCATATGCGTGTTGGAAGCAGTTCTGATCATTCAAATAATGCTAATGAGAAACCTGAAGTGTACTATCCAAAAACGTGCAATCGATGTGATACACATTCACCAGGGAAAGATTCATTATTAGTCAAAGATGAAACATTCCCTGAACTCGGTGCTGGAAGCTCTGTCGATCAAGAAAGTAATTGTTCTACAGAACGCGAAGATGGTGATGCTTTTCCTAAAGCATTTGACCGTGAATTAGTGACACCTATTGAGAAAATTCATGATGATTCAACTGAAAGTACAGGAATCGGAGGAAATGTGACTGCAGAAATTGAGACAAAAAAGGACGAGATAAAGAACGAAGATGAAGACGAGCTTGAAGCGATAAAACATGAAGCCGAAAGGAGAAAAAGTCTCCTAGATCAACATTGGGCCATACCGAGTAAAGACAGGTAGGCGATAATCATTATATTTTTAATATTTTACACATTTCACAGCTAACTTTTTATTAATATAAAAAACTTACACAACCATAACGCTTTACGTCTGAGCGTTGTTTTTAAATTGTATGTTTTGTTCATTAAGGAAAAAAGCTAACTCAACTTACAATATAATTTGTTTTTATTTGTGTTTTTTAATCACTATTATTTGTTCTTTACTTTACAATTTTCTTTTGCTTTTTTCATTATTCGTTCTGTATTGTTTATCATCATTTGCATTCATACATTTGACCATAATTAAATTATCAAAAAAAAAATTAAATTAAAAGACTGAGAAATAAATGTAAATGTGATAGATCGGAGGATGATGAAGAGGATGAATCGAATTTGAAAGAGACGATAGATGAGAAAAAAGAAGAAATCGTTGCTGAATGTTTGGCAGTAGAAGGTAATGACGAGAACCATTTAACTCGAACCTCATATCATGATAGTGGCATTGATATCAGAGAAGCAGTTCCAACAGTCCCAGTAGTACAAACCAAAAAGGTATAAATATTACATAAAAATATATTTTTTTACTTATTAATTTTTTTTTATAAAATTTTAGGTATATAGTGATGCTGATATTGTTCTTAGTTCAGATTGGACACCACCATTAACAATTGCTCCAGTATCAACGTCAACAGATACAAAGTCGCAATCATCATCTATGCATAGTCATGAAACTGTATCGACCAATAGTGATGGACGAAAAAAAACATCTAGTGTAAGCTTTAGTGTTGAAGAAAATGAAAACAATCCTGTATCTGAAAAAGGAACTGGTGAAGTAAAAAAGAACAAAGTGAGTTGAAATAAATCGAAACGAAAGAAAACACTTTGAAGAAAAAAAATTTAATTTTTAGATGCTAAAACGGTTATCATATCCATTATCATGGGTTGATGGTTTTACAAGTGATCCATCGAGTGCAAAAGAGAGTGATTCAGCACCAAATACAAGTGATTCCAATCAAAGTGTTTTTTCAAAAGTATTTTCAAGGTAATTGTATTATCTTTTTAAATAAGTTCTAATTTGATTTCATATTTTATCGCAAAATATATTTTTGAATACGAATCCATCATCAATCAATTTCTTCATTCTTTCTTTTTCTTCGCTTACTAAAATTTGGACGCATATTTTTTCTTTGTCATATATTTTCACTCAATTTTTTCTTACATAACACATTTACACTACACTATTGAAACCACATTTTACATTTTTTTAAAAAATTGCCTCCTTCATGAATTTAAAATAAAAAACATTTTAAAGCTCGCCGATTACCCTTGTCTCTGAGATTGGAGGCAATTTATTTTTGTCAAAAACTCCGTCAGAGGAGAGTGGCGGTTCACCCGTTCCACAAACACATAATTTAAATCAAATTCAGCAACAAGATTCCATAAAAGATTCACCGGCTGGGTAAGAGTTTTACCATACATTTTTTGATGTTGCGTTATTATTTTAAGTTTTTTACGATCTAAAACACAATGAAAGGGAAATGTTAATGCAAGCTGATGTTTATTTTATACTTGCTTCTCTTAATTTTTTATTAATTTTTTTGTAAAGAAAAATATTGATTGCCATATTTGTGTAAATAGTTTGAGTAAATAGAAATATAATTTTACTAACAAGAAGTTTAATCATCACAATGTTATTTATTAAAATTATGTATTGCTTATCGCTAGATAAGTAATAATATTATTAAAACCACCTTTTGTCACCTTATGAATATAATTATATGAAAAACAATGTATGCAGACTAAATTGCTAGAAATTTTTTATTTTAGACGATCATCTATTGGAACATTTATACGATCACATCCATCGTCGGAGAGTTCTGCTGCATCTTCTTCACAATCGAACAAACCTCAAAAGCCTCAGGCACCTAAACTAGACTACCGATCAATGGTGTCAATTGACGATATGCCTGCACTTTTTGTAAGCTTTGACAGTAAGTATACATTAATTTGATATGATTTATGATATGTTCAAATTTGTCTTCTGTTTTCTTCGTTAGCAGAACTTTTTTAATTCATTAATACTGTTTCTTGTTACACTAAAATATTAATGGTCTTTTTAAAAAATTTCAATTACTTTGCTGAAGAAATTGGAATACATGATAGATGACAGCTTTCAAGTTAAATGCATCTTTTCATGTTAGAATATCAAACGATTCCTTTTGAAAAATAAAAAAAGCAACTTCTGATTAGAAAATGTATTTATATAGGTAGACACACAACAATTTTGCGTTTATTTAGAGTGCACAATTTCTTTTATACAAGGCATGACAATCACATACACTCGTCAAATTCTTCTTTTTTTGTCAATTTATTTATTTTTACAAAACCTTTAAAAATTAGCTTGCATGTAAATTGCAGAACAAAGCATAATAAAAATCAAATCAATACTACAAAATAAATTTAAATTACAAAATACGCACATGATAAACAAAAATATATTTATGAACTGTTTTAGTGAGAGCACCGTTGTTTCCACAACTAGAAAACCTTGGTACGTTTTTCACAAACATGAAGAAATTTTTACAAGAAAATTTTGTACATATCCACTATATATACTTACTCGTATAAAAATATCATAGGTGTCTATTGTATTTCATATTTTTTTATTAAATATAATGTATAAAATATTCTAAATTATTTCATGTTTACATTGATTGCTTCGTATCGGCTATATAACATTTTTATTTTTTTTAAACTCAAAAAAATTCATATCATCTTGTCATTTTTCTTGTTATTTTCTTGTTAATTTTATTTTGAAATTATCAACAAATCACGCATTTATGCTTTCAAAATTAAACACACACACTTAATCCTCACTTAAATCGTACACAGCACATACACGTTTAAATGTCTATGCTTTTTCAATTAACCACGAAGAGCACATTATAATTTGCATTTGGAAATATAAAATCAAATTTTCATGTACAAAATTTTAAATGTATGAATAATACAATAATAAGGAAGTACACTCAAATTTGAAATGTATTGATTATTATGTATATTTTTTATGAAAATATAAAACAATTGATTCACATCTATGATTGGTAAAAGCTTATACAAAAATGCGTTCTGGATATTGCACGATATTTGGCTTTTAAATTCATGTTTTTGATAACGTCTGATTATCATTTAACGAAGCACTTTTGTAATAAAGATGTATCTATGTGTAATTATGAAATTACATAAATGTCTATAAAATAAATTTAATTTAGTTTTATGTTTAATTTAAAAATTTATTTTAAAATCTATTTAGAACTCATTCCACGACCAGCAAGAGCATGTCAAGATCCACCGATGTATTTACGCTTAAGAATGGGACGACAAATTGGAAAGACAACACCATTGCCGACAACCGTTATGTCATACGGAAAAAATCGCCTTCGTCCTGAATATTGGTTTAGTATTCCTAAAAATAAGTAAGTTGAAACATCATAAGAATGAAACATATTTTCATTATTATAATTAAATTACAGAGTTGATGAATTATATCGGTTTTTGAATGCATGGGTTCCACAAATTTATGGTGATCTGGATGAAGAAGCTATAAAGACTCGTGGATTTGAATTAATTCAACATGATACAGAATGGATGAATAATCGAACGTCTAGCAAAGTATAATAAATTTTATTTTAATTCATATTGTATTATTTGATAATCTAAAAAAATTTCAGGATGGCGTTGATATAGGAGATGAAATTGGAGAATATACAAGAGAATCATGGGAGGTAAGTTGAGAATTTTTTCTTTCTTTCTTAAATAAATCTTGCTATATTATCTTTCTCTCACGAAAAGAGAAGAATTAATTTATTAAATTTGTATTTTATCTTTTGATGGTACCTTAAAAATTTAAAATATTTCATCATATTATTAAAAAAAGAAAAAGGATATCTTTCTAAAAAATATTTTTATCTTTCTTATTTTTTATTGTCCATCCTCTACAATCAATAAAAATCAAAAAAATATTTCGTTATTCAGCTGTTAAAAGCACCGTTTGTAAAAACTTACAATATTATCAAAACTCAAGCTGGAAATGAGTTCGAAGAGGTTAGAAGAAAATGAAATTTATGCAACAATACAGAGAAATTTATAACAAATTGACACTTGAAAAATAAGTTAATATATCCATATAAATATGTTGAAAAGTAGATGAAAAATTTACGTTTATGATTTGATTTTAATTTTAATTTATTGTTTTTAAGTTTAACTTTGTTGAATGTTAGATATAAAAAAGTTTAAATCAAGTGTTGGCTTTTTTGAGCTTCTTTTATTATGGTTTTTTTTGATTTTTTGCGATATGAGTCTTAAGATCTTAAATTGTAAATCTTTTTTTTTTGTTTGAGACCGTTATCACATTTATGGAACAATTAGATGTGAATGAAGTATTTTAGCGATAACTACACCTCTCTATCTCTATTTCCTGTTTTCTATAGATCTTTTAAGTTCTGCAATTTTTTAGTCATTTTATTTTCGAAATTCAAAATTTACTTTTATTTTGTTTCAATTTCTTTTTTCTTATATTTATTTAAAATGTCTGTTAAATGCACCAAAAAGTAAAGTATAAATATGCGATTTATATCTCATATTCTAATATGCTTTAACGATACTATCTTGAACCTCTTTTCTGTTATCAAAACTTACTGAACAACTCAACTCCTAATATAATATAAATCATACTTCATACAAGAAAAAAGATCACAAACAGCTTTTTAATGTTTTCACAATAGCACAGATGATGATAGTGCACCGCAAAAAATATAAAGCTTTACCATTAATTAATGTGAAACATAGACATTTACACAGAAAAAAATACCAAAAGCTTCAGATTGCTCACGAATCATACCTAATAAAATGAAAGAAAATATGAGAGACATACACAAGCACAATGAAGAGAATCCACACGAAAGTACTAATATAAAAATTATTTGCACGGCATAGAATCTATTTATAAATTTCGAGTCAAATTTTTGTGCGCTTGAATCTCAATTTGAAATCTTAATAATGAAAAAAAGTTAATGAAAATTTTAATTAAGTGATATTATCAGAATTAGATATAATTGACGAGTGTTTAAAAGAAGGTTGTCCAAAAAAAGAATAATTTATACATATTTAAAGAATATTTTTAAAACTAGTCAGACAGAGAGTTCTAGAAATGGTAGATGATGAAGTCAATTTTCTTAAGGTAAATCAAGTAGATAAATTTTATAAAATTGCATTGCTGTACATTATACACCACAACAATAGTGGTGAAAATAAATCGTACAAAATAGCCACGAAAGATCACAATCCCAACTTGCGAGTCAAATATTATTGGCTATTTAAACCGTGAACATGTGAAGCAAAAAAGTTTATTTTTTAAGTTTTTCTTTCATTTTTTCGTAGCGTGTAGTGTAAACAGTAGGAAATATTTCTTTCTCAGCCGTTTAATAGAGTTCTGTGTTTGTTCAAGAAAACAAAAAAGAGAGAAGGAGAAAAATAAATGTGTTATTAAACAAGATAGAAAGAGTGAAGATAGTCGGTTTTTCAAAAATAAATGAGTGGACAATTTATAAAATAAAATTTATATTATGTCAAAATCAAAATTGCATAAATTTTCAAAATTTTTAAAATCTAAGGTAATCATAAAGAACTTAATCGTGAGAATTGTGTCTCACATAATACCAAATAAGTATACATTAATAAATTTTGTATTACGTTTTATATTTGAGAAATAACAAAAAGTTCATAAGTTCAAAATAAATTTTTTATGACGAATCGGACATTTAAAGAAAAGTGATAAAATTGTGCTAAAAATAAAAGATTAAAAAATATTAATATTTAGACTTAATGGTGCCATTAAGTATAACTGTATATAATAGAAAGTTTTACAAATGAATTGCTACCGGAATTTCATTGTATGTAATATTTAACGAGACAATCTCATTCATTACGAATATTTAATAATAATTTTACTTCATTAAAACCATGAAAAACAATCATGAGGCAGAGAGAAATGTTTGACCTAGGTTTTAGTCTCTTAAGGACCTTCAATAAATGAATACTTCTTCTTTTATCTGCATGTATTACTCAAAGTCGGTATTTGCAGCTGTACATATTAAATATTTCTTTTTTTAGATTGTAGATAGCTAATAAAATATAAAAGCTTCCAAAAAATATAAATAAATGGCCTCAATTAAAATCTCTCTATTAAAGACACACACCTAATTTGACCTAATCATAACATTTAATAAATAAATTTGCATTTTTTCTGAAAAAATTTATTATGATTTTCTAAAAAATCATGTGAGATTATGTCTAAAAATTCTCACCGGTTTTTAATTTTTAGCATAAAAAGCGAGATAATTGCTTATTTAAAATTGTGAGAATTATTTACTTTACTAAGAACAAAATAAATTTCTATGAAGAATTACTTAAATTCATTATATTATCAATACTTATCAGTTAAAATAAATTAACACCTTTAAGTACGAACCCTACTTAATTTTTCAAACACAATATTAAAAAAGCTTTTTCGATTGATCATTTATAAATGTTCATTTTACTCACACATCTATAAAATTCTCTCTTCAATATTTATACGTACATAAAATTTTTGTGAATGTATCAGTATCATTCAGTTTTCAATCGAATTGTCTTGTAGGCAAAATTAAATAATGTTTTCACAGTGTTTTTAGTTTTTAAAAAATAAAACAAACAATATTCATGTCAATAAGACAATAAGATGCTGAAAAATAATAAAAAGAATTCAAATAGCTGAGACAAACAAAATAATATGATGTGAATAAAATTTCATAGAGCACGGGTCACAAGTTACCAGTTTTGCGCATGTCTCTGTATTTGTGAATGAATTGTTGATAAAGATATAATGAAAAGGTCTATATGTTTGTGGTTTTAAAATAATTACTACATAACATTTGATTATAAGTGAAAAATGAAGTTTTAAAAAAAGATAGATTATGCAAATTATCCGGTCTGATATGTTTACTTACTTATTTTTTATATGCGTGCATATTGTAAACAAACTTTAATGTTGTGAAAAAGTTCATCGACCTTCACGTGACTAGCTGCTCTCAATTTGAGAGTAAAAAACGTACATAACATTGACTGTGTAGAATTTGTAGTTGTAGCCGAGACTCAAATCAAAAGTGCATTTTAAAAAAAGCTTTTCTAATTGATATTGAAATTATCTAATTCGCTAGACTGTAAATACAGAGTATATTTCGAAAATGTGGTTTATTTATACTATTGTTATGATGGCAGCGCTTGCATTTGCTGCTCGAAAATGGGGTTGGCAATTATATCATCGTTTTGGTCGACCCATATATTTGAGACGAATAATGGGCAAACAAAGAGCCGCAACTCCTCCATTAGAAGGAAGAAGACTTAATGAATATAGCGTTCTTCAAGTTTATGATGACGGATCCATTATTTCGAGTAGGATTGAGAGACCTCAAACGGTAATTTTATTCTATAGTCGATTTGTTTTATATTAATTTTACCTGAGATTTAACATACGTTAACAATATGTGTAAACGTATAACTTGTGTTTGTCCGTTATATCGGAAATATAGTCTGACGTTGATGAATTGCGCATTTGACTCGAGCGATGACATTAAATGCTTTCATTTTGGAGCGTTAAAATGCGTTTTATGGAATAGAGTATAGTGATACAAACAAACTTATTATTTATCTATTTTATCTTTTAATTAAGTCTAGTAAATTATTTAAAATCTTGCAAGGTATATTTATTAGGTTTATTATACAAAGCTCTTAATTGAAATATAGTCAAACAGATGATGTCAATTGACTTAGACGTATATATTGATGATTTATTGTATGTCAATTAATTTTTAATGAAACATGCACGACATTCATTATAACATTTTAAATGAATCAAGTAACTAAACAATCATCGATCACTTTCAGTTTCTTTTTCAAAACATTTGGAAATACCTAAAAATGAGTTTATTTAAACAAATGTGAAATATTTCAACATGAAATATTATTATACCAGATGAATCATAGAAAATAACTATGATGAAAGTTATTATCAATAACTTACTCTAATTAAGTTGTATCGAAACAATGGATTTTTTTGTCATATCTGTCTATGGTATTTTTTGATAAATTTTTTTCTTCAGAAGAAAGAAGTGGATTCATTTTACTACAATAACGAAATATGACGAGACATAGTGTCATCATTATTGCAAATTGTGTGATTCATATTTCGTAACTTCTAGAGAAACATTATTGCTACCTTTTTTTGTCACGCTAAATGATTTTATAGTGTTTTACCGAGTGCTTTCAGTATATTATATAATAATAACAATAATTGCTCACAATATTTACATAATAGTTTTATCTATACATGTACTTTTTTGCATACATTTTTTTATCTGCCTATATATAGTATTTCCCAAAAAAATCTATTACGAAAACCGAAAACACGTAAATTTTTTCATAGAAAATCACAAACTACATTGACATTATTTCGCTCTAAAAATAAAAGAATTTTCAGTGACTAAGTATTAACATCAGTAGTAGTATTTCACACACAGTAGCGACAGAATGTGGATATCAATGTAGTCGAAAAAAAAATATTTATCAAAGTAAAATATTCTATTGCTTGCTTTAAACGTGAATTGTTGTGTTAATTTAAAGCTCAAAGTTAGGGGTTCTCGATTCCTCGATCTCGAAGAATTTTCGAGGTCGAGGTCGAGGCCGAGGAATCCCGGGATTCCCCGGGATTCCTCGAAAAAATTTTCTTACACATTTTTTTCAAAAAACTTTAGAAAATAATTTATTTTGTATAGATAAATGTTATTTCACTTTGATATAAACAGAGTTGTTACAGGCGAGCTCGCCTGTTTTTCGCCTGTTTTATTAATATAAATTTACCATATATTTGAAATGACAAAAACTTTTTTGTACCTTATTCCTCATATCTTCACCTTTAAAACAAGTGCCGTTTGGAATTTTTTGGCTGAGTTTTAGCGGAGTTATGCTTTTTTAAATGTTCGCCCTGTAACGGAGTATGTATTTAAATTTTCGCGTCTGTTTTTTCTGTACAGGCCGAACATTTAAAAAAGCATAACTCGCGCTAAAACTCAACAAAAAATTCCAAACGGCAACTTGTTTTAAAAGGTGAAGATGTGTAATAAATAACGGTCAAACAGAGTTTCTTGTCCAATTTCAAACTATACGGTAACATTCCTAATTTATCTAAACACAACACAGGCGAAAACAAGGCCGAACTCGCCTTACACACTCTGATACTCAGAACTAATATGATATGAAAAATAATATTTATGCACTGTAATTGAATTTTTTTTAACAAGTATACAGGAGAGTTAGACATATTATAAACGTTAAAATAAACCAGTGAAAGTATCTGTTTTGCAGATCGGGGTACTTAAGTCTATTTTTGGTGTCCAGATCAGTGTTTGTTAACTATCGGGAACCGAACTAAGAAACCGGACACTTTTTGTGACTTAATTCAAACCAACCGATCTCTAAAACTTTAATAGATTTTGACAAACGGTAAAAAGCATGATATTTGGCTCAGAATTAAGCAGTTTTTAAGTAGTATTTGATTCCAATTTGAATTCTTTTAATATTTTTATTTTGACTTCAAAATGTCGTTAAAAAATTGAGTTTTCGGACAAGAAAGTTCACGAGGGATTTTTGCGACATTTTTTCACTAGCAAAAAATCTCTTGTACACTGTAAATTAAGTTTCATTTGAGTACTTTAATAAACCACAAGCAGAATCTAAATATCTTTTGTAATTGAAAAGTTATGAACAATTGAATTTATCAACATAAAAACACGGACTTTTACTAAAAAGAAATAGCGAATTGTTTGTTTACATTTTTTGTTGACGTTTTTAAAGCAAAATGTATTAAAATTGTTGAAATTAAGAAATGATGTTTGGTATACAATATTTTATAGCTTGTTTTAAGGCGGATCGAACGGTATAAGAATTATTTTGATCGGTTGAGCATTTTTGGAGAACGAGCCATTTTAGTAAAAGTCCGTGTTTTTATGTTGATAAATTCAATCGTTCATAACTTTCTAATTACAAAAGATATTTAGATTCTGCTTGTGGTTTATTAAAGTACTCAAATGAAACTTAATTTACAGTGTACAAGAGATTTTTTGCTAGTGGAGAAATGTCGCAAAAATCCCTCGTGAACTTTCTTGTCCGAAAACTCAATTTTTTAACGACACTTTGAAGTCAAAATAAAAATATTAAAAGAATTCAAATTGGAATCAAATACTACTTAAAAACTGCTTAATTCTGAGCCAAATATCATGCTTTTTACCGTTTGTCAAAATCTATTAAAGTTTTAGAGATCGGTTGGTTTGAATTAAGTCACAAAAAGTATATGGTTTCTTAGTTCGTTTCCAGATAATTACTTTTTACTGAATTATCAGATTCATTAATGAAAATAGATTCCTAATACAAAATA